>CM021104.1:667066059-667472093 GCA_007115665.2 Sequoiadendron giganteum
TCCTTTATTTTTTTGATACTTGGGGATGAGTGTCTGGCACGAAGTACCCAAAAAAATTCTTTGGAGGCACAATCACTGATCTTAAGCCAATGCAGTCAAGCTTTGATTTGCACTCCTCTGGCAGTGTAATTATCAACCACTTGCTTTTTGTGCCTTAAATCCACCACCTTGACCTAAAGTGATTGGGAAAAAGGGTTGGCCGCTAGAGCCTCCATAGCAAACGCAAGTCAGTGGTGGTCACTTCATAATATCACTAGAAAAAAAATGGCCAGCTAGTGCCCATAAATGTGCAAAAATTGAGTTGTACGAATGATGGCATCATCCACTAGGTAATCCAGCTTGTTTGGCTAGCTTGTTTGCACTCCAAATTCCACACTCGATGAATGTGGGCTAGAGTGGGCTTGTGATAGAGCAAAGACATGTTAAAAAATAATTGAGTTTTACACATGTGAGGCTGACAAGACGCCAATTCAATGTGAAAATAAATTGGGAAGTGATCAGATAGAGTCACATCCACTAACAACTTCACTGGCAAGGCAGAGCTGTCAAAAGAACAAAAAATATTGAGCCAAGATCATGGCACGATCAAGGTGCTTAAATACTTTGTCAGAATCAGCCTTGTAATTACACCAAGTGTGCCATAGGGAATGAGAATGGTGATGACCAATAATGGGATTAAAAATCCCCAATTTATTATGCATGTAAAACCATGCCTCTCGTTCACCAGCTGCCCAATGGAAGGGCAAGGTGCCATCCTTGTCATATGCCACCTCGACCATATTAAAATTCCCGCAGAGTAACCAGGTCGCAACTAGTAAAGAATAAGAAATCCAGCGCCAAAGAAAAGAGCACTCCACAACATCATTAGAGGCATAAAAACTAATAATCCCAAAGGAATGATTATCAATGTTAAGGAGTATCCAAACTATCTAATGAGAAGGATCAGTCCCATGATCCACAACATAAGTATGCAAACACAGGGACAAAAGGGTGATGGCTCCACCACACCCAAACTCATGTAGAGTGCAAAACATAGTACTGGTTGGCCAAATAGAATGACAAGCTGAAGCAAGCAAGAACCCAAAAAATTTAACTTCTTCGAGACAAAGCACTTTAATACCAGAATACTTCTGTAAATTATCTCTAATAGAATACTTTCTAGAGAGGTCAGTTAGACCTCGAACATTCCATGAGAGGAAATTTATGGATGAAACTCTTCCATATTTTTAGAACCTGGTTCCTCCTCATTCAAGGAAGATAAACTATTCTTCGAGAAATCCTATGGAACTGAGCCAGTCTGAATAGGGGGTGAAAACCTTCACTTTTCTGGCATATATTCTCCTTCTTCAGGCGATGGAGATGGACTATGAGATTGCCTTTCAGCTCCCACCATGGGAGGGATACTCGGTTGAGCATACATAACAATCGCATGCTGAGGCATTACCTTTGACCTAGGCTGCACCAAAACATTAGTAGCTCCAGAAGGATCATCTATCCCCTTCTCTAAAGGGTTTGAAACAACTTTTGGTGGTTCAGAGGCCTTGGAGGCCGACCCAAAACCAGTTGACTTATTTTTCCAGTTTGTAACCGTGGTCCACCTTGTTTCAACCTTAGTAGAAGGCTCCGTCTGACGAGGATTTTCAGCATCTCATGATGGGGATGGTGTATGAGGAACTGCAAAAGGGCAGTCCTTGATCTTGTGGTCAGCTGACTAGCACCGATAGTATGTGTTAGGCAAATTGAAATACGTGATTTTTTGGGTGTGCCTAATAGCTCCTATTTGAATATCCACAGACTCTTTCAAATCCTTGGATAGGTCCACCTCCACACATACCCGCTTATGGAGTCGAGCTTGGAACAACCTATCCAGTTCTATACAAATAACCCTCCCCAAAGAGGAAGCAATGTGATTCAAAAAGGTCACACAAGGCAAAGGCAGACCAGGGAACTCAATCCAAACTGGGACCCGCATTTGGGTATTGTCTAAGATAGAAAAATCTCAAGTCGATGCTTGGAAAACCAATAAGGATGACCTAACATACCTAGGACCATGGCCTAAAGTAGCCTGGACATGATTGACTTCCACGAAATGGAACAGAAAAAAACCCTTGGTCAAGTTTTGTACCATATCAAGGCAGGCCCCATTAGTGACCCAAGCCTTGTTGACCCATTCTTTTAGCACACTTTCAAGGGGAGTCCTCCCAACAAAGTAACCCATAAGGGTGTGTTGTTCAAGCCATTGGAAAGTAGAATCAAAATCTAGTAAAGGAAAAATCACATCAGCTAGGGAATGAGAGTTCTTACCTCGTGAAATACTTTCAAACAAATTTCCTAGGACATTTGTTTGGAGGAGGGGCCATTGAATTGTGTCGACGAACCGTTAACACCAGCATGAATTGTTGGGTTAGAGTCGGTTGAAGGCATAATAAACCCCTGAAACTGCAGTAAATGCGGTCGTACTCAATGAGGGAGGATTTTTCCTACACAGTAGGCGCAATATGATGCAAGAGGGGGCAAGGATGACCGCAAAAAACAAAAAACCCTAGCAGATCTCACCAACCCAGCATGAAATAGATTTTCAAGTATGATTATGCAGTAATATTAGAGATTACATTAATGTAAGGCATTAATTATTAGAGGGCCACTAATTTGAAATATGTTATTGTTTAAATTTGCATTCATGATCTTAGATTTGACTCCAAGCCTTAGGATTAGGCACTGATCTATGATGTTACCCAAATCATTTTAGGAAACAAGATAAATCATTCAAAACCTTTTTTTACTTTGATGTTCACTTGATTGTTGTTTAAGTTATATCTATTATATATATCTTCATGATATTTGAAAGAGTGTATAGGTTGAATGTGATAGAATTTTATCTGTTAACCCTTTATGTGTTTGAGATGAAGATATCTAAGTTATGTGTTCTCAGTAATGTTAAATGAAAATGGGATTATGCTTGAACCTGGTAGAATATACAATGCCCATCATTCATATATCTGAGAACTATCCACTTTCATAGGTTTGTAGTTTTTTTCTTGACAATTTTATCATATGCTAGGACCTATAATTAGGAACATCCTCCTGAGTCTTGTGGCACTCAAAGTGCAAAAGGATTTCATAGCCTTGTTTGTTGGATTTTCTTATCTTCAACTTGTTGATAGTGTAGATTCCTTGTCCTAAATATTGTAACCCCTAGTCTAGGCATTGTGTTTCTCTTTAGGGTTGAAGGTTGTAAGAAAAACAACCAACAACACAAACATACAATGTCAAAGACTAAAAGAAAGAAGAGAAAAGAAAGGGGTGGATCTTGAGCCTTAGTTTCTTGTCCAAAAAACATTTACAAGTGAAAACCTTTTGTCCACTATACAAACAACAATGCGCTCACATGGGCTAGTGAAATCCATTGTCCACTAGGTGAGCCCCCAAAAGTGGCCAATGAGAGAGTCTTATTAGGCTCTGATTGAACTAACCACACCAAAGTTATACCTCCTAATAACTTTGATAAATCACCACAAAAAATGAACTTCAATATTCATAAGGCTAGCAAGTTGTGTTATGCTAAGCACTTATGAAAAAACATGGACCTAATGGCAAAAAGGTTTGTTATGCTTGGTGGCAATGAAAAATGGTTGTAACTTCGAGCTTCACAATGCTAGCAAGTTGTGTTATGCTAGGAACTCATGAAGAAAATACAAATAGGATATTCAAAGGGGTTTTTCTTAGTTCATGTAAGGTCTCCTCTTAGGGAACATCATGCCCAATATCTCCAAGAGAGTACAAGTCAAGGATAAAAGATTCACAACTTAGGGAATGTAATCTATAGCATTACCACTAAGAGGAATGTCATATTATTACAAAGGACGCAATATTGAAGGACACCAAACCTAATAACACCACCAAGAAGAAGACACGTCGCATTAAGTAGGAAGACCACACTATGAAACTTTAATGCCAATGTATGCCACCACTTTAAAGAAATTGTTAAACACCATGTTGTGAGAAATTACTTTAAAGTAGTAAGTGATAAATTTTAAACAATAAAGAAGACATGAGAGCTTATTTAGAAAGCCCTATGCCAAGCATATGTTTCCAAATGAAGCTGTGTCATGAAAATGGGTTGCCCCCAAATGAAATCCCAAACACATAACAGATCAATGAATTTGAGGTTAATGTATATTTCTTTGTTATAATTTTATTATAGAGCTCAAAAATATCATCATTTCCAAAATACTCATAGAACTAGAAGAATGACACATATAGAGTGGAAACAAAGAAAATATTTTGGGCCAACATGGAAGAGACTTAAATGTCTCGATGCCTTGGGTCATCCCCAAAAGGAAAACATGATACAATAATAAAGATAAAGGATTCACGACATCTAGCAAAATGTAGGTACAAATAGATGAATGAACATAAAGACATGTCAAATAGAACGATGTGATGGATCATATTACGTACATGCAATCACACATAAAGAAAATGAAAAGAAGAAAAATAAAAATACTAGTAAGGCACATGCAATTCAACCTATATAAGGTCATGTGCATCCCAATCTTGTTCATCATATGCAAAAGGTGGATAACTAGCCAAAGAAACAACAACAATTGTTGTACTACAAATATCACCTGGTTCAACACTTGGTGAGTCACTCTTTTTAGGAGGATCATCATAATTCATATAATTTAAGCTCATGGAAAATAATAAATTTTGGTCATTATGCACTTCCTCATCAATTTTAGCAGTCTCATCATCATCTTACAAGTTAATCACAACAGAAGGTCTAATGATAATATCCATGGAAGGTGTTTTTTATTTTCATTGTCGAGAGTTAACATTTTCTTGTTGTGGCAGAGGTGGATAATCATCATGCATTTCTTAGGTTGTTTGATTTTGATTTAGCAATTCATGTTATTCTTGTATTAGATGAGTAATAGCATGACGTCTATGCCTATGCTCTCTAGCATTTTGGTTTCTTTTTGTTTAGTTTTCAAGTTGTGATTATGGAGGAGTGGGTTTATCAACCATAGGTTTCTTCTCTTCCCATAAGAAAGGAATGAAAGGAACCATGGGAGGTTGTTCAACCACTTTCTATTTAACTTTATAAACTTGTTTGATTTGAAGAGGCACAACAAGAATTATTTGGTTATCTCCTGGTCTCTTATAGGAAATGGGTGAAGGATTTGTCATGGGTTGGTCTTGGTTACTTGGAAGAGATTTTAGTTCAGTCATGGTTTCATTAAGGATGGGAGGCTCAATCATGGGTTGTAGCAAGGGATAACTTTGCTATGCGCTTTGCTTTAAAATTTTGATAATATTTGAAAATGAAGTCCTCATGAGGCCTAATAGGTTTCATAGATTCGGTTCAAAATAAATCCAATGAAAAATTCCCATGGGAAGGCATGAGATTAAAGCCACTATGGTGCAAAGTTATGAGAAGAGTAAAACACTGTGTACCAATCAGCAAAAGGCAATTTCAGGAGGCAAACTAGGACTCATTCGCCCATGGGAAAATGGGTCTCTACTCAGGGTTTTCAACCAACATTTAAGAGCCTTTGATGTCAATTTGTAGCTTCTATTTGATTTGAGTTTCAGTGTCAAAAATTTGGAAATCAGATCTATAGGTCATTTTATGTGATTTGATGACAACTTTGACAACTTTTCCAATCTTACTCTTCAATAGATCTTCAATCCTTCTTCAACCTAAGATCTACATCACAAACACAAGGACATTTTTTCTATTATTGGTGAATGGGGGCTTTCCTTGGTCAAACCCCGTTTGGGTAATTAAACCTTGAATTAAAATAATGAAATGTCAAAAGAATGATGAATGAACAAGTGTTATGTTGCAACTCACCAAACCCTTGAATGAACCTTTGGAAACCTAAAATCTTGATCTTGATCTTACATGATATGGCTTCAATATATTTGTACCTTGATGCTTGAAATATGACTTGAATTTTTGGCTAGAATCTTTGAAACCTACATCACAATGTTAGCTCCAAAATCATGCATAATTGTAAAATGCTTTCACATGATATTTGAGATCTTTATTGCTACAATAAATCATTGATAAATCTTCTTTTGAATGCTTTTAATCATAAAATTTTCTCTTGTGAAGTATCTTATAAAATTCTAAGTTGAAATAACCTTGTATTTATAGGTATGTATCCTTAATTTCCTAAAAAATTAAACATTACAAGCCGACATCAAAATTTGAATTTAGGGACATTAAAATACTACCAAAAACATATTTTAAATTTAAGTTCAAAGGCCTAGGTTGGATCCATTCACCCATGGGCGAATGGGTCCCAAGTCCCTATTCCTAGAACACACATTACTCAAGGTAAAGTGTTATGTGTTGGCATTAATTATTTTCGAGTTTCCCCTTTTAAAAATGTAATTTATTAGGCTTGTATGTGTAAAAAAGGGCTTATTAAGGGATAATTAAGTCTAATTTAAATGAGGGGCCCAAACAAAGTGTGAAAATTTAAAGGAGTACATTTTTCTACACTAAAAAACCCAATCAAACACCCCAAGGAAGGCATCATGTTCTCTAATCAAGACAACTTGGCTCTAATACCAAATTTTGTAGGATAAAAATTTATAGTGAAAATATGTAGATAATTTTATGCACCCAAATAAACTAGTAAAAAATCATAAATGAAAATATATTACAATAAAGATGCAAACAATAACTCAAGAATTATGTGGAGAAACCCTTTTAGAAAAAATCCACACCTAAAGAGATCCAAGACTTGTATTAATCCTTCAAGTGAGTTACATCAATACAACTTCTCCCTTTGAATCACTGCAACACTTCATTGCTTCAACAACCTATAACTTAACTTGTTTTCCCTTCAACTCAAACACTAAATATATAGACAATAGGGTATGTGCAGGATCATGATGGGCCAAAAATTGGCAATATATAATTGATATGATGGCCCATGTGGTTGACGACCTTTTCTTTACCCAAAATTGATGAAACAAAAAGAGTTTTTAAAGGAGATTCTTAGCTTTCCATCAATATAAATTATTATTTACTTTGAATTTAATAAATAATTATTATTCATTTTCTATTTGAATTACGACTAAAGTCTCGATTGATAAGCTGATTGAAAAACATCTATAGCTTTCAAACGGTATCACATTTTTTGAATCTAAAACATGTGTCACATTCTATGCTTTGCATGCTATAGGATATTTTTTTTTAAATGAATTTCATTAATTTTTGACCAAGTTAAGGTGGTCAAACATACGAGTTTTTATATTTTAAAAATTTGAAATAAAAAAATCATAATTAATTATTTAATTAGAAAAACTTTACAAAACAATATGCATCACATTGATACATGAGTCCTCTAAATATATATAAAATCTTATAAAAAAATATTATCATTTTATTGTGGTTAGGGTGGTCAGACAAACACCTACTTCTTATTGTTTCCTTGAAATTTAAGTACTACTGCATTAAAATTTTAAATTTTCACCAAATAGAATTTTTTTTTTAAATAAACCTAGTATTTTAGAAACTACATTCAATTTTCTACAGATTCTATTCTTACATATTTTTGAAATAATATAGATAACTTATTCAAATTTTTACGTCAAGTTGCCTAACTCTGATTTTCTGAATTTTCATTGTCACTTAAGGGCCTATTTTTTCCATGATGATCTTGCACATACCCAATAGACAAAAAAACAAATCAAGAATGGTTTCTAAAACCATTTAGGCATAAATCACAAAAATAAAAAACTTGCTCCTCCAACTTGTGATTTTATCCATTTTTTAGTCATGTGCACATGCAAACTAAAAAATCTTATTTATCTTTTCCAAGATCACATTTAACTTCCCTTTTTCATGCTCTTTCTAATTTGACAATTAAAATAACTTTTCAAGTTTTCATAGTTTCATTTAGCAACTTTCATGACAAGTAAAAGATAATTACAAATTGTCAATTAATAATTAAAAAACATTTAAGCAAGGTTGAGAAATTTTCTCAATGGCTAAGGGATAAATCTAATCAAAAGAGAGCTAAAATATAAAGGAGATAATTGATCATTATTTCTTGAAGGCTAGTAAAGTTGTCAAGAGTATGTAAGATAGTGAATTAAACTTTATGAGACAAATATACCATGAGCCACAACATGTGTGCCACAAGTTGATAATTTTTCCTTCATATAAATACATCTACACAAAAATATTCCTCATGCTTCTGGAGACATTCCATTAATTTATTTTATTTCATTTAATTTTGCATTCGAGCTACTCAAAACTCCTAAAGAATACCCTATTTTCCCATTCCATTTTTTTAGAAGAGTTACATAGGAAGGAAATGCTATTATTGTGGCCCTAGCTGAAGAAAATGTACACATGGTATTGAGCAACGATGTAGGTTCCTAGAATGAAAGCATGAAGGTTTGATACATCCATTCAATTTAATAAGAATGCGGACCATAAAGAAAAAAAATGATATGTGAGCAACCATCCAAGTGATTTCTATTACACTCAACACTAGGAAAAAACTATGAAGATTAAAAATTTCCAAACAACCATCCTATGACAAGAATGAAAAATATACTTTAATGTTTTTGATTTAAAAAAGTAGGGGTAAGGACCTTGACCCCATACAACAAAAAATTAGATAACAAGCCTCATAGCTCCAACATATCAGAACCACCAAAATAAATATGACAAAATAAATGGACCGACCCAAAGAGAAAAACAACAAGCCACCTAGCCACCCAATAGAGCATCAAAAAGAAACCATAAAACCATCCATAGGAAACAACAAGCTATAGAAAATGAATCCAAACATAGGGCCATAAAGGCCAAACAAAGAAATGGGCACACAAGACCCCAAAACAAGGAAATAGAAAACCCTAGCTAATTCTTAGGACCATTAATTAGGTCCCACTCTATCTTTAACCGGTCTATCTCATTGCTCTAGGTGACCTTTTTTTGGAAAATTGAGGGTCATCTTAGAATGAAACATCTAAGAACAGTAGAGCCTTAGTGACTTTATTTTCTTCATATCACCTCAAGGACACAAACTACTATGCCATAAAGCGGAAACAAGCATAGTGATTTCCCACATTTACCCTTCTGAGAAAATTAAATGCAGACTAAGCCAAATTCAACACCATGTACAAATTCAAAACTATAGAATGAATAAGCATGAAAGACAAACATATGAACTCATAGATTTATGTGAAGAAAACCCTTTCAGGTAAAAAACCCCACCCTCCAAAAGATTGAGCCATTGTATTATTTAGCAATAAATAGAGTTACAATACAATCTTAGGCTCATGGCCTTTACATGAGTTACATCTTGTTCATCTGGAGAATACAGGAAACAACATAGATCTAAAACCTTTCCTTATTACAATATCCTCACACAACATATAGTGAAGATTCATTTCATCTCACTAGCCTACACACACAACCAGCTTTTCGATCGACACAGCCTCATGGCCTCTTAGGTTCACATCTTCTCAGTTTTGTGTCTCTCAGTGTTCACAGTTACAATGCTCTTCGCATACCACTCAAATACACACACTCTGCTTGATCAGATTTCACATCTTTATCAACCTCATCTCTCTTGCCAATCCAACCAACAACCATCAAGGTATTTAATTACCCCATGGACAAGCTTCCACCATTCTCTGGAAACACCACCCTGCAACATGCATTGAACCACCCAACATTGAATTGAATTACAGAGACATCCCAAAACTGCACTCTATCAACCCTGCAATTAATCACTACCAAAAAATAAAGCTTTCGACCAATCAAAGTTGATTTACAATAGTGATATAAAATTAATGAATAATATCATGCCACGTGTCATAATACTATTCATCCATCACTTTGACTGACATGCCAAATAGTTGGTTCGGTTCAACTTCCAGAGCAGACCAACCGTCGAAAATTGCCCAGGTGACCAAATGTCTTTCAAGCATTTTCCCTTCATATACCACTTGTCGTGGCCAAGACCCACCAAGACACGCGTACACCGCTAGTGCAATTTTAGGGAATTAAAAAAGCATCCACAATATTCCCAATAAGTTTCCCCGAAACAGTGACATGTGTTCGAAGCTGGCACACCCCGCATGAGTCACTTGAGACCCACCACACGAGGCACAGGACTAGCGAACACCATTGATCATGCCGCCAAGTATCAACCACTTAGGAAATTTTTCTCACTTCACAAGATTTCATCGGTACCCACCACAACTGAGCACGGAATAAAACAAGCACCATTGGATTAATCCTATCGCAACTGTAGATCAAGATAACCTTTAACAAGCATCGGTCCATTGACGTAGCCCAGTGAAGAGTTCCACTGATGGAAACAAACCACCAACACTGAGCACTCATCTTGATGGAACAAGTTACACCGACCAAGTGCTTCGATTGGACTTATATCTTCATCGAGAGTTAGGAGACTTGCACCAACTTCTTAGGTTACACCAATGAAAGGGTCAACAAGATTGAGGCACATATTTCCAACAACCTTTCCTTCAATAGAATTATCCTCAGTAGGCTTATCAATGTCTTGAGAAGATTCCATTTTCCTCTACCACTTCCTAACCTTAGCCAATCCATTCATGGTTCCCAAGATAGCCTTGTTCATAACTCCATGTGTGATGGAGATTAATCTATTAAAAGCCTTGTCTAACCTATCCACTTTTCTCAATAGAAAAATAAACTAGGTCTTGTCATACTCCATGGACTTATTCTCCATCACACTTTCATACTTAGGGTCAGCCATTGTTTGCACATTATCATCTTCATTTTATTTATCTATTTTTTGAGCACTGTCCTCTTCATCTTCCTTTGACTCCTTCACTTCCTCTTGACAAGGGCCCTCCTCCTCATCATCTTCCTCATTTATAATAGATTCATCCTCAAGGTCCTCACTAAGAACCACCTCCAATTCTTTTTTTTCCTTAAATCCAAGGGCTCCTCCTCATCTGAGGTTTCATCTTTTTGTTCATCAAAACTCAACATTTTTCCTTTAGCACATTGCCCCACAAGCCTAGTAGACCTTCTTTCACCTTTCTTGCTTCTTGAATCTTCCACATGGTATTCCTTCACCTTGTCTTGGATTTCAATTGTAATCCTTTTTAGATTTCTCATTTTAATAATATCTTGGCCCTTACATTTGACACTAGATGGAAGGCCCTGAGTTTTCTTACCTTTAGAGGCCAGCTCAATAGGATCCACTTTGGTTAATAGGCCTTTTATGGAAAACATTTTAGCCAAGATATTCTTTACATGAGAGAGAAGGGTAGATGGTGGTTTTTCCTTAGAATGTTCAAGTGGAGAAATATAATGGGGGGTTAGCATTCAATTGAGCCTCGACCAAGGGATTGATCAAAATTTGTTTCTTTTTGGAGCTAGGATTGGGATGGGGGTGGGTCTAGTTATCCAGTTCTTTAGCTTATTGGGAAAAATTAACATTCGAAGGGCCAGGCTAATGTATAAGAGTAGAAACATGATTATGCAGCCTTTGAATTAGGCCTTGGTGAAGGGGAGGTGAAGCACCTTTGGCCTTGAATTTTTTTTAAGATGGAAATGGAAAAAAAGGAATATTCATTCTTTAATTCCTCCTTATGTGATTAAGAAAATAAAAATGGTACTAGTGATCTATAGTGTATATTCCTTCTAATATGAAATACTTCTTTATGTGTAAACTTACTAGTCCATAAGGTGTCAAGAGCCTTTCACAATCATACCTATTTCATCTCTATAACTTCTCTCCTTGTAGGAAACTATCAATGAAGCATTGATAGTTTCCATTACTCACCTTTGCCAGTTCCAAACTATGACATTCCAAACTAGTCACTTTCACAATTAACCTTGGATTCATAGTGAAAGTGATGTTTCCTATCCTAACCCTATCCTCCCTCCAAGAGTTGTAGAACTTGGAAGTCAATTCATCATTAAATATTTTTATCACCATAAAAAAGGAGGTCATACTTGCCTCTTCAAAGAGCTTCTAGAGCTCCACATTTTTATACAAAGGCATGCAAGAAAATCACTCAAACCTCTTTATTAGCCTCCCCATGTTAATTCTACCACTAGTAGAAGTTATCTACCCTTTCACATCAAAATATTCAACAAAATTATCACAAGAATAAACCACCAATAGGTGTGATAGAGCTTGCAAGCAATAAAATAGATTTTAAAATCCCATACAATCTCTAAAAAATTCAAACCTTTATCTCTATACTTTTGGAAAGATCGTCCAATATTATAAATGATACATTTTTCATGATTCAAGGTCGGATATATCATAAGTTGGATCCTAGAGATATTTAGACACCGCCCACAACTTGTGTGAGGGATACAATCTAACATTAAATTAATTAAAACTTTTAAAATCACTCTATAGTTAGGGGAATAAGTGAATTAATACTTATCAAAAGGTGACATCAAAATCATGTTATAGGCCCCCTTCAAAGTACTTCACAATCTAAAGGGAACAAAAAATTTAATACTTGTGACCTTTATAGGAATATTATTTAAACGCTTAGTTATGTAAGGGTCTTTCTAGAATTTAAACTGAACCACCTTAAGATGATTAAACTTTAAAATATTTTTTTTGGAAGGATTAATCCTGTTAAGGTTGTCCTTTTCATCATTATTTTTCTTTTTCAAAATAAAGTCTCTTTAGGAAGGTTTTGATTTAAAATCAAAGTCTTTTCACTGTCACTTTCCTTAGCTCACAAATTAATCTTAAGGACCAACCATAAAAAAAGAAGCATGAGGAAAGATAATTAATGTTGACATCAACAAGTCCACCTCACTTTTCACCAGCCTATCCCTCTTTATACCTATCATCATCTACGAGAGAAAATTTAAATTCAAAACAAGGTAGCAAAGGATAAAAATTATCCTATAGAAAGGGTCATCTTTAAACTCCATCCCCTCTATAATTCAAGACATGATACCCATAAGAATAGTTAAATTTCATACTTCTCAAACCATCCTTTGAAACCAACTCCTTTATGCATTGAGAGAGATTCACAAAGTTCCAAAAAAGCCATTGGAAGTTGGAGAGACTAGCATTTGAAACATCTTTAGCTTTATTTCCTTCTTTAAAAATGTGTTACAAAGTATACTGGTCGAATGAATTTATCATTCTTTTTGAGTCCACAATCATACTCTTAACCTTCCAAGGGGCCTTTGTCTTATCTTTAAGTGACTTAATTATCAACTTTGAATCACCTTCGATGATGACCTTATTAAACCCTATTTATTTTAGTCTATTTATCCTCCTCCAAGAAGAAGTCACTTCAACTTCCTTTCTGGTAGCTATCCCCAAACATTTTGCATATGTTTTTATACATTTCCCCTTATGGTCTCTGATCAAGCCACCTGCCACTGTAATACCCAGGTTGCCTTTAGAATAACCATCAAAATTTAATTTGACACAATTATCTTGTAGAGGAGTTCAAGGAATCATTTTTCTACTTAATATGTTATCCTAATTTATTAAATGCTCAAGTCATGTTAAATACCCTATATTTGTTTTATTCTGAGATCCTTATAGGACGACATGACTTTACAAAGACCAAACTTGTTTGAATTTAAATTTTCTAGAAATTTTTGTTTCATACATTAGAATACCTCCCCACAGATCCTTTGTTTCTCTCTAAAATTCAATTGTTTATCTCTTTCCACACATGCCAATGGATGAAGGGGGGGATTTTCTGCCATAATTCTGCTATTATTGAGTGTAAAAAAGCATAATAAAACCATTGGTTAATAAATTATTTTAAGTCAAAGGGGAACAACCAATCAGTTAGCAAGTTTTGAAGCACCAAAGACCAAATTTCTCTTGAAAAAGAGCATTGAAATAGTAGATTGGGAATACATTCTTCAGCTTCCAAGAAAATAGAGCATCTATTTATAAATTGAAGTCCTTTCCTTTTCAGAACATCAACTATAAGAGTTTTTCCATGCACCACTACCCACCAAAAGCGATTAATTTTTTTGAATTAACTTAGCATTCCATATTTTACTCCAATTTAAATTTTAGTAAGAGAGGATTGGTCGAGACTATTATAATTAGCTTTAACCAAGAAAACTCCAAAGGAGTTATCACTCTAGATCCACCCATCTTCTCCATCTTGAAAAATAGAAGGAATTCTCCAATCCTCTCTTACTACTCAAATAGAATAGTTCAGAACAATTAGAAAAGCTACCATCTCTCCTAGCTCTCAAGTCCTATATATCTTGCTTAAAAAATTTCTATTTAGGGATCCTTTCACTCACATCAACATAGACATAAAGAATAGTCCCATAAAATCTTGAAAGGGCATGTCTAATTGGATTTAATTGGGCCATTGAATCCAAAATAGGGCAACTTCTCCAAGCCTCTTCCCAAAAATGAATAGGTCTCCCATTCACAACTCTTCTTCTAGTACCTTGCTTCAAAGAACTCCTAGTTTTCACAAGATTATTCCATATGGCCGATGCTTTAGGCCAATCCTAAGAAGACATCAAGCAATAGGGGACATGATTTCCCATATACTTTTCACTTAGAATATTAGTCCTAAGGGTAATTGGGTAATTGGCCTAAGGAATAAATCATCAAAGGGTTTTCTTAAAATCTTCTTAGCACTATTTCCAATCAGGAAATGTGTTTCCCGTAGCACAAAAACAAATTGTAGATCTATTTACTAATACTTTGACCCATATTTGTAGGTTTCCTAACTTATCTTATAGGTGCCCATTTATTCTAGCATAGTAATATAGACAACAATTCAATCGGGAAAGATCTAAAACTATATAGAAACATTAAAAATAAGTTTGACCCAATTACATACACAATAGAAAAATATATATATATATGGTATTCATTCATAAAAAAATTAAAAAAAATTGATTCATTTTTTGAAATAAGGAGCTAATTTATTTTTATTATAGAAATATCCCAAACTTGCAAAGAAAACTCAAGGAAAAATTAAGATATAAAAAATAGACTAGATAGGAATTTTTTACATATAATTTCCATATCATAAGGGAGAAGTAATTTTTTTCTATTGCATAAAATTTTAGAATCTCAAAACTAGGGAGTAAATTAATTTAGAGGAGAAATCCCAACTGAAATATTGAAACTTGTTCACCAAGCTATAAAATGGGAGAGGAGAACCTTTTCCACCCAACCATTAATGGATCATCGAACCATTGTGGGCTCTCTCCATTATCCCAGGTAAAGAGAACCTTCAAGGATTGCAATAAATACTTCACATGCACAAAAATTCACAATAAGATTTTTTTCACATATAAAGAAATAATAAATTATGGCAACTGTGAAATAAACACAAACAAGTGACACCACACAAAAGGGTTTTTTTTAATGGTTAATGGAGGCATTAAAGTTAAAGCATAATCCACAACACTCACAATTAGCACATATAGTCTTGCAACTTTTCATAATTTACTACAAAATAAATATATAGGAAATGGCATAACAACACAAGGAATTCACCTCATAGATAGAATAAAATGATCATGAGAATGTTGAATTAGCTCTCTCTCCCTTGATTCTTTTCCATAATCACCCTTATTCATGCTCTCAAGTACATAAAAACCACCAATATCCCCATTCATTTTCCCCCAAAAATCACCCTTCTTGACTTTAGTTTGACTTTCCAAATATTTCCTCTCTTTCTCTTGTTTAAATCCAACTACCTGGACAAATTAAATATTAAAACCAAAATCTAAAATTTAATTAATTTTGTAATGCGGGCTTGATCATTTGAAAAGTAGATATATAATTTTATTTGTAGCCTCTAATTCCATTTTTAATCACTTAAATTAAACCCATATTTTATCATTTTGGTGATCCCTTAGTCTACCAAATCATCATCCTCAATCATTGACTTAAATTTAACTGCCATACATTTTTCCCTTTACTCAAGTCTTTTGATGTACTTAAATGAAAGGCATTTTTTGAAGTTAAATTAATTATATTAATTTATGTTACAAGGTTATTAAAATAATCCACTAATTATTATAAAATAATGTGAGCATTTTTTTGATATGTCCTCACCTGTAACTTATCATCTCCTAACGAATAGTGATGGTTTTAACTCTTTCAACTCCTTGCGCTCTCCTTGATTCCCTTCAATTTTAGATCTAGATCAAATTAATAAATTGGTTTCATTCCCCCTTATAATATTTACATAACATTTTTTGAGAAAATAATATAATAATAATTTGTTTCTTTCCTTACTCAAGGATTGAACCAAAGGCAAGGAACTCATATTTTTTCTTAATTATAGAATGGGAAGCATCCCAAGAGCTCTTGATTGATCCTTAGATTGAGCTTTGAGTGACAAACTATATAATATTCTCCAAATAATGTAGGTTTCCTATTTTCCCTTACAAAAATTATGCAAATGGTTCTCTTAAAACATTCATCAATATAAAATATGAAATAAAAATAAATTCTACTTCCTACTTTATTATCTAATATATTGTAGCCCTCATTAGATGTACATGAGAATTTCACCATATAAAATATTATATCCCATTGATATCTCCCTAACAAGAGGTCTTCAACTTTTTATTTTCATGACTCAAGGTTCTAACCATTTTTTGGGTCCCAAAACCATTTTTCCACTTCCTAAAACTTATTTTCACTCTCAAGTCCAAGTTTTTAATCATGAAAGTGAAACATTCTCATCCAAAAACCATAGACGGTTGAAGGCAAGATCTATAAGAGTGGGTTTTCTCTACTACTCTTTGAGTTCAACTTACAATCAAGAGGGTGTTCCTTGATGTTTGATAAACAAAATTGACAACCCAAAATTGTGTTAACTAAATCCAACCTATTGACTTCTCTCCGAAGATTTTCATTGATCCAAGAAAAATTAATTGTTTAGATATCTCTATAAACAAATTAACACTGCTGCAATGATTACAAGGTGGGGGAAAAGGACATGAACCACAAGGTAAATTAATGATAATAATTTGTAAAATTTTGTACCATATTTTTCTATGAAATGAAGAGTTTTAGTACTTTGAAAGAGGTTAAAATTTAATATTTTTAATTATTTTTTCTTTGATTTATTTTGATTGGAAATAATGTAGCTTCTACCAATCCAAGGGTCATAGAGCTACAACTGATCTAGGGAGAGAAATGAAATAGATAGTGAAAGAACTAATCGATCTAACTATTAAAATGCATAAAAAGTGTATTCTTACTAGTTGCAGATACTTAATAATCTATCAATGAGTTGCATAGATTCATATGTAAAATGTGATATGATGCATTATAAAAAAATATAGGGTTAGAATATTGTCTCATTCAACAAATAACATTTGCATTAATAGCAATAACTATGATAATAAATAAATACCTAAAAAATGAGATATACTCCTTAGTTTGTACATATATTCATAGATAAAAAAATACATGATAACACATGTCAAATAACCTTTTAGTATCATGTAACTTCCTTTGCTTCTCTCTAGTTGGACTAAGAAATATTTTTATCTTTCTTCTATGTGTCTTTTAATTTCTAAATGTTCTGATATATCCCTTGTAGCTCCAATACCTCAAAATTAATTTCCCAAAACATCTCTTAATGTAGTTGGATATCCTTGGTAAAAATGACATTGTAGCAACAAAAACCAAATAGTGTAGATGCACTGTTATCAAAATATAATCCATAGATGCTAAATGATCTTAAGGAGGTACCATTGTAGCTATGAGGAGGAGAATTTTTCAATGTGATTAGGGAAGGGAGTGGTTTATATCACCATTTCATTTGGCACTCAACTGTTCCACTAAAATACTTTCTAATAGTAGGTTTTCCCTATTTTCTAGCACACTTTATATTTTTAAATCTATACTCCTTATATTATACGTTTTCATCAAGTCACAAATGGATGTTAAATTTTCTTAATCATTCCTACTTATATTATCAAGATTCTATTATGTATAACCTACCCCATTTAGAGAATATGTATATTACTACCTTAGATTTGTATCCTATTTTAAAATAGATATTGCCTAAAAGCATATTAAAAAACTATTTTGGGCATCAATTCTATATCCAAGAACACGATGTTTGGAATAGGTAGATCAATGCTATGAGAGCCTTATTCACTCCTAAATTCCTATCAATCTACATACTTGCAAAACAATAGAAAATTCTTAATATCCTCTTAGGAATTTAAAGTACATGAAGCAAGTAATTTTTATAAGAAACAAGAAATCATGGAGATAAAGTAACAAGCACAATGAATAATCAAACATCGTATTTATTCGACTCAAATGTAAACATAAAGAATCCTTGAATATATACTCAAGGAAGAGGCAATCCACCTACCATGTGGATTGATAAGTGACCCATGATGTTGCACAAATGAGTAGACAAGTGTCTTATAGGTGTCAACCTATCAATCACTAGGAATATGCAAACCAACAACCTATTTTACCAAGTCATCAACCTTGATGCCAAGTGTTGAGTGACCTTTGAGGTGATATGGAAAGTGTTCTAACCTAAAATAAGGTATGTCCATGAGTTTTACCAAATAACCCAATAACCTCTAGAGGTCTAAAGGTTGCATATTCATCTTGAAAAGATGTTGTCTAACCTCATCAGTGTAAGTACACTTAATTATAGTTAATATAAATTATTCACTCTAACACCCCTCTTAAGTGATACTTGGGGAGATCAAAAAAGTGCAATAGATAGAAATGGTTCCCTGCTAATAGGCCATGTTAGATACCCATGTACAATATTTCTCATAAAGTGGAGTAAAGGAGAAAATCTAGTGGGAATAAAACTCCTCTCCAAAAGAGAAAGAGAAGGATTTAAGTCCTTCTAAAATATGTGCCTTGATGATAGGAACATCATGATGAAAAAATCTTTAAGCATGTTGAAGTTGTAAACTCTGTCGAACATGAACTGGTGCTTGCTAGAATTAATGAACCTCCAAGAAATGTCGATTAAGATGAGAGATACAAAGCACTATATGAGTGAAGATATGAAAACTACTCAACCATATACATAAAGGTAATCTAACTCTTTGAAGTTGAAAATATAGATAGTACTATGATTAGGAGTACTAGAATCTCAAAATTTATGATCCATTGAGATAATCCCCCATATGAGAGATCAAGATAGAAGGTTTATGACACCTCTGAAAAATAATACTCATCCAATGCTTCATTGAAATAAGCATTACTATAACACTTCCATAATCCCCCTTAATGCTAAGAGATAGAAGTAGATGAACTTAAATCGGGCACAAAAAATTGCAAGGAATTTAGATCCAGAATTAAGTCCCAGAGATGTACAAGAAACTAAAAAAGAGTGTGCATCAAAGCACACATGCATGAGGTGAGAATCACGAGGATCCATTATTGTGATGGAAAATCAAAACAACACACACATTTCATGAGAAACACAAGTATCTAGTATTATGCTAGCAAATTAAGACATTACACAACCTCCCATTACACTTTATAATTTAGTGTAAGTATAAAATTCCCAAATTCCCTCCCTAAGGAAAACACGTTTAATTTTGTGACACTTTATATGTGCATTTACAAACTTATTTTCTTAATTTGGCACTTTATAAAATTAGTTCTTGTAAATAGTCCAAACGAGGCATAAATCGGCACTTTATAATGGGAGTGTGTTAGTATGCTCGTTAGATGTGTGGAGAAAAATAAGCATTTTACAAAAGTGGTACTCAATTTTGAGTTGCTGAACAAAAGTTATGATGCTTTTAAATTTTTCACATTTACAAATTAAACTAACCTTCTTATAAAAAAACTTTAGATTGTTGAAAAATAAATTTTGCACCAAATATGTGAGAGAAGAAGAAAATTTTGGATAGGATTTTAAGCCCCCTTGGGTTAGAAAGAAACAAGGGCTAAATATCCATGTGACAAGGGATAAATATCAACATGGCTTGCTCGTTGGTTGCCCAAATTACCAAGTGTGGGTTGCAAGTCATGAGGGGAGGTAAATTGCCTCTACAAATTTGAATCGCCAATTTTGGGGATGATGGTGAATAGGGAATGATGGGGCCATGACCTAAAAATTTGTGAAGCACATCCACCAAACTCATGCTAAGATACTTCAACATCCATAATCTTCCTTCAAATCACACCCCTCAGATTTATTTCCTATTGTAAGTAGATGTGCAGGTCGACTCCCAATAGTGCCTCAGAATGCTCTAGAAATGCCTATCCATCTTCCTACAATTATTAATTCATACAAATCAAATCTAACAAAATATAGTTCCATTCACCTTAGGCCTAAAAATATCTCCCCCTATTCTTTGATACCATATAAGAAATACGAAATCATGGAGATGAAATAACAAGCACAATGAATAATGTAAATATTGTATTTAGTTGACCCAAATGTACAAATGAGGAAGCCTTGCATAAATAAGCAAGGAAGAGACAATCCACCTATCATGTGGATTGACAAGGTCCCCCTGATGTGGCATAAATGAGCATATAAGTGTCCTATAGGTTTCAACCTATGAATCACTAGGAATGTGCAAACAAACAACCTATTTAACCAAGTCATCAACCTTTATGCCAAGGGTTGAGTGACCTTTGAGGTGAGATGGAAAGTCTTCCAGCCTAAAAAGTTATGTACATGAGGTCTACCAAATTACCTAGTAACCTCTAGAGATCTAAATTTTGTGCATTCACTAAGTTAAGATGTCATCTAACCTCATCAACCTAAGTACACTTAAGTATAGTGAATAGATAAATTACTCACTCTAACACATTACTATTATTGAGACTTCAACATCCTTAAGGGAGGTTAATATAGGCACACACATAGCCACAAGATAATTTTTAACTTCTCAATGTCAAATCTCGATATTCTTGCCATGAATCTAGCAACACACATGCTTTATATTCTTATTAGATATTACAAAGGATCCCACTAGAGCTAATTATACACTTATATCCACACAACCTTATTTCACCAGAAAACACATATGGTTATGACACTAGATGATATGGGTCTTTCCAAAGCAAGAAAGAACTTATATTAAATATAATTTTTTATATTGAATAGCTATCTTTAATTCTAAATTGTAGAAATTTAATCATTGTTCTCAACCGGTTAATTTAAAATATTAGAACACCTTAAGATTATGTGATAGAAATGTACTTACGTTTGTCACAATAATTCAAGGTAGCAACATGGATAAAATTACATTAATTTGTATGTAAAATATATAAGCACGGTATATGACAATGTACATGGATAAATTGCTTAAAAAATCCCATAAGAAAAAATATAATTACAATTATATTGATCAGGAAGCAACATCTAGCACACTTAGTATCTTTGAGGAATTATCTTAATTTTTAGGTAATGGTGTATAACCTCATACGAAAGCTTCATAGATTCACCACATTATTAAACAATGATACTTCAACCTCTTCCATACATACAAGAAATTAGGTATAGTCACCAAAGCATTGTCATAAAATTTCTAACATATAAGCTATCTAACTATTATGTGGAATAAAAAATAATTACATAACCAAAACATGACCATACAATGCACTAGTAGAATTTGGCAAATAAATGACTACGTGACTACAACTTTTAGTCACAACAACTAAAGATGACTAAATTCTACTCATTTTTTGTAATACAACTACAAATGACTAAATAAATGACTAATTTGATCATTGGGTAAAATACACAATTAAATAATTAGTCACACAAATAAAAATTAGACAATATTAAAGTGGATAATTAAAAAATATATTTTGAATTGAGGGAGTGGGTTCTATTATAATATATTATATTACAATACAATATATTATATTATATTATATTATATTAATAAATTATAATATAATATGTTATAATATAATATAATATATATAATATATATATATATTATATAATATTATATTATTATATATAATTATATTATATTATATTATTATATTATTATATTATATAATATTATATTATAATATTTACAAAATGGTGGGCCTGGCAATATGAAGTAAATTCATTAAAAATGACCTGCATGTGCATGAAGGAGATATAGTGGGTAAGCGAGCAAAGTGATAAAAAAATACTATTGTTCCCATGGAGTAAATTCATTAAAAATTTCATTGCACCACTGACCCGCATGTGCGTAAAGGAGATAAAGCGGGTAAGCGAGAAAAGGGATAAAAAATATTAATGTTCCCGCATTACCGCAGAGCAAGAGGAAGTGGGTGCACAGGTATGCGGGTTGAGGGAATGTAGAGTAAAGAGGTTATAGTTGTAATACAAAATAGTATAGTTGTAATTTATATTAAATATATTATTATAATATTATATTATTAATATTATAATAATATTATATTATATCATAATGTATTGAATATTACATAATGATATAATATTATAATATTATGTAATATTATATTATCATAATATAATATAATGTAATATTTATATTATATAATAATATAATATTATAATATTATTGAACCACAAATTTTAGAGGAAAGATGTACTCTTACACTGAACTAGGGTTTTGCACCTAAAAGGAAAGAGATTTATTTCTTCCACACCCAAAACTTGGAGGGTTCATTCAAATATTAGAGTTTGAAATGGGTGTGATATGTGTGAATGTGTAAGTGAAATGATCTAAGTGTAAAAAATTGAAAATAGAAGCTAACTAGCAATGTAAAACATAGAAAATGAACTATGCTGGAAAACACATTGTGATATACAAATAACCTAAGAAACATAAACAAACTATTACATAAATGAATAGGATTCAAGAGGTGCACCTATGATTGAATTGAAGAGGCTGTAAATGTTGTTGAGCCTAGAATTTAGGCCTGTTGGGACACTTATGCCATTCTAGGTGACTTAGTCTAGTTTAGGGCAAATTCTGGAAAACTACTCTAGAGCTCATTTCTGCCAAAAGGGTATCCAGATCTACCAAAATATCTAAAAAGAAGGTTCAGAGGGACTAGGTTGCCACTGTTGGAGACTTAGTCCTCTTCTGAATTTTTGAAGGTTAGGGAATGGAAATGGAAGCCCTCGATCTGCACTTTTTGCTCCTCTAGGTATTCGGTCCTGAAAGTGAAGAATTTGATATGTTAGTGTCCTCCAAGCATCAACTAGAGTCTCTTCAACCTTGAAGATCTTTGAAAAGTTGTTGAAGGCCTTTCCACCTTGGTTCTTTGCCAAATCTGCACACAAGACCTACAAATCACATTAAGAGGAAAAACTTGTTGAATGTTAGGGCATGGGGGTTTTCCTTAGTCAAACCCCTTTTAAGTAATTAAACCAAAATAGAGAAATGATGTAATGAAGCATGAAACAAATGAGTGATGGATTTTACCTTACCATGATGTTTGATCTTTAGTTGTAGCAATAATTGATTCAGCCCTTGAATACTTCGGCAAAGATGTCTTGATGACTTAGAGTACTCAAAACCCTAGCTTGCTTGAGAAAGAGAGATGAGAGAGTTAGGAGGAAGAGAGATGAATTAGAAGATTTAGAGTGAATCAGGGTCAAAATGAGAGGAGAAACCATTATTTATGCATGTGATTCCCTAATTTCCTTGAAATAACACCACGTGGGCCGACCTTGGGGTTTGAGAGAAAATCCTGAAAGAAAATTAAGTTAAATTTTAATTTTATGCCACATGGGACTACATCGCCCAAGGTGGTGACCTAGTCCACCTGGTTATTTTTGAGTGGTTGTCGAGAATTAAAAGATGATTATTTTTGTTTGTCGGGATTGTCTCATGAAACACACTAAAGTCGGACCTATAAGTGCATTAAGGGGTCATTTTCTCATAAGAAAAGGTTGATCTAATTATGACAAGCCTAGGAAAGTGTGAAAATGTCTTACAACACCTTACAACAATTTGGCACAAGCCTTGTAAAGGGGTAAAAAGAGGTCCAAAATCCATAGGCAAGGGTCCAAATGAGTGAAAACTGTCAAGGCTACACTTTTTGGTGACACATTTAGCCCCCACTTTAGTGAGAGGATGAACTTGCTTCAAACTTGCACTTAGACCAATGGAGATGGTGAAGAATGAAAAAGAAGAAGAAGGTGGTCAAGCCCTTAGGATTCAAGATTCTAAGTCAAAAAGACATCAATGCAACAAGACACATTCAAGGGTAAATGGTTTGCAGCAAAACAAGATAAATGAAAGGGGATGGATCAGGCTTCAATTGTTTGTCCAACTAGTTGTGGATCAGATCTAGGTTGTTTTTCTAAAAAGGGATGTACTCACTCTGGGGCGACGATAATTTTGGTTGTCCATCGGGTGAGAAACATACACTCAGTTGGTATGTACTCACACACACACAAAGGTGGCTATGGGGAAATTTGTGTCGCTGGTTGGGGTTCCCGCTTAACCATACCAAAGTTATACCTCCTGATAACTTTGATAAGGTGCCACAAAAGAGAATGATATTGTAAATGATGATGTAAGGAATGTTCAAAGGGATTTTCTTTTGTTTATGCGATGTCTCATCTTAAGGAACATCATGTGTAATGTCACCAAGAGAGGAAGAATGCAAATGTCTCATCTTGTTTGCAAGAGAGGAAAAGTGAAAATGTCTCATCTTGTTTCCAAGAGAGGAAAAGTGCAAATGTTTCATCTTGAGGAACATTGTACTTAATGTTTTCAAGAGAGGGAGTCGCAAGAAAGGTAAAATTGTGCAATGAGATGTGAGTGTTGATATATGCCCCCACTTTAAAGCGGTTGCTAACACCATTATTGTGAGAAATTTCTTTAAAGTAGGAGGGGAAGAGGACATGAGAGCTTGTTCCGAAAGCCCTATGCCAAGTCATATGTTTCTAATAAGCTACAGCATGAAAAGGGAGAGTATGTCACATGCGACTCAACTTAAGACATGTCATCCATATCCCAAGCTTTCTCTTATAATTTTTATGAAAGTTTAACGACTAGCCAAAAGAGACAATCGACAAGTGACATATGGGGAGAAGGCTAACTAACCCCTTGTCCCCACTTAGTCCAGGACAAGAGTGAGAGGAAAGGATTGAGGAGATGCAAGGTAGAGTAAAAAAGCAGTATCAATTAGAGGAAGGAGGTGCTCCCACATAAGGGAGAGCACCAAGCTCCTTAATATTTTGAATGTTGCTACTAAAGACCTTACATTCATTAGTGGAGTGACCGTGAACTCAGTGGTAGGCATAAAAGGAATGTTTGTCATAACATTTCTGTAATACCCCTTCATTTTGTCGTTTTGATCGAACAGTGTTCTATTTTGTTATGTTGTATTTTATGTTAGTACCTTGACTATGGTACTCGGCTGCTATTTGATTGCTATCTATAAAGCGACGTGAATGTTATATGTTGATGTGATGGTATTTTATTATGATGTTATCATTATGGCATGCTTTGAATCAGCATAAGTGGATATTCGAATTAATGATGTTGTATGCTTTGAATTATATTAGTATGTTAGATTTGTCAGTTAGTTACATTGTATTGGTGAAGGGGACGGTATCGCATCACTCGCTTGCGAGCACCCTGCGATTTCATGATTTCCTCTTCATGGTGTGTTTTAATTACGACATATATATGCATGTGGATATACTCTATGTTCGCAGGTTGATAGGTACAGGACATCAACTCCACCTGGTTTCACAGGTTTGAGCGTGTCCATTGCCCAATGGCATTCGATTGGGAGATAGTAGCTAGGTTTTCCATGCCAAGTCATCACCCTAGTCATAGTGTTTCGTCAGGTGCTAGTCAAGTTAAGTTGCCTTAATGTTGTTCTTCTGGCTTTGTTTTCAGTTTAAATTGCAAGTTTAAAAAAAGGTTAAAATATATGCTTTGGTAGTTAAATAGTCATTTAACTTTATCTGGTTTATGTTGAAATGTGATTTAATTTATTAATAAATAATTAAATATTGGATTAGATTTAATTTATTGATAATTAAATTAATTGTCTTGAAAGAAATTAAGTTTTTCCATTTTGGACTTAATAGGTTTTTTGTGTGAAGTTGAGAAAATTAAAAGGATGAAAATTAACAAAATAAAAGAAAAACGAAATGAATTGCATTTTTAGAAGTTTGAATTCAAAAATTGAAAAAAGAAGATATTTTCTATTCTATTTTCAGAAATTAATGAGGGTGGTTGCATAATATTTGTTGAATTTTCCTTATTATTTGAAAAATTCCTTCACAAGTTTTCTACCAACAAACATGAAATTTTGAAAGGAAAAAGAGGAAGAATTGTTGCATTTTTGTGGGTTTTGGATTGAAGTTGTGAAAATTTGTGGAGCTGAAGTTGGAAGCAAGGTTGGAAGCTAAGCACCATCTGGATCTCCTCACAAACTCAAAGAAATCAGGTTCATGTCTTTAAAATTGGTTGCTTTTGAGATTTTAAATTGTATATGTTGTTGTTGGAAATCATTTGGAAAAACATTTGAAATCTGTTGTGTGATTGCAATAGAAACTCAGTTGGGTTCTCATTTTCCAATCTGAAAGAGAACCTTTGTTTGGAATATGTTGCTTCAAAGAAAATAGAATGAACTCTTGCTTATAAATTGTTTTCTTTCAATTTTACTTCCTCGATTTGTTTACAAATTCCATTTTAGATAAATGTAAATATATATATATATATATACATATGCATATATGTGTATATATAAATCTGGATATATATATATATATATATATATATATATATATTTAAATTTTTCCCTTTAGTAGGGTTATGCTGGTCTTTTTTTTTAGAAATGGCCAACAGAGGCGAATGGAAAAAACCAAGGTTTAAACCCTAGGTTTCTTTTTATGTTTTCCTTGTTTTACAAAAATTTATGGGAGGCGGCGCTAGGGGCTCACCTCCCCATCATGCCCCCCATTGGAGGCATGTGGGGAGGGAGCCACGCCCAGCGCAGACCCCCCTCGGCCGCCCTTAGTGGGTCAGTTGTGCATACACAGCCGACACCCACAGTTGGGTTGGTTGTGTTTACACAGTCACACCCACTGTGGGGTTCGGCTGTGGATGTAGCCAGCCGCCCAGTCAATGGTGCACAGCCCGATACCGATGCGCGGACCAAAGCTTTTGCCTACTCTTTTTTTAATCAAAAAAATGTATATTAATATTTATTTTAATATTATAATATATATAATTTTAATATTATTATATTATAATATTAATATTTATTTTTATATTATAATATATAAATATTATTATTATTATTATTATATTATAATATTAATATATTAATATGTATTATTTTAAGAATAATATGTATTAATTATTAATATTATATTGTATAGTATTATGATATTATATAGATAATTTGTTTCTCTAAGTAAATGGATATATATATATAGATTTTGTGTATATTTATTTAAGTTGAGTTTTCTTGAAGGCATGATTTAAGTCAAATTGGGAAAGTTGAAAACATGATGGTTTTAATTAAATCGTTGTTTATTTTAAACATATTTTTATAGGGGAATTAGTTTTGATATTAAATAATGCATTCTCAAGATAAGTTGATTGTTTTTAAATGATTATATTGAAATGAGGAGGCAATAATTATTTATAACATTGAATATATTTTTATATGATAAATTGGTTAAGTTATCTTTATTTAAGTGCAAGTAAGGAAATTAGATAATTAGTGTTAATTTCTCTTTTATTTGAAAATATGTGTTTAATTCAGTTTATTTAATGCGACAAATTGTTGAATGTTAATGAGGAAATGGATTTAGTGAATCCAAAGTAGATTTAAATCTTGCCTTGATTGGGAACTGTTCCTGTTATCGTTTGGGAAATTTGGGACATAGAATTTAATAAGTCTTCCAGATGAGTCCTTTTTAAATAGGTGGGTTGTCCTGTCATGTAGTCAACCTATTTGAATCCCTTGGGTAGTGCATGGTACATGTCAGTTATTTAACCAGTTTCCACGAACGGAGATGTTTTGTGCCTCCTTGGATTAGGAGTGGATTATGTGAGTTGTGCCTCCTTGTAAGGAGTGACTTTGTTGTCCTGTTACCTCCAGTGTTAGGAGAGGGTTTTGATTTATGTTGCCTCCTGAGAAAGGAGTGGCCATGATATCTTGTTTGTTTACACTTTGTTACCCTTGGAGTTTGGATGGTGTGTGTGTTTTCAAGTAGAAGAGAGGCTTCCGTTAGGGGCTAGAGCCCATAAGAGGTAAGATTGGGTAACCTTCAGAAGTAGTTTAAACAAGTGTTAACTAAAGCAATACTTAGAAGATTAGGACTAAATTCTCACTAATCAAGATAATTATGCCTCACTCATGGACCCAAGTGCTCGGTTAGGCTTGGGATGGTTGGGAAGGCCTGGAATGTCAAGGTCATCTATCTTGTCCTTACGAAAGGTATTTGATTTTGCATTAGTAAGTATGAGGTCCAAGGGATCAATTGAGGCCACCAGGTTTACCAAAGCATATGAAGATCCGCATTGGGTAACTCATGACGAGTTGTGTGATGACACTCTGTCTAGAACAATAGTTGGTATTTGATTTTGTGTGTATGGTTCTCGTAGCATACTTGATATACTTTTTATATCTGGAAGCAATGTGACCATGTTATAGTTGTACTTGAGATGTACTTGAGTTGTACTTGAGTTATACTTGAGTTGTACTTGTGTTGTACTTGTATTGTACATGTGATTGGTTGTGTCAGTTTGGTTCAGTTATGTGTTATCATGTGCCTAGAGGTAAATGGACTTGGCTAGGATTCCTCGTTACTATCTCCTAGCACAGGGGGTGGGCCTTCGGGTACCACTTGGTTGGGTGGCATGCACCTTACTCTGTTGGGTTATTTCTTCATGTTTGTGTGGATGAGACTTCCATTTGGAGAGCTCATATGATCCAGTTCTTTTCATGCTTTATTCATTCCGGTTGATCTTGTGTTTTATTACCCCTTATTGTTATCGAGGTGGAAAGATGTAATTTATAATCATGTTTATTGGACTTTCCTCATTCAGGGAATGAGAGATGTAATCATAATGTTTAATTATGGATAAATTGAATTGAAAGTTATCTCTTATGCTTTGATGTAATTGATCTTATTTGGAATGTATGTGTTTAAATTCTTAAGTAAATAAATGATATGGTTAGATTCATTTTTTTTTGTTGAGGTTCTATATAACCTTTGTCTCATAACCTTAGAGGTTTTTGGCATTAGGTAGTGATCTTTCTTATTAATTTTACTTAAACAAAAAAAATATTAGTCTATTTAAGTAGTTAATTGCAACTTCCTCTAGGGTTGCGTGGCGGGGCGTTACAATTTCTTTCAAGTTTGCGAATGAAGGGAGATCAAGTGATCTTGGAGGAGTCTCAACAAGATTCCCTCTTGATCAAGGGGAGAAGGTGTTCCTAAATATTTTGTGACAAAGAAGGGTCTTGCTTAGTATAAGATGTCATACCTATGCAAGGCACTAGAGATTGTGAGACTTTATACACTTCCTTGGAGGAATGTGTAAAATCTGAATCAGTAGTGGGTTGTGAGATGACATTGGCTTTAAGAAAATATTCCTTTGTGTTTTTCTATTGGTGCAAAGGATCACTTTTGGAAGGTGATTTAGAAGGATGGTATTGATATTGGAGGAAGGTTTGATAATTTCGATGAAAGGGAAAAAATCCAAGACCATGATGTGTTGTTTGCATGTTAAGCTCGATAGGGGTGTGGATACCTTGTTCGTTAGCACCAAAACCTTTTCCACTATAGCCAATTTGTTTCATGAGATCATAACCTTTTCTATAGAGATTTTTCAGCACTTTTGGATCAAGTGTTTTTTCATTGTTGTCTTCTTTATATATAGTGGTTGAGATGGATTCTTTTGAAGGATCGACCGAGTCTTGTGTGGACAAGCCTACATTCCCCTATTTAGAGTCGTTGTTTATGATCTTGGATTCTCCTAGCAAAGGAGGGGTGAAGTCTGAGGAGCACCAATCATCATCAAAGGACTTGTGATGTATGGGTTCCACGTGTTTGGTTGGTGTGAAGGTGGTGAAGGGTTGGATGTGTTTTTCTCAAGTTACAAGACACTAAATGGCTCAGGATCAACGTCAAGCGTATACATTGTGTTATTGTACATGTACTTCATCTTACAATGAAGAGTGGAAGGCATCCCATTCATTGCATGAATCCATGTCCTACCTAAAATAAGGTTGTATGAAAGATCATGAGGCAGGTATGTGCAGGATCATGATGGGCCAAAAAGTGGTGATATGTAAGTGATATGATGGCCCATGTGGCTGACGAATTTTTTTTACCCAAAATCGATGAAATGAAAAGGGTTTTTAGAGGCGATTCTTAGCTTTCCACCAATATAAATTATGTTTTACTTTGAATTTAATAAATTATTATTATTTATTTTCTATTTGAATTACGACTAAAGTCTTAATTGATAAGATGATTGAAAAACATTTATAGCTTTCAAACGGTATCAAATTTTAAGAATCTAAAACATGTGTCACATTCTATGCTTCACATACTATTGGATTAAAAAAAAAAATCATGAAGTTTTGACCAAGTTAAGGTGGTTAGATGTATGAGTTTTTATATTTTTTAAAAGTTGTAATAAAATATTCATAATTAAATATTTACTTGGAAAAAATTACATAAAAATATGCATCACATCGGGACATGAATCCTCTACTTATATCTAAAATCTTATATCTAAATATTATCATTTTATTGTGGTTAGGGTGGTCAAATAGACACCTACTTCTTATTTTTTCCTTGAAATTTAAGTACTACTGCAATGAAATTTCCAATTTTCACCAAATAGAATTTTTTTTTAAAATAGACCTAGTATTTTAGAAACTACATTCAATTTTCTACAAATTCTATTCTTACATATTTTTGAAATAATATAGATAACTTATTCAAATTTTTACATCAAGTTGCCTAACTCTGATTTTTTGAATTTGTATTGCAACTTAAGGGCTCATTTTTTTCATGATGATCCTACGCATACCCAGAAATAACATGGATTAGTGTGTCTAATGTGGCCATTTGAACTGTAAGAGGCAAAGTGATCACACCAAGCGGCTTATGTCCTACACTGTCAAAACCACTAATGGATAAAGAGGTAGGTTGAATGGATGATTTATCGATATGGAGCCTATCCAAGAGATTGATACTACACACATTAATAGTAGAGCCATTATCAACAAGGGTTCGCTTGATCCCTATGTGTTTGTATTGAGATATGATTACAAAAGCTTCAGCTTGTTTTTTCACATCCAAAGGAGGGAGTTCACTTTGGTGGAAAACAATGTCAGTATGCAAGCTTTGAATCATAGTTGCAATGTCATTTGTTTGCGCATTGGAAGGGATAGGAATTTTTTGTAAGGTCATTTACATCATGTTGTGATAGTGAGGGGAGGCTAGGATAAGGTCCCATAAAGATATCTTAGCAAGAGTATTTTTAAGTTGGTCAACGCGATCATACTCTCTAATGTATTAATTGAGGTGAGGGACAGTAGGTAAGATGGGATCGGGTAAGGGTAAGGGTAAGGGGGTTAGTTGTTGCAGTCGCGGGGCGTTGCAAGTATAATGTGTATGAGCAACAGTATTATGACTCTTTTGTTATGATAGATTATGCTTAGGTGAGTAAAGGGTAAATTTAGGTTTAGGTTGAGGTTGAGGTTTGTTGGAAGGAGCATAGAGGATGATTTGAGGTTGAATAATATTAACATCCCCTAGGGAAGGCGAGTCAATTTTATCCATGTCTTGCATCATGATATTCTTCCTAGGTGGATATTTTTTATGAGAACTGCAAACCACATGTTCTATATGTTTGAGGGTTGGTTCTTCTAAAACAACTTCATCGCAGGGAAGGGAATGATCAATGATGGGATGATTAGGTTGGGGATGAGTAGGAGAGTATTCTATTTGATTGTCGAAGGTCTCATTCACTTGTTCCATACAATCTTCCCTAGTAGGAGAGGTTGTAGTATGTTCACCACTAGCTTTATCACAAGGAGGTGAGGCATCAAGAGAAGGACCACTATGATTTTCGAATAGATTGTCCCAAAGGGGAGGATCATTAGGGAAGGGATATTAGGAGAAGAAAAAATTTGAATTTCATGGTTAGGGAGACTAGGTAAGGTTATGTTTAGAAATGTGTTGATGATCTCATTATCTTGTTGTTTAATGTCTTCAGAAGGGGGGTGAGGAGAGGGACAATCAAGACCCTCAACGCTTGTAGCTTCTTGCACCAAGATACCTTGGTCACTAATAGGAAAGGTATAGGGAGAATCACAAGGATGATTGTTATGATTGTCAACACAACACTGTCATCAAGGGGTAATGTAATTTTAAGAATAGTATCAATGGTTTGGTTATTAGCAAGTTTCTTAATGAATTCATTATTATAATCTACATTGAACTCATAAGAAAGGATGTTATATTTATGCAATCCATTTGAAACCAAATCAAAGCCACATATTTTGAAATAAAACATGATATGAAGAGAAGGGAAAGAGAATGCAATGCAATAATTTAAAGTGAAATTTATAAATGCAATTTTTTCAATGGGAAACAAGGTAATTTTATGATTACACTACGCAACAATCTGAAAAAGAAATGTAGTATATGTAAAATGGAAACTAAGCAAAGTATGAAATGAACTAATTTAAGCTAGTTTTAATGAAATGCATGTAATAGAAACACAACCCAGTCATACAAATAGGAAATGACACAAAATAGAAGCCTAAAAATAGGGTTTTCAACTCTATAAAAGGTAGTTTCAAGGGCCTAAAGGGACTAGGTCGCCCAAGGTGGTGACTTAGTCCCACTGGTGATTTTTTTGAGAATTTTTAGAATATTTTGATGGATGTAGGTCATTTCTATGTTGTATAATGCAGATCTCTAAGATAAAAATGCAAAAATTTAGAAATGTTTAATGATTTAAGATGCAAAAATGCAACCTATTATGCACTTTCACTAATGCAAAAATTTGAAACCCTAGAATGAAATTTCACTAATGTAACATGCAATGCAATGCAATCCTAGGATATTGATGGATGCCAAATTAGAGAGGAAGGGTATTTGAAGGTCGGGTTCACCAAAATGAAACTCAAATTTTAGGGGAAAGATGTACTCTTACACTTCTAGGGTTTTGCACCTAAAAGGAAAGAGATTTCTTTCTTCCACACCCAAAACTTGGAGGGTTCATTCAAAGATTAGGGTTTGAAATGGGTGTGATATGTGTGAATGTGTATAAGTGAAATTATCTAAGTGTAATAAACTGAAAATAAAAGCTAACTAGCAATGTAAAAACTAGAAAATGAACTATGTTGGACAACACATTGTGATATACAAATAACCTAAGAAACATAAAAAAACTATTACAGAAATGAATAGGATTGAAGAGGTGGACCTATGATTGAATTGAAAAGGTTGTAGATGTTGTTGAACCTAGAATTTAGGCTTGCTAGGACACCTATGCCATTTTGGGCAACCTAGTCATGTTTAGGAAAAATTCTAGAAAACTGCTTCAGAGCCCGTTTTTGCCAAAAGGGTATCTAGATCTACCAAAATCTTTGAAAAGCGGGTTCAGACGAGGACTAATTTTCCATATCCAAATCTACCAAAATCTTTGAAAAGCAAGTTTAGAGGGACTAGGTTGCCATTTTTGGTGACTTAGTCCTCTTTTGAATTTATGAAAAACAGGGAATGGAAATGGAAGCCCTCGATCTACACATTCTACTCCTCCATGTATCCAGTCCTGAAAAATGAAGAATCTGGTATGTGAGTGTCCTCTAAGCTTCAACTAGGGTTTCTTCAACCTTGAAGAGCTTTGAAAAGTTTTTGAAGGCCTTTCCACCTTCGTTCTTTGCCAAATCTGCACACAAGACCTGTAAATCACACTAAGAGGAAAAACTTGTTAAATGTTAGGGCATGGGGGTTTACCTTAGTCAAACCCCTTTTGAGTAATTAAACCAAAATAGAGAAATGATGTAATGAAGCATTAAACAAAGGAGTGATTGAGTTTACCTTGCCATGATGTTTGATCTTGAGTTGCAGTAATGGAGGATTTAGCCCTTGAATGCTTCAGCAAAGATGTCTTGATGGCTTAGATTACTCAAAACCCTATCTTGCTTGAGAAGAAGGAGATATGAGAGAGTTAGGAGGAAGAGAGATGAATTAGAATATTTAGAGTGAATCGGGGTCAAAATGAGAGGAAAAACCCTTATTTATACATGTGATGCCCTAATTTCCCCGAAATAACACCACACATCCTAACCTTAGGGTTTGAGAGACAAAATCTCAAAAGAAAATTAAGTTAAATTTTAATTTTATGCCACATGGTACTGGGTCGCCCAATGAGGTGACCTAGTCCACCTAGGCATTTTTGAGTGGTTGTCAGGAATTAAAAGATTATTATTTTTGTTTGTTAGGATTATCTCACAAAACACTCTAAATTCATACCTATAAGTGCATTAAGGGGTCATTTTGTCATAAGAAAGGGTTGATTTAGTGATGACAAGCCTAGGAAAGTGTGAAAATGGCTTACAACGCCTTACAACACTTTGGCACAAGCCTTGGAAAGGGGTAAAAAGAAGTCCAAAATCCATAGGCAAGGGTCCAAATGAGTGAAAAGTGTCAAGGCTACACTTTTTGGCGACAAGTTTAATAATATTATATTATATTATATTATGTTATATTATTATATTATTATAATACTATATCTATTATAATATTATATTATAATATGATATATATTCTATTATAATATGATATATTCTCTATTTAATATAAATATTATATTATATTATATTAATATAATATTCTATATATTATATAATATATATTATATTATAATATAATATTTATATTATATAATATATATTATATTATATAATATATATTATATATATAATATTATAATATATATTATATTATATATATAATATAATATTATTATATTATATTATATTTATATTATTATATTATATTATATTTATATTATTATATTATATTATATTTATATTATTATATTATATTATATTTATATTATTATATTATATAATATAATATTATAGTATTATATAATATTATAGTATTATATAATATTATAATATAATATTTATATTATATTATTAATACTATAATATTATATTATTAATATTATAATATTATATTATTATTTAATTTTATATTATAATATATTTAATATTATATAATAATATAATATTATAATAATCTTTACTGTGCAATAAGTAGGAGATTTATGAACTATAAATTATTTATTTTAAATTTTATTTTGAAATCTTTCTAGCGGAAAGAAAAAATCCTTAAGCTCGCCTATGCCCTAATTTTATTTTAATAAACATATTGTTCTCTCAGCCATTTCATCCTATGCTCAACAAACCTTGGACCTACATCGAATCCACCATGGTTTAAGCCAACAATGATCATGTATAGAAACCTTTTCTATCAATCCATGTCATTGGCGGTGATTATGAAACCTTCGTTGAAACATTATTTTTCAGGCTATAGCATGCCATATTGGAGAAGTGAAAGGTGAGTACTATCGAGGAAGAGTGGTTTCACGGTGGGGAAAGTAGAAAAAAATGGTGGAAAAGACATAGGTGAATGATGCCATTTTTAAAAACCTAAATGTGTTCATTATAGGATCTTGGCCGTATTCTCATTTTAATAAACATAATCTAAAACCCTTGTCGAAACCTTATTTTTAGGTTGCATATCTTGGTCGTAATTTCCTTTTAATAAACATAATCTAAAACCCTCGTCGAAACCTTATTTTTTAGGTTGCAGATCTTGGTCGTATTTTCATTTTAATAAACATAATCTAAAACCCTCATCGAAACCTTCTTTCTAGGTTGGATCTCGCCAAATTGGAGAGGTGAAAGATTAATACCAGCGAGGAAGGGTTTGGAGGAGCCGAAATCAATAGATGTGGGGAAAGCAACAAAAAATGATAAAGGATATCATAATATAAAAATATAAATGTGCTCATTATCGGATCTGGATCGTATTTTTATTTGAATAAACATACTCTTAAACCCTAGTCAAAATATTATTTTCAAGTTGCAGATCACGATTTCTAGATAGGAAGTTGTCATCCTTCTCATTTGAATCCTTCCAATCTTCTCTCAAGGGTTGTCCAATTAAAATGGGAGGGCAGGGCTGCTCAGAATTGGGTGATATATGCACCACAAATAATATAACTACATTTAATATATATTTTCATGTCTTTTCTCCCTTCAATGTTTGTAGCATTTGTATTGCATCTTGGATGTGTCTTCCATGGAAACCAAGAATGCAATGAAGGATTTTTTTATAGCAGATTTAAAACAGCTTGGAGGTTGAGTTCTATTGTGGGCAGTTTTTGGTTTTTGGTTGTTGCCTTGTTTTCCAATCTTGTTCTCTATGTTTCTCTATACAACAAATATTTGTTTATGTAGATGTATACTATCTGTAATTCCTATAGTTATGCAGTTTTTTTTTTTATCGTATATTCTTTTTTTCATGTGAATTTAATACAAAAAAAAGATGAATATCTATGATACTTTGCATAAACTTGTGAGGATTAAACATTTGAATATATCTACAATACTTAAAGTTTATATTGAATATCTATGATACTTGAAGTTTATATTGAATATCTATGATATTTAAGCTTATATGCATAAATTTGTGAGGATTAATTAAGTTAGATTTGATTTGTAACTTGAATTAGTGATTCACCCAAACAAATGACTAAAATGTGACTAAATAAATGACTACCATGACTAAAATAAATGAATACATGACCAAATAAATGACTACAATTACTAAATATATGACTATCATGACTAAAATAAATGACTACCATGAATGAATAAATGACTACCATGACTTAATAAATGACTACCATGATTAAATAAATGACCAGTTAACAACAATCAATTGACTATTATGACTAAATAAATGACCAGTTAACAACAATCAATGACTAAATTAATGACTAAATATATTACCAAATTGATCAATCAAAACAACCAATAAATGACTAAAAATGGTTTAGTCATGAATTTGGTCACATTATAAATGATTGGCAATAAACTATTAATGGTCACGTGACCAAACTAATGGTCACGTGACCAATTTATAGTAGTTTTTTTACTCATTTTTTTTTTTTCTACTAGTGATGACATGAACATATCACACATAAAACCCACCATATTTTCTTCATATGGATAGCTACTCAGATATTGAATACCTCTACACATGTTTATTCAAATGTTGTTGACCAATTTTAACTATGTACATATCTTCCTATGTACTATAGACATACACCAATTATAGGTTGCAATATTAAATACATCCTAATTACTTACAAACTATGTTAGTACCTTGGATCATCTCTCATAACATACATACATCCTTAACCATAAATACATGTTATCTTACACTATGAGACACACTCTAGTAACTACTTATATCAAGACGCGACAACATGTTCTTCATTTAATTCCTTGTGGTTAAAACCATAAAGAAAGAAATTTAAAAAAATGCTTCCATTTAAAAAATAGATCTAAAATATAACATAATTTTTTGTATAACTGTATGAAATTTTTTACCTACCTATGATTAAATAGTTTGACAACTAGGAACTTTCTACAAGTATATAGCACACTAAAGTTATTAAATTTCCCCAATCCATTGAGGCATATTCTAATTACTAACAATGCATGTTGTTATCATCACAAAGGTCAACTCACAATCATTATATTTTATAAAAAATAACTAATTTATAGGGAAACAACTTATAGGAAGCCAATGGGAAAATGGAAATGAAACCGATGAAAACGAAGGGTTAAGGGCTATCATGTGGTTTAGGACATTGATAACACCCACTTTCAAGGATAACCCTAGATATCTCAATGCAAAGGAGAAAGAGATCTTGCAATAGGGATGTCCTAGGGGTTGAATGTAAACTAATAAGGGGTTCCCACCAAGTAAGAAATTGGAAAGAAAAATTCAATGCAAATTATAATGTAAGATGAAATGCAAAACCCTAATATGATGCAAACTTGAACTATATGACCTAGAAATGCAAATGAAACAACACTACAAGCTGATCAAATCTAGGATGATAAAATCCCACCAAAAAATTGAATTAATTTTGATTTTGGGCCACACAGGACTCATTCGCTCAAGGTGGCGAATGAGTCCCACTAGGCATAATGTATGGTACAAAATTTTAAAATTCTTAGAAATGTGTGAAATCAGGTTCTAGACCTAAAAATCTAGGTGGGACTCCTTTTCCCAAGGTGGTGAATGAGTCACAGATCACTAAATCTAGGCCATTCAACCTGAAATGCCTAAATTATGATTGGGTAATGGTTGGTGTTAGGATTATCCTAGAAAATATGCATTAATTAAGGCTTTTGGATGCAAAATAAGGCCAATTAAATCATAAAGAAGCCCAATTATTAATGACAACCCTATAAAATTGTGAAAGTGTGTTACAACACTTCACAACACTTTGAATAAGGCATGGCTAAGGTTAAAAAGAGGTTTATTTGGTTTACTTAATTAATAAAACCTTAGACAAGTGTGAAATTGTGTTACAACACTTCACAACACTTTAGCAAGGTGCCATTTAAATTCATTAGTTCAGAAGGGACCAAGACCTAATGTGAATGTATCAAGTACATTACAACACTAAATCAAGGCATCATTAAGCTCGGTTAACAAGGAGGGCCCAAACAAGAAAGGGAAAAGTAGAGGGGATACTTTTTTTTTTGCTCCATTTAGCACCCACTTTAGTGAGGATGAACTTGCTTCAAACTCACACTAAAGTAGATAAACACACATTAAGAGGGGTCCAAATGCACTAATGCTAAGAAGATGGGATGACAACGATCAAGAGGGGTGATCAAGCCCCCAGGATCAAGATCCCATGGCAAACCAACATAGGCATAAAAGAAAACATATGAAAATGATTAAAGAGCCTCATCAAAGCACAAGAATGCATTGTCAAAGGCATAAAGAGAATGAAACAAAAGGAAAAGGAAAAGGGGCAGATCAAGCTTTGAACATTTGTCCAAAAATGCATACTCACTCTAAGGCAACGAAACTTCAGGCTATCCACTGGGTGAGAAGTCCTAGATGGTGAGAAACATACACTCATGGCTAGTATGCTCTCACACACACGGAACTAGCTAAGGAAAATTCATGCCCTCATTCGGCTTCCCATCAAACCATAAAAAATTTATACCTCAGGTGACAACTTTAATAAGGTGCCACACAAAAAAAATGATTTTCAAGCTTCATAAGGCAAACAAAGCTCTGTATGCTTGGAGCTCATGAAAAAAAAAGATGGCTCTACAAGCATGCAATTTGTGTTATGCAAGGTGGCCATATAACTGAAAATTCAAATACAACAATAAGGAATGTTCAAAGGATTTTTTTTTAGTTCATGCGAGGTTTTTAACTTAGGGAACATTGTGCTTAATGTCTCCAAGAGAGGACCAATCAAAGAATAGAAAATTCACAACTTAGGGGATGCAGTGTGTCACATCAAGCCACTAAGGGGAATGTAATATGCTAAGAGGGATCATACTCTTGAAGGATATCACACCCATTTTCATCCACAAAGTGATAAACACATCGTATAAATTAAGAAGACTATACTATGAACCATGAAAAAAATAGAAAAAGAATAATGCCAATGTATGCCCCCACTTTAAAAAAATTGGTAAACACCATGCTATGAGAAATTACTTTAAAGTAGCAAATGATAAATGTTAGTAATAAAAGGACATGAGAGATAACCTGGAAAACCCTATGCCAAGTCATATGTTTCCAAGTAAAGCTACATCATATAAGAAAAGGATAAGAGAGGGGTTGCCCCCAAAAATTAAAATCCAAACACATAAGGGATCTATGGATTTGGGGTTAGTATGTTCTTGCTACAATATTTTTAGAGAGCTCAAAACTATCATCATTACCCAAATACACATAGAACTAGAAGAATGAAACAAAAAGAGTGGAAACAAATAAAAACCTTTCAGCTCAACATCGAAGAGATGTGAATGTCTCGACGCCTTGCATCATCCACAAAAGGAAAAATTAAGACAAATGAAAAAGAGAAAAATAAAAATAAAAAGCAAAGGAAAAGTCTTTTGGGTCAACATGAAAGAGACATGAATGTATCAATGCCTTGTGCTATCCCCAAAAGGAAAACACAAGAAAAATGAAAAAGGAAAAGTTAAAATATTTACAACATCGAGAAGAATGAAAGTAAAAATAGAGGAATGTCACAAAAAGAGAGAGAGAGAGAGAGAGAGAGAGAGAGATACATCAAACAGAATAGCACGGGTGATCACAATATGCACATGTAATCATAAAAATAAAGATGCAAATTACTATTAAGGCACATGCAATTAAACCTAAAGAAATTCGTTTGCATCCCAATCATGTTCATTGTATATCAAAGGTGAGCAACTAGCCAAAATAACATTTTCAAGTGCCGAACTAGGATCATTACCAATTCCATCACTCTTCTTTTGATATGTTTTCCTTTAAGCTCATGGAAGAAAAAAAAAATGTATTCAATTTATGATGCACTTCTTCATCAAATTTAGAAACCTCGTTATCATCATCTAAGTTAATCACAACAGGAGGTCGAATGATTGCATTTAAGGAAGGATTCAGCTCTTGTTGCAGTTGTTGTATTGGATTGTTTTGGTTTGGGGCATGGGTAGAGTCATCATGCATTTATTTAGTCAAGTTTGGTTTTTGATTTTATTTGTATATTTCTTCATGTAATCTACAAGAAAGGGAATGAATTATATTCCTATGTTCTATAGCACCTATTAAAACACAATGATCTACTGAGAGGGGGTGAATCAATAGATATTAAAACTTTTTAGTTCTAAAAACTTTTGCAAAGTCAACCTTAAACTCAAATGTGCAGATTGAAATACTAACAAATACAATAACCACAAACACAAGAGAGATCAACACATAACAATAGATATAGGTGGAAAACCTAAGATGGGAAAAACCACAATGAGAAATGTTGCTAGGATCTATTGCCCTAATCTAGCCTCACAAGCATCAAAGTTCAGTTATAATGTTTAAGGCTACAACCCCAAGAAAGATTCAACTACTTGTTTTAGAAGCAACAACTTCTAGGATGCTACAATACCCTGATTTGAGCTACAACTCAGTAAAAATGGAGGCTACAACCTCTTGCAGAATTACAAGTTCAAATATGCATATGAGTGGTTTTACATAAACCTAAGATGCATCAATACATACAACATAATGTCACACTTATTGCAACTTACGCTCTATTGTTGTAGTTCTACTCTCAGTAACACATACTTCTATTCTTCACTCTCCTTTACTTTGCACTCCCTTCTCTATTGTATTCTCAGTTGTACATCTCTTTGTTCAGCACTTTATGCCCTCACTCACATCACACTCTTGCAGACTCAAAACATATATACAATACTTGATTGTCTTCCTTCTTTACCAACCTACAATTATTACCTCGAGATCCACCACATCGGCCAGATCAGCCCTCGCATCTTGTTAGGGTTTCCTTCTCTTGCAAAACTCACCAGCAAGGTATGTGTAGGATCATGATGGGCCAAAAAGTGGCAATATCTAAGTGATATGATGGGCCATGTGGCTGATGACTTTTTTTAACCCAAAATTGATGAAACGAAAAGGGTTTCTAAAGGAGATTCTCAGCTTTCCACCAATATAAATTATGTTTTTCTTTGAATTTAATAAATTATTATTATTCATTTTCTATTTGAATTATGACTAAAGTCCTAATTAATAGGCTGGTTAAAAAACATCTATAAATTTCAAATGGTATCACATTTTTTGAATCCAAAACATGTGTCACATTCTATGCTTCACATAATATAGCATTAAAAAAATGAATTTCATGAAGTTTTGACCAAGTTAAGGTGGTTAGACATACGATTTTTTATATTTTTTAAAATTTGTAATAAAAAAATCATAATTAATTATTTAATTGGAAAAAAATTACAAAAAAATATGCATCACATCAGGACATGAGTCCCCTACTTATATCTAAAATCTTATTAAAAATAATTATCATTTTATTGTGGTTAGGGTGGTCAGACAAACACCTACTTATTTTTTCTTTGAAATTTAAGTACTACTGCATTAAAATTTCAAATTTTCACCAAATAGATTTTTTATTTTTGTAAATAAACCTAGTAGTTTAGAAACTACATTCAATTTGCTACAGATTATATTCTTACATATTTTTGAAATAATATAGATAGCTTATTCAAATTTTTACATCAAGTTGCTTGACTCTGATTTTCTGAATTTTATTGCCACTTAAATACCTATTTTTCCATGATGATCTTGCACATACCCAACAAGCTACTTCTGCATCTAGCCACACATCTTTTATTTTTGATACAGAGATTTTTCCTTTGTTCTCACTATCAAATCTTGAAATATGATTTTGCATTTAATGTATTCTCTTGTCAATATGATCTGATCTTGATTCTTGTCTTTTTTATCATGAGAACCATTTCCTTGTGTGTTAAATCACATTATAATTATTGTTGGAATAGTTAGATCATTTAATTCTCATTTCCATGTCGGTTACAAGTCAAAACCCTCATTCACACTTGTCATACGTGTTCAGATCTCTGCATTTGAACTCTAGTCATTGATCTATTCCTTTGCACCTTGATCCTGCAATCATCATTCCCTGGTGTACCTTTAAAACACAACCATATGATAAATAGTTGATCAAATCTTTGTCGTTGATCACATATATAATCATTTAGCCATTAATCATTGATTTGCAACATTGATGCAAAATCAACCACTAAACATTTTCCACATGTCATTCTTTCATTCGCTTTAAGACAGTCCAAGCACATCATCGTTCTTTGTCATCAGCTTTCACTTATCACTGTTCGATCACTATTTATGAACCTTCAGCATTGAGCACATTCATATACCATTCACCATCATGGGGTCCACCAAGACACACATCCAAAATTTTCTCATCTCGCAAGCATGAAAATAGGCCCAAATAAACCTTGCGAGGTTTGTGATTTGTTTCCATTTTTCATCATATGTCATCATTTATCATCATCACTTTCGCTTCTTTCTCCATTGGGTCCCACTATCTTCATTGATTTTCAATATCCATGTCATCGCAGCCACATCATTTGCAACATTGATTTGAAATAACATATCAAGCAATTGTTCATTACCAGCTGTTAACCATTGTCACACTCAGGTCCCAATTAGCACTTCATCGTTCTATCATGGGGATGCCCTCCCTAGTTCTATCGATGATGTTCACTCACGATGATAAGGCTTCCATACTCCACCTAGGGTCAACACTCACCTTTTCATCCTCATGTTTGCACCATCAACATCCATGTCAAAACTTTGTAATCCACAACACGGATTTGGATTACGATTCATCCAATCTCGACATGCCATGTGTCATCCTATCATTCAATCTATGTTTGTTCCCTCGACACACGTCATCTCACCTACTTGGGTCCCACTGTTGGTATCCATTCTTCCATCGCTCTATTAGAGATCGGAAGATTGGGTGATTAACAATTTTGAAGGATGGAACTATTTACGTGTTTTCTTATCCTAAAAGAGCAATCATCCAATATCGCCAACCTCACAAAGTCATATCGGGCGATAGGGCCTATCGGGTCCGATGCCAAATGATGTTGATATTGTCGACAACCAAAAGGTTGATAGTCGATATATCACAAAACCTTTTTAAAATCCTCTTGAAAAACCCATCATGAGTCTGCAACTTTTTCACCCTTTTGACATCAATGACAATAATAGTCCAACAATCTCCCCCTTTGGCATTGAGGGAAAAACTCTAATTGTTCGATAAGTCACTACTGAAACTCTGCACCATTTGATTAGAACACTATAACACTACAACTCCCCCTTATGACATACATCTCATCTCTTTTGTGTAGCATCAACTTTCTCCCCCTTTGACATTAATGGAAAAGGGTACACTCCCCCTGAAGAAAGGTTCCAATTTTGAACTCTATAATTTTCATGACTTGATCACATTAATCTTAACTAGGGTGTAATAACTGATCAATGAAGCTCCCCCTGGATGCATGCCCAATCACTAGAGTTTAGTGATATAAGATAGGAGAAACTATTCATAGCTTCTACCTTCAGTATTCAAAATGCTTTATAGGAAGGGGTTTTGTAAGTATATCAGCCACTTGTTCCTTGGTGGGAACATACTTCATGTTGACTTCCTTATCTCCAACTTGTTCTTTGATGAAGTGATACTTGATTGATATATTCTTTTTTCTGGAGTGCATCACTAGATTCTTTGAGATATTAATGGAACTTGAATTTTCACAAAGAATCAAAATGGGCTAATTGTACTCTCCCTTTATTTCCTTTATTGTTTGCTTCATCCATAAGACTTGAGTGCAACATGCAGTTTCTTAAACATATTCTACTTCTGTAGTGGAAAGATTAATAGACTTACTTTTTTCTCATTCAGGAAACCAATTTGTTCCCCAAGAAGAATGCTCCTCCACTAGTACTCTTTTTTTCATCCACACTACCTGCCCAATCTGCATCAATATATGTTGTTAATGTGAAATATTTGCATTTGGGATACCATAAACCATAGTCAACAATGATTTTGATGTATCTAAAGATTCTCTTTATTGTATTGATGTGTTATTCTTTTGGTTATTCTTGAAACCTAGCTACCATACAAACTGCTTGCATTATATTAGGTCTTGATGCAGTTAGATATAGTAGACTTCCAATCATTGATCTATACAAAGTCTGATTTACATCAGGTGACATCTAATTTAATCAACTTGTAACCAGTAACCATGGGAAAACTGATTGGTTTACAATCCTCCATGCCAAAAAATTTAAGCATTTTTTTTGCATACTTGGTTTGTGATATAAAAATACCTTTATCAGTTTGTGTAATTTGCAAACCAAGAAGAAATATGAGTTCTCCAAACATGGAAATTTAAAACTCATCTTGCATGTTTCTAGCAAATATTTTGCACATTACATCACTGCTACCACCAAAAAATAATATCATCTACATAAACTACAACAATGATCATTTTCTTACTCCTAGATTTGAGATACAGATTGCTATCAGCACAACCTTTCTTGAATCCTTGTTGTTGTATATATTGATCTAATCTTGAATACCAAGCCTTTGGTTCTTGTTTCAAACCATACAATGATTTCCTCAATTTGCAGAAATAATCATCATTCTCTGACAATTGAAAACCTTATGACTTCCTCTTTAAGTTTTCCATTTTAAAATATAGATTTGACATCCATTTGATATACTTTAAAACCTTTATACACAAAAAAATGCAAGAAACATTCTAATAGCTTCAAGAAACTAGAGAAAACATTTCTTCAAAATCAATCCCTTCTACTTGTGCATATGCTTTGCAAGCTAATCTTCTTTGTTTCTGACCATAGCTTCATCTTCATTCAGCATGTTTCTGAATACCCATTTTTTTCCTATTGCATTCTTGCTTGATGGTCTAGAACCAATTCCCAATTTTTGTTCTTTTCAATATGATTGAGTTCCTCTTCCATTTCTTTTAACCAATTTTCATCCTTACTAGCTTCATCAAAACTTTTTTGTTCAATTTGAGACAATAGAGCAAAGTTTACTTGTTCCTTGTCCTTTGCAAGTCTCCTTCTAGTCTGCACTTCTGCATTCTTGTCACCAATTATCTGATTTGCAGGATGATCTTTTTGCACATATTTTGTAGGAGCACATTCAAACTCTTTCTCATTATCTTCTTCTTTGTCCTCTTCTTCAACTCGTGCACCTATGTCATCCTCATCTGACTCACTTTCAAGATTTTTTTGCTAAGCTGACCCTTATTTGTACTTTCATCAACCCTTACATGTACACTCTCTACAATTCTATGCAGTCTCTTATTGTAACTCTTATAAGCTTTGCTTTGGATAGAATACCCCAAGAATATCCCCTCATCACATCTTGAATCAAAACTTCCTAAGTCTTCATCTTCTCTTTTAATATAGCACTTACAAATACTTTGAAATTCTTGGTAGATGCAAGCCTACCAAACCATAATTCATATGGTGTTCTACCACTGTTAGATCTTATAAATGCTTTCTTCTAAATGTATATAGCAGTTTGTACTACTTCTTTCCAAAATGTATCTGCCAAGTTTTCCTCATTCAACATAGCTCTAGCCATCTCCTTCACAATTTTGTTTCTTCTCTCTACCACGCCAATTTGATATGGTGTTCTTGGGGCCAAATACAGGTGCTTGATTCCATGATCTTCACAATATTCCATGAATTTTCTTGACATGCATTCTCCACCTTTGTTTGACTTGAGACATTTGATTCATCTCTGAGTCTCATTTTCTACCAGCTTCTTATAACTTTTAAATGCTTCAAACGCCTCAGCCTTCTCCCTCAAAAATGTGATATATGTCATTTTGGTATAGTCATCAATCAACAGCATGAAATATCTTTCTCCTTGAAATGCTCTTTTCCTCATTGGACCAAATAGATCAATATGGATTATTTCCAAGGATTTCGTAGTAGAGTAATTCTTTGTGGGAAATTTAAACTGTGTTAGCTTTCCATGCTGACATCCTTGACAGATGATGTTATCAGGCTTTACAATCTTAGGCATTTTTTTATCAGGCCTTTTGAACTTATTTTCACCATGTTGTAAAAATTTACATGTCCTGGTCTTCTATGCAACAACCAAATTTTATCTGCTCGAATGATTAGACATGTTTGTCCTTCCACTTCACATAGATTGTAGAGATTACTATCAGTCCTTATCCCTTGAGAAAAAAATTTAGCATTCAATCTTATCTTGCAACCTTCAGAATAAAATATAACTTTGTATCAGGTGATCCCACAATAGTGGTTTATAATTTTTGGCCAAACTAGACACTGAAATTATTATTTTTAACTAAATCTTCACATTGAGGAACCTATAGCGGCTAAACCTTGAGGAATTTGAAGATGATGCAAACTACAGTTTCATCACATTTTGTCTATAGATTCTAAAAATAGTTTTTTCAATTTTTTTGGAATCAAATTGCACTTCTTTTTAAATCTCCCATGAAAACTGGTTTTTTACAGAAAATAACATTTTTAAAAAGTGATGCACACCGCATAATGCATAATTTTTTTTCCATGAAGGATAAAATTCTAATTCTTTCGAATTTAGATTTGTAACTCTGATATCTAGTGCTTCCACTTGGTTAGATAGTGTTTTATTGAATATTTTTTCTTTAATCAAGTTTTGAAGTCAAACCAATTACAATTCAGACATAGTGTGACCGTATAACACGTAACTTTTAATCTGCTATTTTTCCACATGTGCAGAACAAAGACCTTCATTTTCGATGAAAAACCTTTTTTTAATAAAACTAAAAAAATAAATACATAATAAAACCAAAACATATTAAAACTATATTCGTTGGATAGCTCATTCCGAGGACTACCATAATCATTTAAAATAAATTTTAAATGAACTCATTTCATCCCCCAAAAGGTAAATCAAAAGTGATTTTTTATCAGCATTTGTATAGGTGTAAAGGAGACTCATTTATAGGTATGGTTTAAAACTAGCGAGGTTCTATCCAAGGGGGTTTGATCTAAGGTGGTTTGATAAAACCCTCTTCAATTGTAATACTTAAAATGAAACTTTTTAAGGCTTAAATCATTATATTTTCTAAAAATATGTGATTTCAGCAAAAATCGGTTCCTCTTAGAAATTGTAAACCAGCTTTGTGGGATCACCCTATCCATTATCACACATATGATTGATGCTAAGAAGATTGTGTTTGAGACCTTCCACATAGAGCACATCTTTAGTTTTGTTCTTTCCATGATCTATGCTCAGAATTCCTTTACCATAAATCTTGACAGTAGTATTATCACCTAGACTTACTAAACCTCCTTTTTTCATTTCAAGCTTAATGAATTTCTTTTTATCTCCAGTCATGTGTTTGGAGCAGCCATAATCAATAATCCATAGATCTTGTTCCTTTTCATGTAAATTTGTTTGGCCAATCATAGACTGAGTGACACAAGAGCCATGATCTTTCTCCTTCCATATCTTCTTGGGTTTCTTCTCAGTTTCCTTTTCTTCTATCTCATAAGTCTTATTCCCTTTCTCTTTATTAGAAGGTGAGGATTTCTTCTTCTCAGATTTCACACTTGTTCTTGTAAATCTTGCTCTACAGTTTCTAGCTATATGACCAAAAATTTTTGCAACTATAACAAATTATATTCATATCAACCAAGGGACCAAATGGATTCTTTCTTGCAAAAAATTTATTCTTCCTTGGAATTATTTTATAGTCTCTAGCTCCCTATGACCAAAATTGTTACAATTATAGTAATAGCCATTGAAATAAGATGAGTACCTGGTCATATAGTATCCTTTAGCTAGATGAGGTGATCTTCTTTGTCTAGGCCTCCTTGGATAGTGCACTCTTGTGAATCCATCATTATCTACTCTTTTTATGTTCTACATCGTCTTTTGTTGATCAAGAACTGTTTGGTTGTCCTCCTTGACTTTAACTAATTTCTTTTCTTTATCATTGTTTTCATCTTTAGGAGCTTCCTCTTTGGCATATTTTTCTTTACTTGGGACTAATTTTTCTCTAGCTCTAAATCTTTCATAATTTTTTGCAAAGACATCCATAAATGAATTCTTCCCCTTTTCCAAACCTAAACCAAATTTATGTTTATTTGTAGGCTTTTATGTACTTATCAATTCATTCAAAATATATGTACCACCTTTTAGCTTTAGTCCATTTTTTATCTGCTCATTAGCCTTCTCCAATTCTTTCCTTAAGCCAACTATTTTTGCCTCAAGTTTCGAGAATCTATCCATCTCAAATTGCAATTTAGATTTCATGATAGATCCTCAATTCTTTTAAGCTCTTCTACATGAAATTTCAGTCCTACTAACACCTTATTGGACTCTTCAAGTTCTTGTGTTAATCTGTCAATCTCCTTTTGAGCATTCCTTTTCAACTTCTTGTTTTCTCTCTTAAGATCATCATATTTTTCTCTTAGTTCATCAAGATCTTCAAGAGAACTAATTATTTATCCTTCAAGATCAACAATTGCCTCCTCTTCTCCTTCATATGATTCCTCAATTTTTGCATCTTCCCAATCATTTGTTTCTTTATCCATGAATAGAAATTATCTTCTATTATCTCTCATTACAAGGGCATGGCCTTGATCCTCTTCTGAAGAATAACTAGCATCAAAATATTCAATTTCTTCATTGATGTACAAACTCTTCTTCTTCTTTCCAAAATTCTTTCTTTTAAGGTAGAACTCTTTCTTCTTTCTACTATTAAATTCTTGCTTGGAACTATCTTCTTTTCCATATGGATAGTTTGAAGACAAATGACCTATTCTTCCACAGTTAAAACACTTAAGAGGTATCTTACCTTGATACTTTTTGGATCCTCTTCTTAGCCTTCTTATCAAGTTTGCTTCTTCCTCATCAGTTTCTTCATAATCAGATGTAATGATAGCGGCTTTTTCCTTCTTATCACCTTCATCTTTTTCTTTCTTAACAACCTTAAATGTATCTTCTCCCCTAGATGATTCAGCACTTGGCATTCTCATCTCATATGTAGTAATTATGCCATGCACCTCATCAAGAGTAATTTTATAAATTTCTCTTCCTTCTTCAATAGAATAAATCTTGGCATCATATTTAGTTGTCATGGACCTGAGAACTTTCAACACAACATCTTCTTTCAGATCTACACCATATCCTTTAATGGAATTTACCACATCATCAACTCTATAAAGATAGTTTGCAATCTTCTCTTCTTCGGTCATCAGCAAGCCTTCTATTTTTTCTCTTAGCACTTGTAACTTCGACAACTTCACTTTGGTGTCACCTTCATAGATTTTCTTCAGTTTTTCCTAGACATCATAAGAATTTTTACAATGCATAACTTTTCTATGCACAGAGTTAGACAAATTGTTCATAATAATAAACCAAGCTTTCGTATTGTCCTCATGAATCTTCTTTGTTGCATGATCAGTAGGAAAAGCAGCAAGAATAGTGTATTGGGTTTCAATACATGCCCAAACTTCAGTTCCAAGAGAAACTAAGTATCCTTACATTAGTGAGCTCCATTTAGCATAGTTTGTTCCATCAAACCTAGGTGGTTTTTTTGAGCCTTTCTAAAATGGCATTGTGTTCACCTAACCAAGATCTAGACCTGAGCTTGTTAAGCTTCTCCTAGGGAACCTAGTGCTTTGATACCAATTGTTAGAACACAATGATCTACTTACAGGGGGTGAATCAGTAGATATTAAAAAAAATAGTTCTAAAAACTTTTGCAAAGTCAACCTTAAACTCAAATGTGTAGATTTAAATACTAACAGATATAATAATCACAAACACAAGATAGATCAATCGATAACACTAGATATACATGGAAAATCCAAGATGGGAAAAACCATCGTGAGAAATGTTGCTAGGATCTATTGTCCTAATCCAGCCTCACAAGCACCAAATTTTAGTTACAATGTTTAGGACTATAACCCCAAGGAAGCTTCAACTCCCTATTTCAAAAGAAACAACTTCTAGGATGCTACAACACCCTGATTCAAGCTACAACTCAATGTAAATGGAGGATACAACCTCTTATAGAATTACAAGTTCAAATATGCATATGAGTGGTTCTACATAAACCTGAGATGCATCAATACATGCAACACAATGTCATACTTATTGCAACTTATACTCTGTTATTGTAGCTATACTCTCTACAACACATACTTTTGTTCTTCACTCTCCTTTGCTTTGCACTCTCTTCTCTACCATATTCTCAGTTGTACATCTCTTTATTTAGCACTCTATGCCCTTGCTCACATCACAGTACTCTTGTAGACTCAAAACATATATACAATACCTAATTTTATTCCTTCTTTACCAACCTGTACTTATTACCTCAGGATCTACTACATTGGCCTGATCAGCCCTCACATCCTGTAAGGGTTTCCTTCTCTTACAAACCTCACCAACAAGCTACTTCTACATCAAACCACACAACATTTATTTATGATACAGAGAATTTTCCTTTGTTCTCAATGTCAAATCCTAAGATCTGATTGTGCATTTAATATATTCTCTTTTCAATATGATATGATCTTGATTATTATCTCTACTATCATCTGAAATATCACCCTATGCATCAAATCACATTACAATTGTTGTTAGAATAAATAGATCATTTAATTCTCATTTCCATGTCAGTTACTCTTTGAAACCCTCATTCACACTTATCATAGCTATTTAGATCTCTACATTTGGACTCTGGTCATTGATCTATTCCTTCGTGCCTTGATCCTATGATCATAATTCACTAGCATACCTTTAAAACACAACAATTCAATAAACGGTTGTTCAAATCTCCATCGTTGATCACATATATAATCATTTAGCCATCAATCATTGACTTGCAACAGTGATGCAAAATCAACCACTTAATGTTTTTCGCATGTCATTCTATCACTCACTTTAAGAAGGTCCAAGCATATCATCCTCCTTCATCATTATCTTTCACTTATCACCGTTCGATCACTATTGATCAACCTTCACCATTGAGCACATTCATATATCATTCACCAAACGTGGGGTCCTCCAAGACACGCATCCAAAATTCATTCATCTCATAAGCATGAAAATGGGCCCACACAAACCTTACAAGATTTGTGATTTGTTGTCATTTTTCATCATACGTCATCATTTATAATCATAACTTTTGCTTCTTTCTTTGGTGGGTCCCACCATCTTCATCGATGGTCAATATCCATGTCATCACCACATCATTCACAACATTGATGTGAAATGGCATATTGAGCAATTGTTCATTGCCATTTGTTAACCATCATCACACTCGGGTCCCACTTAGCACTTCATCATTCTATTGAGTGGATGCCATCCCCAGTTCTATAGATGATGTTTACTCACACTGATGTTTACTCACATGGATGATGGCAATGCTTCGTAATCCACAACAAGCATGTGGATTATGGTTCATTCAATCTCGCCATGCCATGTGCCATCCTATCATTCGATCTTTGTTTGTTCCCTCGAAACATGTCATCTCACCTAGCTAGGTCCAACTACCAGTGCCCATTCTTCCATCACTCTATCAGAGATTGGAAGATCAAGTGATCAAAAATTTTGAAGGATGAAACTATTTAGGTGTGTGCTTATCCTAAAAGTGTGATCGGTCGATATTGCTAACCTCGCAAATTCATATCAAGTGATAGTACCTATCGGTTCTGAGGCCATATGATGTTGATATTGTCAACAACCAAAAGGCTGATACTCCATATAGCACAAAACCTTTTTGAAATCCTCTCGAAAAACCCATCATGATTTTGTAGCTTTTTCACCCTTTTGACATCAATGACAACAATAGTCTGATAGCACCTCTGCTTCTTTTAGTTTCATTTTCAAGTTGCATTTGTGTAGGAAGTGGTTTGAGAAAAAATAGGTTTCTTTTCTTCCTTAAGGGGAGGAATAGAAGGAACCACGGTAGGTTTTTGAACCACTTTCTCTTTGCTTTGTAAACTTGTTTTATTCTAGGAGGTGTGACCAGATCAGTTTCGTTATCTCTTGGTATTTTGTAGGACATGGGTGAAGGTTCTATCTTAGGTTGGTCTTGGTTATTTTGAATTTCTTTAGGTTCAATCATGGTTTCATCTAGGATGGTAGGTTGGGATGGAGACATGTTCCAAAGGGACAATTCTTCTATTTTCTTTGCCTTGAACTTATGATAGGACAGGAAAAAGAATTCTTCTTGTGGTTTTATAGGCTCTATAGGCTCGAGCCAAAAGGAATCTAAGGAAAAGTTACCTTTGGAGGACAACGGGTTAAAGCCACTATGATGGATGGTGAAAACTTCATTGTCAAAGGGAAATTTTAAGCATTTATGCACAACCGAAGGGACAACTTTCATGGAGTGAAGCCATGGATAGCCTAGCTTCACATAAAAAATTTTTGACTACAGGATGATGGATAATAAGATATCTAATGTTTTTTGTCATATTTGTAAAGGATGGGTGATTGATCCCATCGTAGGGAAAATGAAATCATTATGTTTCTTGATCCATGGTTTCGGTTTATCATGTATGTCTTGATAGAGCTCATGTCAAAATAATAATTCCTCGGTGATTACATTCTCTCCATAGGTGCGATCTATTAATATCCCATTAGTGGGCTTGTCATAGATTCATCTGTCGATGTAAAGAGGACCATTTGGTGCATGTTGAAGTATATCTTTAGAGGAGAAAGAAATTTCAAGAGGATTTTTAGTTCAGCCCTTATGACGAATGACATCTATCACTCCTACCTCATCATTGATAGGATCATGTTGAATGGTATCATTGTTATCATCATTTGTATCAACATTCATTACATCATTATTTTTGGTTTTTCTATCTTTGAAAAATGAAATGTTATAATTAGGCATATGGTTGCTAAAAAATTTAAATTTTTGGTTAGGAAGGGCAATAGACTTATTTCCTTGATCATTAAAACCTCCAACAAAAAGATGACTGGAATCAATGAGGTCTTGCATAAGATGTTTAAGATGCTTACAATGTTTGGTTTCATGTCCATTTTGTTGGTGATAATCGAAATAAGCATTTGATCTATAGCTTGTGGGTAATGGTTTACTAGGATTGGGTTGCTTAATGGGAAGGCAATATTCTTTTGTTCTATGAGTTGTCGCAATTTGTTATGAAGGGTATCAGGTAAGGGAGTGAATTATCTTTTCAGGTCCCTATAGCTAAAGGGTATTGTGGCCTTAATAGAAGCTACTTGGTTATGACATTCTGAATTTTTTGTTGAGGTGGATTGTTTTGAAGGAAACCTTTATTATGTTTTCTAAAATTTTGGGAATTGTTTTGGTTTAGGGGCTCAGATTCCTCAGTACAGCTAGAGGTGGATTTTTTATCTCGACTACTAGCTGAATTTTGATAATCACAAAGGGCGGTGCAAAGATGCATAAAGGATGGAAATTTCATCATGGTAAGCTTGTCTTGTATCTTACTTGGTGAATTTTCTATGAAAATATTTTGAAGGTGAGGATCGGGAACCTTGACATTGATTTGGGAATAAAGCGATTGATAGTGTGAGATAAAGTTTGTTATCTTTTCATCTTCTTTTTGCGTGCAACTCATCAAGTTGGCCAAGGTCATCTTAGGAGTAATATTCACTTGGAAATGGTTGAAAAATTCCTCAACAAGTTCATTGAATGAATGAAATGAGTTGTTCGGTAATGAAGATAACTATTCCAAGGCAATATCTTTCAACGACCTAGGGAAAAGCTTAGCCAAGATTTTACAATCAAGGAAAAAGTCACTACATAAGGCAGTATAAGCATTGACATGGTTAGAAGGATCTCCCTTCCCTTCATATTTCTTGAATCTAGGCACCTCTACACCTTGTGGCATCAATGTTCGTGATATATCCAAGGACAATGGGTTGCTTTTGACATAATATGTAGGTTGATTTTGGTTGATGGTGGAAATTTGTTTTTAAAGTGATGAAATAGTTTGGAAGAGTTGGTTTATGAGGGGGTCATTTCTTGTGTTATGAGATGGAGGTTAAAAAGGTGGAGGGGTGTATGTGTTCAAGGAAAAGTGAATGGAATACTTATAAGGGTAGAGCGTTAAAAGATATGATGTGAGATGCCACAAAGGTACTAGGGATGCTAGCAGAAATACCCAAGGAAGGAATCACATTACTAGTTGGTTGCATTGTTGTTGTGAATTGAGGGTTGGTATAGGTAGGTATTGAGGTAATTGTTGTGGGAGGAGGAATTTGAGTCCCTCCTTGGCTTGTGACATTGCTTGTAGGTAAAGGACAACTAGTGGTTGAGGTGAGATGTTTTCCAAAGATTTGAACTATGGTTTTTACAAGGTCAAGTCCATCTTCAGGTTCAAGCATGTGGTGAATGTTATTTATAGTAGGGATGGTTGTAGTTGAAATATTATCATTTTGAACTTGATTTTGTAGGTTTGCTAAGTCTTCATCAATTTTAATTATGTTTTCTTGTGGGACACTATCATTCCTTATTTCAACTTACATCACACTACTTGAAGGAAAAAATTTGTTAAGGGTATGGTCCATACCTAGTGTACTAGTATCAATTCAATGAGTGAAATAGCTAGACAACCCAAGATCCACAATGATTTTGCTATCGTGGGATGACATGAGTCTCAAAATTCATCTCACTATAGTATTAGCAATTGGACACCAAATACTCATACAAGGGCTAATAAATGCAATGTGAATGCAAATGCAATATAAGCTAAGAAGAATGAAATGCTTATAATAGAGATAATGGAAACTAAAACAAAAAGCTAATAGTTCAGCAAACAAAAACTCAGAAACAGAGCTTTGAATGCCATAAAATGCAATTCAGAATGAGCAGAGGGAATGATTTACTCAAGGTGGCGAATGAGTCCCAGTAGGGATTTTTTTCAAAAAAAAATAGAAATTTTCAATTTCGTTTTATTCTTTTTATATTAAATGATCTATATACTAAGTGAAAATGCAGAAATTTTTATGATTTTCAATGAAATTGGATGCAAAAATGTAAGATATATGAACTTTCACTAATGCAAAATTTGAAAACCCTAGAATGCAAATCTTAATGCAATGTTAATACAAACCAAATCTAGGATGATGATACACTGCAAATCACAATTATGAGGTTCTAAATACAGGTTTGAACCAAAATGGAACCAATTAAAATGGGGGATTAAGGGCTATCATATGGTTTAGGACATAGATCACACCCACTTTCAAGGTATTCCACTCAAGGATAACCCTACCAATGCAAAGGAGAAAGAGATCTTGCAATAGGGTTGTCCTAGGGGATGAATATAAACTAAAAAGGGGTTCACCACCAAGTAAGAACTTGGAAAGATAAATGCAATGCAAAGTATAATGTAAGATGAAATGAAAAACCTTAATATGATGCAAAGTTGAACTATATGACCTAAAAATGTAAATGAAACAACATAGAAAGTTATAGAAAAGATTGTGTGCACCTAAGAAATCTGGAGATGGTTGGAAGGAGGTCTAGAACACTAGAAAATATAATCTCAATGTTGAGTGGTATTCATTCGCCAAGCTGGGTGAATTAGTCTAGAATCTAGGTTTCTATGTAGGAATAGGAATCTGCCAAATGGGTATCTGAATCTCCAAAAATTTGAATTTTGACTGAAACTAGGACTCGTTCACCAAAAGTGGTGAATCATTCTAGTTAGGGATTTTTGAAGCTTCAAAGTCTAAATCTACTCATCTCAACCTACTCAATCTTCCTTTGTAAGTTTCCATATCTTAATCTCCATAAATCAACCTATAGGTGTTCTCCAATGTTCTCCAAGGCTTGATGACAACTTTGAAATCTTTATGCACTTGACAACTTTTCTCCAATCTGGCTCCTTAGGAAATTTGCAACCTAGAGCTATAAATCACACACAAAGGAGAGGGAAAAATATTGTTGGGTTAGTGGATAGGGGTTTTCCTTGGTCAAACCCCATTTTGGTAATCAAACCTTGAAATAGAATGAAATAGTAATGGAGAATGATGAATGAACAAAATAAGATGTTGCAATTGACCAAACCCTATGAATAAGATACTACAAACATGTATGAGATGGCTCCAATGGATGTAGATCTTGAATTAAACACTTTCTTGAATTGTTAAACCCTGCATTATAATTGTTAGCTCTAAAATAAACATGATGCATGAAATCCTTGACATGATGATTGATGCTTGAATGTTTCTCTAAAATGTTTGATGATCTACCCTTGAATGCTCTTGTAAACATTTGAATGTACACTTGTGAACTTAAACTTTCTACAATGATGAATACTTGAATGCTTGGGGCGATTAATATGAGTGAAAGAAACTTATATTTATACTTAATTATGCAAGAATTTCACAAATTACAACACAACAAGCCGATATCAAATCTAGGACGATAAAATCCCACCTAAATTTTAAATTAATTTTGATTTTGGGCTGACGCATGGGACTCATTCACTCAAGGTGGTGAACAAGTCCCACCAGGAATAATGTATGGGACCAAATTTAAAAATTCTTAGAAAGGTGTGAAATTAGGTTCGAGACCCCAAAATCTAGGTGGGACTCATTTTCTCAAGGTGGTGAATGAGTCCCAAATCACTAAATCTGGGCCATTCAACCTAAAACACCTGAATTATGATTGGGTAATGATTGGTGTTGGGATTATCCTCAAAAAGATTCATTAAATGAGGCTTGTGGATGGAAAATAAGGCTAATTAAAGCATAAAGAAGCCCAATTATTAATGACAACCCTAGAAAAGTGTGTGTTGGAAACATGTGCCTCAATCTTCTAACCTGAACCTCATAAAAGAGAAAAATCGATGAGATGCCTGGAATGTCTTGCCAACTAGCAGTTTAGATTTAAAGGTTAGGAGAAGTTTAGATCAAGGAAACTCTTGCTGATGGAAGCCATCATTATGACCTAAACTGTCGGTGTAAGTTTTCTAACTCTGAATGATGATAGGAGTCTGGCCAAGAAGTTCAGATCGGGAAGACTCTTGTCAATGGAAGCCGTCGGTATGACCTGAACTATCGATGTGAGTTTCCTATCTCATAGCGAAGCACGTTGTCTGACCGATAATTGGACATCGATGGGACTCTTACCGATCTCAAAGGTGTCGGGGTGACATGCAACTTCGGTGCAACTTTTTGAACTTTTTTCAAAGCACATTGTCTTGTCGAGAGTTGGACATTGGTGTGACTCCTACCGATGAGGTTTCAAACTACATTTGAACTTATGCTCATCAGGAAGACTTACTACCTTGGTGGGATATTTCAGACTAGCTTTGATGCTTTTTGTTTCACCAATAAGGTTGTTTGGAACATCGAGAAGACTCTTGGTTATGTGTGTGGTCTTGATCTTCTCTTGGGACATTAGGGAGACCTATGATGTCATTGTGACATTCCAGTTGGTCGCTGATAGTGTTGGTCATACCGATGAACTCGAAGGTGGACTATGGTTGAACAAAGCTAACCTCATTAACGTGTTGAGTTGTTCGATGACCATTGTAGGACTGTGATGAGTTGGTGGTGATCATTCCCTAATTGGTAAGATCAAAAATTTCTCTACAGAGGAAACTAAACCGAATTGTTTGAATAGAGATCGAATCAACCATGGTTGTTGGACATATATTGCTATGTGTTGTAACAGTAAAGAGGATTGAGCAATTCCATAGTTGATGTTCTTCATTGTATGTTGTATAAGCATTGTAATAATGAGTGATAAGAACTATAATCAGGAGTTATTTTGTACAAGGTTGATCAGGGAAATGTTGTTGTTGTAAAATTGATATTTACAAAGGGAACTGCATCTTTTTATGTAATTAACATTTACTGTAATACAAATTGTTTTCTCTTGGTGTGGTGGGATTTTCTCCTATAAGGGTTTTCCCACGTTAAATACTGGTGTCCAATTTTGTGTATGCTGTAATTGTCTATTATGTTTCTAATAATGTGCAATTTTAATGAACTGTAATTGTTTTTGAACCTATAGTCTGCACTATTCCTCTTAGAATTAGCATTAGGAAGGTGTTTTTGCACCTTTCCTTTCCTTACAAGTGGTATCACAGTCTGGCCAGTTGTGTTGTCCTTGTGGGTAGGGTTGGTTTTTTGTGTCAATGCTGAAGTGGGAGTCTTATAGAAGTTTTGTAATTGAAATTGTAGATTAAAATGGCAAGCACATCTAGAAGAGTAGAAATAGAAAAGTTCAATGGTAGCAATTTTGAATTATGAAAACTTAAAATGGAAGATTTGTTGGTGGATCGTGATCTTTGGCTTGTTGTTTCTGGAATGAAACCTTTAGGCATGAAGAAAGAAGATTGGGATCTCGCAAACAAAAAAGAAAAAGGGTTGATAAGACTTTTTTTTGCAGACTCTGTTCTCCTAAACGTTCATGAAGAGAAATCTGCATCTTCTTTGTGGAAGAAGCTTGGAGACATTTATCAGGGCAAGTCCTTCATGAATAAGTTGTTCTTAAGGAATAAGTTATACTCTTTGAAGATGGAGGAAGGGGCATTTGTGGTTGATCACTTGAATACCTCTAACATCTTGATTGCTCAGTTAACATCTGTGAGTGTGAAAATTGATGGTGAAGATCGTTGTATGCTTTTGTTATGTTCTTTGCCTGAATCTTGGGATCATTTAGTAATGGCTATTGGGAGAATTAAAACCACTTCCAAGATTGAAGATGTGGTTGATTCTTTGTTATCAGAAGAGATGAGAAGAAAATATTCTTAGATGGCAAAGGAGGCTCTTATTGTTCATGGCAGATCGAAAGAGAAAGGTGAGAAGAAGGAGAAGAAGTCCAAATCGAAATCAGAAGGGAGATCAAAGTCTATTGGCAAGAAGTCCAAGGTGGAATTCTAGAACTATGGGTAGCCTGGTCATGTCCGAAAGTATTTTAAAGAGGAGAAAAAGAAGAAGAACAACTCTTCAAACCATGGTTCTTCTCAGAGCGATGCAGATGCCTTCATTACATCTTTGGCAACTCGGGCACCAGATGATGTCTGGTTGATTGATTCTAGAGCATATTTTCACATGATATATCATAGAGATTGATTCACAAAGTATGAAAAATATGATGGCGGAAAGGTGTATTTGGAAAGAACTTCATCTCTGGAAATATTTGGTTGTGAAAGAGTCAGAATTCAATTCCCTAATGGAAGAATCAAAGGAATTGATGGTGTAATGAATATACCAGGTTTGGCTCAAAATTTACTTTCTATAAGCAAGTTGAATGATGTTGGAGTGCAAGTCTCTTTCTCAAGTAATGGCTACAAAATGACTAGAGGCTCAATGGTGTTGGCTAGGGGTGCTCGAATTGGTACTCCATACAAGTTGCACGCACTTGTTGTTCAATGTAACAATGTCTCTACAAAGTCACAAAAATTTGTTCATGAAGAGGAGGAAAATATTCATGTTAGTGAAAACTCTTTAGAATTTAAACTTCCAGCGCAAAAGACTATGCTCTAGCATCAAAGGCTTGGTCACATTGGTGAGAAAGGTTTAAAAGCCTTGAAAAATAAAAAACCTGGTTGAGAGGCTTGAAGATTGTAACCTGGAATTTGAATTTTGTGAACATTATATATATGGAAAACATCGTCATGTTTCATTTTACTCTAGTCCTCACAAATCTTTTGGTGTTCTCAATCTTATATTCACTCTGATTTTTTTGGTCCAGTAAATACTCCTTCATTATCGAAATCAAGATATTATGTTTCCTTTATTGATGATTATTCAAGAAGGGCATTTGCATATTTTTAAAAAAGTAAATTAGAAGTGTTCAGTTGGTTTAAAGAGTTCAATAACTTGGTTGAAAATCAGACTAGTAAGAAAATTAAATGCTTGAGGACAAATAATGGTGGTGAATTATGTTCTAAATATTTTGAAAGGTATTGTAAAGACCATGGAATTAAAAGGCATAAAACAACACCTTACACTCCGCATCAAAAAGGAGTTGTTGAAAGGTTGAATAGGACATTAATGGAGAAGGAAAGAAATATGTTGAGAAATGTTGGTCTAGAGCAGAAGTTCTGGGTTGAGGTTGTGGCTACAACATGTTACTTATTGAATCAGTTTCCTTCATCATCACTTGTTGATAAAACGCCTTTGGAAGTGTGGTGTGGTCATAAGCCCTCTCTGAGACATGTTCATGACTTTGGTTGCAAAGCATATGTTTATGTGCCGAATGAGAAGAGATTTAAATTGGAGAACAAATTTGTTAAGTGTATCTTCATTGGCTACAAAATTGGTGTGAAAGGATACAAGCTTTGGAATCCTGTGACTGAAAAGGTTGTGTACAACAGAAGTGTTATTTTTCATGAGTTGAAACCTTCTTCAGTGGATTTGCTGTAAGGGATGAAAGAAGTCAAGGAGAAAAATGATGTTGTTGAAATTCCTCTAACACCAGAAAAAGAGGAACAACAAATTGATAGTGTACCTGAATATGAGGAGAGTTTGAGCAGCTCTGAGAGTTCTGAAGAAGAACCACAACCTTAGCCTCGGCTTGTGAGGAGGTCTGCATGTGAGAAGAAGCAAGCTGATAGGTATGGATTCTCTATGTTAGATTGAACATGTGCCTATGCTTTAATTACTAGCACTGATGAGCCTAGGACTATAAAAGAGGCAATTGGAATGCCTAACTCAAACTCTTGGTTGGAAGCCATGAAGGAAGAAATGGCATCATTAGAGAAGAATGAAACTTGGAGTTTGGTGCCCTGCATGAAGGCAAGAAATCTGTTGGTTGTAAATGGGTATTTAAAAATAAAATTGGTCTGGATGGTGATGTTGAAAAATATAAAGTGAGGTTTCTTGTGAAGGGATATTCACACGTAGAGGTAATTGATTATGGAGAAATATTTTCTCCTGTTGCCAAGTTAACATCTATCAGATTTCTTTTGTCACTTGCAGCAGCATATGACATGGATATTGAGCAAATGGATGTGAAGACAACTTTTCTTCATGGTGATATTGAAGAAGAAATCTATATGTCCCAACCAGAGCATTTTGTTGAAAAGGTAAAGAAAATCTGGTTTGCAAGTTAAAGAAATCTCTGTATGGTTTGAAACAATTGCCTAGAATGTGGTACCAAAAATTTGACACATTTGTTTTGTCATTGGGATTTGTAAGATTGAAGTTAGATCATAGTGTGTACTTCAAAACTGAAAATGATCGTATTCTTATTATTTCCCTCTATGTTGATGATATGTTGTTCATAGGGAATAGTAAGTTTATGATTTCTGATCTAAAATCTCAGTTGTCTGCAAAGTTTGAAATGAAGGATCTTGGTGTAGCAAGGTATATTCTAGCGATGGAAATAACCAGGGATAAAAAAAGAAGAAAGCTTTGGCTCAACCAGAGTAAGTATATTAACACTGTTCTGGAGAGATTTGGTATGAACTATTGCAAGAAGCTAGTTGTTCCAGTTTTGCAGGGAATGAAGCTATCTGTTAAAGATTATCCAAAATCTCCTACTAAGATGGAGGACATGACCAGAGTAACTTATGCAAGTGTATTTGATAGTTTAATTTATGCAATAGTCTATACAAGGCTAGACATTGCCCAAGTAGTGGGAGTACTTAACCGGTTTATGGAAAATCTAGGAAGGCCACATTGGGATGTTGTGAAAAGAGTATTTAGATATTTAAAAGGTACATCATAGTATGCTTTGTGCTCTCATGGAAACTCATTTATTTCACAGAGATCACTCAGCATTCATGGTTATGTGGATTTTGATTGGGCAAGGAACATTGATAGCAGAAGGTCCACCAATGGATATATTTTCATGTTAAATGGTGGTGCAGTTAGTTTGATGAGCAAGCGGTAGGGTGTAGTCGCTTTATCCACTACTGAAGTAGAGTACATGGTAGCAACTCAAGCCTACAAAGAAGTTGTTTGTCTTAGACATTTGTGTTCTGATATTGGGTTCAATGGAAGGAAAATTACAATTTGTTGTGACAGTCAGAGTGCTATCTGTTTGGAGAAAATTCCAACTTTCCATGCTAGGAAGAAACATATTGGTGTGCAGTATCACTTTGTACGAGATATAGTGGAGGATGGAAAGGTTTTTTTAGAAAAAGTGGATACTTTGGAAAGTGTTACAAATATATTGATGAAACCAGTGAGCACAGACAAGTACAAGTGGTGTGCTAGTTTGATGGGCCGTGGAGCCCATGAATATCAATAGTTCTTGAATTCTCTAGAGGTGTCAAAAGATCTTCTTCAAGTGGGATTTTTTTGGAAACATGTGCCTCAAAATTCTGACCTGAACCTCCTGAAAGAGCAAAATCGGTGAGATGCCAGGAATGTCTGGTCAACTAACAATTTAGCTTTAAAGGTTCAGAGAAGTTCAGATCCGAGAGACTCTTGTCAATGGAAGTTGTCTGTATGACCTGAACTGTCGACGTAATTTTTCTAACTCTAAATGATGCTAGGATTCTGGCCAAGAAATTCAGATTGGGGAGGCTCTTGTCGATGGAAGTCATCGGTATGACCAAAACTATCAATGTGAGTTTCCTATCTCATAGCGAAGTACATTTTCTGGCCGATAATTGGACATCGGTGGGACTCTTACTGATCTCGGGGCCGTCGAGGTCACATGCAACTTCGATGCAACTTTTTGAACTTTTTATGAAGCACGTTGTCTTGCTAAGAGTTGGACATCGGTGTGACTCCTTTTAATGAGGTTTTAAATTGCAGTTGAGCTTATGCTCATCGGGAAGACTTACTACCTCGGTGGGACATTTTGAACTAGCTCTGATGCTTGTTGTTTCACCAATAAGGTTGTTTGGAACATCGGGAAGACTCTTGGCAATGTGTGTGGTCTTGATGTTCTCTTGGGATGTCAGGGAGACCTTTGATGTCATTGTGGCATTCTAGTTGGTCATCAAGTGTGTTGATCATATCGATGAACTCGAAGGTGGACCGTGGTTGAAAGAAGATGACTTGGTTGACCTGTTGAGTTGTTCGATGACCATTAGAGGACTGTGCTAAGTTGGTCATGATCATTCTTTGACTTGTAAGATCAATATTTTCTCTACAGAGGAAACTAAACCAAACCATTTGAATAGAGATCGAATCAACCATGGTTGTTGGACATATATTGCAATCTGTTGTAACAATAAAGAGGCTCGATTAATTTGATAGTTTATGTTCTTCATTTTATGATGTATAAGCATTGTAATAGTGAGTGATAAGAACTATAATCAGGAGTTTTATGTACAAAGTTGATCAGGGAAATGTTGTTGTTGTAAAATTGATATCTACAAAGGGAACTTTGTCTTTGTATGTAATTAACATTTACTATAATACACAGTGTTTTCTCTTGGTGTGGTGGGTTTTCTCCCATAAGGGTTTTCCCACATTAAAAACTGGTGTCCAATTCTATTTATTCTTTAATTGTCTAGGATGTTTCTAGTAATGTGCAATTTTAATGAACTATAATTGTTTTTGAACCTATAGTCTACACTATTCCTCTTAGAATTAGAATTAGGAAGGTGTTTCCTCACCTTTTCTTTCCTTACAATGTTAAAGTGTGTTAAAACACTTTACAACACTTTGAATAAGGCATGATTAAGGTTAAAAGGAGGTTTAGCTGGTTCAGTTAATTAATAAAACCTTAGAAAAGTGTGAAAGTGTGTTACAACACTTCATAAAACTTTAGCAAGATACCATTTAAATTTATTATTTCACAAGGTCCCAAGACCTAATGTGAATGTATCAAGTACATTATAACACTAAATCAAGGCATCATTAAGCTCAGTTAATAGGGAGGGACCAAACAAGAAAAGGAAAAGGAAAAGGAAAAGGGATACTTTTTCCATTGCTCCAAGAAATAATCATGTGACTACAACAAGAGCATAGACAAGAATAAACTATATAGGTTCAAGGACTTGTCATAGAGGGACAATAGAATAAGATTGGACAAAGGCATTGGAATGGAGCCCCACCTTGAAAATTCTTAGACCAATTGCCAATTGAGAGAACTATAGAGCTTTAAATAAAGAATCATAAATAGGGGGTATAAGAATTGATGTCAAACATTTCCACATTAATACCTCCATCCTTTACTATTTGATTTATGATCCTTCATGTCATCATTTCTTGAGTATTTGATAACAACGCAATGTTAGGAACACATATTTACACATCATTAGAATTTTCTAATGGCTTATCCCCATAAGCTAAGGAATCATTGGATCATCCTCTTATATTTTGTGAAGACCAAGTGTCATGTAGACTAATTGCTAAATTTTGAAACTCTATCCTAGTTTGAACTCAATATTAATATCCAAAAATTTACAATAGTATGCTTCTCTCAAAAGAAAAGTCTTTAAAAATAGCTTTAGATTAAAAATTAATAAATATGTAAAGTCCTTTATTATAAAGTAATATTAATAATCTATCTTCAAAGTTATTATTTTTGTACATATAGTTACTACAATTTCTATAATTTGTGAGGATTTATAGGTTCCACAAGATAGGATACTCATGAACTCTATTTTTGTTTTCATCTATTGTTAAATACCATTATGTTATTTACATGATATTTATGACAGGTTATGTTAAATAATCATGCTATAGATATAAAAGATCATTAATTTTTTAGAGGATTACTCCAATAAATATTTAGTTTAAATATGAGTTCCTTCAATATTATTTTATTGTCATTTTTGTTTAGAATTTCACGAACTATGTTTAATGTAAAAATGTATAAATTTTGAAAATTTGATGTTCATAAAAATATCCAAATATATCGATAAAATTGTATTCATTTACTAGATTTGTTTGCAAATCCTTTTAGAAAAAATGGCTCTTGTTTTTAACTAAGCTATTCATATGTATCATACTCCTATCACCTCCTTATGAATTTTTCTATACTTCCAACCTAACTTTCATAGACAAGGAGCCAATGATGGACTTTAATCATATTAAATTACAACCATGAAATTTACATTATGGGATTTATAAGAAAAATGATTTCTAATGATCAAATCAAATAATATTGGAAAATTATTTAATGGAGTATATAAAACAAATAAACAATTAAAATGATTTAAATAAGAGACTATTAAGACAAAATTATACAATATGATTTATGAATATTCTCCCATTCTTGTGACATTTTCAATATGGTATCTAGGTGGATATTATCTTTATGTAGCTTAGAATATTTTCAAATAAAAAAAGATAGAACTATTGATGAAATTGTTGAGTTATGATGAATATGGTATAGGAAGACTAGAATGTCTACATAAAAATCATTCATATTTATTACACCTAGAAAATTTGCAAGATATCAATTTGAAGCTATTTTTTATTTAATAAAAGAGATAATAATTATATTTTCTATATGCATGGACACATAAATTTTATTATATCTAGATTGTTTAACATTATAATTGGTTGATTATTTAAATTTTTTCTTCACTCAACTTATGCCCACCAAATTTTCAACAATAATTAACAAACAAAAAATATCTTAATGAACACAAGGAAATAGGGTTCCACCTTTTAGGAGATGGAACTAGGGTTTAGGACCTATTTTTCTCTAGTTCATTCAAGGGAACCCTAGAGATCTCAACCTAGTGATCGAGTTAGGGAAAGAGATCTACTATAAGGTATCCTTGGGTTTGATTAATAAAGGGTTTTCACCACTAGAAGCAAGTGCTTAGAAAGAAAGAGATGAAAATGCTATGAAAATCTAATTAAATGATCTAGAAAATGAAACATGCATTTAGATAACTAAGCAACAAGATACAAAAAGGTACCTAAAAAAAGGATTTGGTCTGAACAAGATCTGAAACCTTGAAATTCTACTGTTTGAAGTTCACTAGGACTCATACGCTAGACTGGGTGATTTAGTCCCAATCTAGGGTTTTTGGGCAGGAACTAGTATCTCTCAGTGACTGATCTAGATCTTTTAAAAACTGGAAAAAGTGTTGTACTAGGAATTATACGCCCAAGGTAGCGATTTAGTCCCAATATTAGGGCTTGGTTGAAACTTTGCGTATCCTCTACTGTTTTTTGTAGCTTCTCTCCTTCTAGGTCACTGAGTTTCAAAGCTTGAATTCTAGCCTGTAGGTGACTTTCCATGAAAAATGGAAACTTCTTGACAACTTGACAAACTTTCTTCAATCTTGAATTTAGTCTTCAAAGGATCTTCAAGTAAAACACCTAGATCCGAAATCACACATGTAGATATATATATATATATATATATATATATATATAAATGTTGATTTGTTAGTGGATAGGGACTTGCCTTGGTCAAACCCCATTTTGGTAATCAAAAATTAATGAGAAATGAAACATGAATCATAAGGTGAAACAATAGAACCTTGTTTCAAACCTTGTAGATCTACAAACAAGCATGAAGTGGTTTCAATGGATGTAGATATTGATCATGATTCTTGAGGAAATATAATGCCTTTGAATACTTGAATTGATCTTGAACAATACATCACAATATTAGCTCACAACCACATGCATGATGCATCAAGCCTTTGACATGATAATGGATCTTGATTGCTGCAACAAGTGATGAATAAATTTGCCCTTGAATGCCTTAGAAATTCTCTTGATACTCTATAATTCTCTTGTGAAGTCTTACAATTCTTGACTCTTTATTTGTAGGTTGATATTATTATTGCTTACGTAAAATTATAATTTAAAGCCTTGCTTATATAAGAATCTCATCTAATTTACTGTTTATTAGATCCCAAATGTTGGCATTCATAAAATTTGAATTTAAAACCCTGATTTCTCACACAAAACACTAAAAAGGGGCCAAATGGGACTCATACATCTAAGGTGGCATATAGGTCCCATCTAGGGGGGACTCATACACCCAAGGTAGTGTATGGGTCCAACCATAGCTTTTTGGGCTGATGAAATGTCGGAGGGTTAGAATATTAAGTGTATTTATTGACTATGTTGGGGTTTCAGTTGAAATAAGCCTCATGATGCATAATAAAGGGTCTTAGGGGCCTATTAAAGATGATTTTAAGGTCATAAATGTAAGAGGGCCCAAAACTTAATCTGAAGGTGTAAATAAATTTACACTTTACAACATTAAATTAAGGCAATATTAGGTCTATTTAATTAAAAAGGGCCCTAAACCTAATGTGAATGTGTAAAATAGATTACAACACTAGATCAAGGCAATATTAGGTTCATTTTAATATTTCATTCCCAAATTAAGTTTGAAAAGGGATACTTTTTCCTACACTACGTTTAGCCCCCACTTTAGTGAGAGGAGGAACTTGCTTCAAACTCACACTAAAGTAGACATTCAAGAGGGATCCAAGTGTACCAATGCAGACAGTATAGGATGAAAAATATCAAGTAGGGTGATCAATCCCATAGAATCCAAGATCCTACGTCAAACCAATATAAGCACAAAGGGACACACACAAGGTGTATAATATACAACATCAAGATACACAAACATACAATGTCAAAAAGAAAGAAAAACTAAAAAGGGGTGGATCAAGTCTCGATAATTTTTTGAATGTGATGTGGATTAGATCTAAATTGTTTATCTAAAAATGCACACTCACTCAAGGAAACGGAACTTCAAGTTGTCTATTGGGTGATTATCCAAAAAAGGTGGCTTAGTTAGAAAGTCATGCCTCTATATCGGCTTCTCACCATATAATGAGAATTCCATTCCCATGTTTAGGCTTCTCATCATACTAACCATACCAAAACTATAGCTCCTGCTAACTTTGATAAGGTGTCACACAACATGAACAATAGGATTCATGAAGCAAGAAAAACTATGTATGCTTGACACTCATGAATAAACAAGGTGGTTCCATAGGCCCAAGTAAAGTGTGTTATGCAAGGTGACCATATAACAATTATTGCAAACTAGTGTAAGGTATATTCAAAGGTATTTTTCTTAGTTCATGTAAGGTCTTCTTCTTAGGAAAAATTATGCTTAATGTCTCCAAGAGACAATAAGTCAAAGAAATATCATACTCTCGGAGGAAATCAAACCCAATGACACCACCAAGAAAAGCACGCATCATAAGAATAAAGAAAATCACATAATGAAACATGAGTGTCAATGAATGCCCCCAATTTAAAATGGTTGCTAACACCATTATTGTGAGAAATTTATTTTTCCCTATTTGAAGTCATATGTTCCCTATGAAGAAGACATGAGAGGTTATTCAAAAAGCACTATGTCAAGTCATATATTCCTGAATGAAACTACATCATGGATAAGGAGCTTCCCCCATAATGTAATGCTAAACATAGAAAGAAAATTATACATATGCGAGCTAGATTAAGGCATCTCATCCATATCCCAATCTTTCTCTTATATTAACATGGAAGGTGGTCAACTAGCCAAAAGAGACAATGAAAAGTGGCATACGAGAACAAGGCTACTTAACCCCCTTGCCCCCACTTAGTGCAAGACAAGGGTGAGCCGAGATGAGTGATGAAAAACCTGAAAATTAGTATCAATTAGAGGATCTATGTGCTTCAACACAAGGAAGAGCACCACAATCCTTAAGATTGTTAATTCAGTTACTCAAATCCTTACATTCATTAGTAGAATGACCATGAACTCTATGATATGCACAAAATAAAATCTTGTAGTAGATTTTCTTTCATGTTCTTGGAGGGAGAGATATCGAGTGATCTTGGAGGAATCTTGAGAAGATACTCTCTTGATAAAAAGTAGAAGATGTTCCTTTATTTTGTGACAAAGATATCTCTTTCTTAGTAAAATATGTCATACTTATGCAAGACTCTTTAGATTATGAGATTTTGTAGTCTGCTTTATAGGAGGGTGTAAAATCTATCAAATTCGAATCATTAGTGTTTTGTGTGATGACATTGACATTAAGCGAAGATTTATTTGTTTCTTTCGAGGTAAAATAACCAAGACCACTAGTTATATCTTACATGGTAGGCTCTATAGGGACACAGATACCATGTTCTCTAGAACCACATCCTTTTCCACTATACCCAATTTTTTTCATAAATTCATAAACTTTTCCATGAATCTTTTTCATTTCTATCGGATTCGGTGGTTGCTTGTAATTAAGTTCATCAAAAAAATTTGTGTATGTTGTCTTTTGTTCTAAATTCTAGCTAAGGTGGATTCTTTTGAAGAGTCTTTTGAATTTTATGTTGACATTACCACTTTTTCTTTTCCCTTTTCTGAATATTTTATTATGATCTTGTATTCTCCCATCAATGTAGGTTTGAAATTTAATGATCCCAAATCATCTAATGATAACATTTTGAAGGGTTTTAGACATGTATCTTTTTCTTCTTCTTGCATGGGTTTCGCTTGTATAGTTGGTGTCAATATTTTCAAAGTATTTTCCTTGCCTTTCTCAATTTTCAAACAGCTTTCTGGTTCAGGTTCTATTTCAATTTGATACACTTTATTTTTATAGACATATTTCATGATACGATAAAGAGTTGAAGGAACCACATGCATCTCATCAATCCAAGGTCTTACTAAAAGGATATTGTATGAAAGATCATGAGGCATAATGTGGATAGGATTTTGTAATGTGGCCTTTCCAACTATAATAGGAAAATTAATCACACCAAGCGGTTTCTTTCCTATATTGTCAAATCCTTGGATCGATGAGAAATCAGGTTATATTCTCGATTTATCCACACCAATTCTATCCAAAAGGATCACACTACACACATTAAGGGTGGCACCATTGTCAAAAAGGGTTCTTTATTTCCTATCCTATTGTAGATAGCTATTATCATGAACGCATGATTTTTATTTCTCATCTCCAAGGGAGGTATCTCATGTTGATGAAAATTAATGTCTACATTGTTTGGTGCTATAGCTTGAATTTGGGTTACCACGTCATTTGACTGCACATTAGGAGGATTGGGAACTTGTTGTAAGGAACTTTGAATAGTTTTATGATAATGAGGGGAGGCTTGAATAATATCCCATAAGGATATCTTAGCAGGAGTATTCTTTAGTTGTTCAACGAGATTATACTCCTTTTCATTATGTAAAGGAAAATGAGGAGGACCAGGAAAGATAGGGTTAGGCAGTGGGATGGATTTTTAAGGTGTTTGTCTTGGTTGTGGATTATTTCTAGTGTTATATATATGAGAAACAGTATTGTAACTCAGTTGTTGTGACATATTATTCTTAGGTGGCTTGAGGATGAGCACGGGTTTGTTTTGAGTTTGAGGTTTGTTTGAAGGTGGGTAAGGGATGAGTTGTGGTTGAATAATATTAACTTCTCTTAGTGAAGGATATTCTAATGTTACTTCATCATCTTTATCTAAGGAAACCTCATTACTAGTGTTTGAAATATATGTGTCAATGTTCTCATTTTCTTGCACCATGATATCCTCCCTAGTAGGAGATTGTATAGGAGAACTACAAACTATATGTTCATGACATTCCAAGGTTGGTTCTTCTAAAGTTTCTTCATCACAAGTAAGGGACTCATCAATGGTTGAGTTTTCTTGTTTATCAATGATGTTATTGTCTTGTTCAATTATGTTTTTCCTAGGGAATAGGAGACAAGTAGGACTCTCATAAATTTAATTTGTATGATCTTCTAACTCCAAAATATCTTCTTCTCAAATAGGAGAGATATTAGGAGAATAACAAGTATTATTATCATCGTTATATATTATTACATTCCTTTTTCCCATAATGTCTTCCAAAATAGGATAGATAGGGGAAGAAAAATAAATAGGGTTGTCATAGATCTTAAAGATTTGATCATCTAACCCCAACATATCCTCCTCACAATAATATGATTGTCATGATTTCCTACATTTCCATCCTCTTTCTTTAAAACATTTTCACGAGTGGGGAAGATGTTGGGATGAATGTAGACAAGTTGAGGTGGTATTTAGGTAGGTTTCAATGGTCTCTTGTTGTGTTATTTCATCATCATGATTACCTATTGTTATGTGATCTTGTTTAGCAATGTCTTGTCCAATAAGAGGGGTAGGAGAAGAGAAACAACTAGGATTCTCAAATCTCTCATTTATTGTTTCTTCTAACACCAACATATCTTCTTCACAAATGTGAGAGATATTAGGAGAAGAACAAATATTATTGTCATAACTTTCCACTATTTTATTCTCTTTCACTAAAGCATTTTCATAGGGGAGAGAGATGAACTTTTTCTTAGCACGCTTATAAAGATAAGATGCTAACATTGTTTGACCATAAATCGAAATTACTTCTAACCATCTTGTGTAATGCTTCAAGAATGTAAATATTTGTGTCGCCAAAAAATTTTATACCTTTAAAGAAAAGGACAATTTCATGCCTAATATGATCCTATTTTTGGCATCTTAGCCCCTAAATAACCCCTTTTCCAAGCTTTATTTCAAATTGTTGTAAGGTGTTGTAGAGAACTCTCAGACTTTCCTAAGTTTTTCATCAACAAATTCACCCTTTCTTATGTTAAAATGACCCCTTAATGCACTTATAGGTCATGCCTAAGTATGTTTCGAAAGACAATCCCGTGAAACATCATTAATCACCTTTTAATTCTTGACACCCACTTGAAATTGACCAAGAGGACTAAGTCACCACCTTGGGCGACTTAGTCCCATTTGGCATAAAAATCAAATTTAACTCAAAATTCTAGCAAGATTTGTCTCCTAAACCCTAAGGTCGGCCTATGATGTGGTATTTTTGGGACATTAGGACATAACATGTATAAATAAAGGGTTTTCCCCTCATTTCACATCTCCTATCCTCTACACCTCATTCTTCTCAAGCACTCATCTCTCACTCTTCTCAAGTAAGCTAGGATTTTTGCATTCTAAGTCATCAAGACATCTATCCAAAAGAATTCAAGGGTTGAATCTTCCTCCATTACTCAAACAATCCAATATAAATCATCATGGCAAGGTATTAACTCCTTTTTTTTATTCTTCATTACTTTATTTTATCATTTTTTTTAATTACCTAAAAGGGGTTTGACCAAGGCAAACCCCCATGCCCTAACAATCAACAAGTTTTCCCTCTTAGTGTGATTTGCAGGTCTTGTGTAGATTTGGAAAAGAACAAAGGTGGGAAAGTCTTCAAAAAAATTTCAAATCCCTTCAAGGTTGTCAAAACCCTAAAAGAAGCTTGAAGAACACTTACATACCAAATTCTACAGTTTCGAGTTTGGAAACTTGTTAGGAATAGAAGTATATACTTGGAGCTACATATTGCACCGTCAGATTTCCTAAAACCTAAAAGTGGACTAAGTCACCATCATTTGTGAATTAGTCCCACTACTAGGCATGAAAAGGGTTTTCTGTAATTTTAGTACCCTTTTATCTGAAACGTGTTCCGAAAGATTTTCTCAGAAACTGGACTAAGTCGCCCAGATTGGCACAAGTGTCCCAATTGACTTCTCCATTAGGTTTTTCAGGATCCCATGCCTCCATCTTATCCCTCTTCATATTCTAGGAGCACCTCATTCTCCTCTTTCATCTATATCATAGTTTACTTGTATTTTATAGTTCATTTTATACATGTTTGTGTACAACATTACATTTTCCAGCACTTTGCATTTCTTAGGATTAGCATCAATAAATCATTTATTTTTCAATTTTTTGCATTTAGATCATCACATTACAATCACACACACTTCCTACACATATTTACCCTAAGTCTTGAATGTTAACATTCGCATTTTGGTATCCCTCTCTCCTTTTAGGTGAAAACCCTAGAAGTGTTAGAGAACCCTAGGTGGTACCAAAATCTATGTTACATTTTGGTGAAACTCACTATCTAATACCTTTTTATCTAATTTGGATTCCATCATTACCCTAGGTTTGCATTGCATTGTTTAAATTGTATTCTAGGGTTTCAAATTTTGGATTAGTGAAAGTGCATATAGCTTGCATTTTTGAATTTCATTTCATTCAACCTTTCTAAAATTCTGCATTTTCATCTTAGGTATGCATCTTACAACACAGAAACCATCAGAATCCATCAAAAAAATATAAAAATTATGAACAAAATCCCTAGGTGGAATAATTCACCACCTTGGGCGACTTAGTCCCTTTAGGCCCCCAAAACAGCCTTTTACAGAGCTAAAAACCCTATTTTTAATCTTTTTTTTGCTGCCCTTACCTCTCTATATCAATTGGTTGTGTTTCTGTAACATGCATTTCACTACATCTAACATAAATTAGCTCATTTCATGCATTGCACATTTTCAAATTTTACATTCACCACATTTTATTTTCAGGTCCTTGCATAGTGTAATCAGTAAATTACCTTGTTTGATATCTGAAAATTTGCATTTCATTTTAAGTCTTTACATTGCATTTTAAATTTCAATAATGTTAGTTTCAATTCTTTCCAAAATTGCAAAGAAAAATTTAGTACATAAACATCTTAATCATTCATTCAATGCATTCCCTCGTTATGAGAGTCTAGTGACTTAAAACATTGACACTTGTATTCAACTTACACCCCCTCCTATCTCTCATATTTGTGAGGATGATGTGTTAGAAGTGAATACAAACATAGATAATCTTGATGATCATGATTTTACTTCTCTCGATACCTCTCCTTTAAATGATGAAGGTATCTTGTTGAAAGAAGGTACACTCGTTGAGAATCATGCAGGTCTTTTTTTTTCTTCTCCTCATTTCCCTTGGGAAGATAGTATAACCATACACGATGAATTCAGTGCCACCACTTTACCTAGTCCCTATTCATCTCCTAACACCTCCCCTATTTGTGATAATTCTTTAATAAATAAGGATATATTCACGAACGATCATGAAAAATGCATTTGTGAGAAGGATATATTGGTTTCAATGAATCCAATGATGGAGAGCTCTAACATTATTTCTCTCTTTCCCAATTTTCCTAACATTTGGAAGGGTCTATTTGAACAAGAGGATCCAATCATGGACACACATGAAAATCATAATTTTCCATCCCTTGATGTCAACCCTATTTGTTATGAAACCATAACATGTGATGAACCTCTTGATTGTCACTTTCCTAATAGGTCTCCTACTCAGGTGGATACTATGGCACAAGAGAAGGAGACTTTATACAATAAACTAGGGCCTTCTCCTAATCTTCCCACTATCAATAAACAAGACAATCAACCCATTGATAATTCCCTTACATATGATGAAGTCATTGAATTCCAAGAACATTCAGATTGTGGTTCTCCTACAAACTCTCCTTATATGGAAACTAATGATATATCTTTCTTCGAGATACATTAAACCAAGACCACTGAGGTTATGCATATGCAAGTGTCCATTAGATCCCCCTTGATCAAGGAACCTCATGCATACCCCATGGGACATCCTAAGAATCCTCTAATTATTTACCCACCATCACATAAGAAACAAGCCCATCCCACACCCAAACTCATCCTTTACCCACCTCAGAACAACACTTCACACCAACCAAGTTACCATGACATTTCTCACCTATATGAAAAAGTATATACAATCAAGGCCAACTTTGCAGAAACTTTATTTACTCATCCACATAAATAACAATAGTTGTTGCTCCTTTCCATGTAATAGTTGTAGGATCATAGCACACTCACTATTGCATGTTTCCAATCCCTCACGAGGAGTAGCATACCATCATCCATTCTGGGCTCACCTTTGTCTTACACTAAGTTGGGGAAAGGGGTTGAGTACCCTTGTCCTTGTATGTCACTTTTCATTGTCTCTTTTGACTACTCATTAACCTTTCATGAACATATAAGAGCAATCTTGCGACGTGGAAAACATGCCTTAAGTTGACTCGCATGTGGCACACTACCTTTTCATGATGTAGCTCAATTCAGAAACATATGACTTGGCATAGGGATTTCCAAGTTAGCTCTCATGTTTTATTTCCTTTATCCTTGGCTACTTTAAAGAAATTTCTCACAGTAATGATGTTAGAAACCACTTTAAAGTGGGGGCATACATACACGACATCCTTTCATGGTGTGATTTTACTTTTTCTTGTGATATGTCCTCTTCTTGGTGGTGTCATTGGGTTTCATGTCATCCAAAAGTGTATGATCAACTGAAGTGGCCTAATGCAAACGAGGCATCCCATGGATAAAGATTTGACACCCTGACTTGTCCTCTCTTGGAGACATTAGGAACAATGCTCCCTAAGAAGAAGACCTCACATGAACTAAGAAAAATCTCCTTCAATAAAATATTTACATGATAGTTCAAAAACATTTACAAAAGCATTGCACTGCCCTATCAAAGTTATAAGCAGGGTAAATTTGGTATGTTTAGTATGATGGGAATCTGACACACTGGCATGACTTTCTCATTATATAGTGGGAAGCCAACACACTAGCATGACATTCTCACTAAACCACTTCTTTGGACTTCTCACCCAGTGGACAGCCATAAGTTATATTGCCTCATAGTGAGTATTCCTTTTTTAGAAAAAACAACCTAGATCTGATCCACAACTAGTTGGACAAACAATCGAAGCTTGATCTACCCCTTTAACTTTTTCTCTTCCTTCTAGTTCTTGTCATTGCATGATTGTGTATATCATTTTTCTACAAATCATTCACCCTTGAATGTGTCCTTTCGTATTTATGTTGATTTGACTTAGGATCTTGAATCCTGGGGGCTTGACAACCTCCTTCATCTTTGTCATTCTTCACCATCTGCATTGACACCATTTGGCTACTTTAGTGTGAGATTGAAGCAAGTTCATCCTCTCATTAAAGTGGGGGCTAAATGTGTCACCAAAAATTATATACCTTTGAAGAAAAGGACAATTTTATGCCTAATTTGATCCTATTTTTTGCATATTGGCCCCTAAATAACCCCTTTTCCAATCCTTATTTCAAATTTTTGTAAGGTGTTGTAATAAACTCTCACACTTTCCTAGGCTTCTTATCAACAAATTCACCCTTTCTTATGTTAAAATGACCCCTTAATGCACTTATAGGTCCTACTTAAGTGTGTTTCAGAAGACAATCTCGTGAAACATCATTAATCACCTTTTAATTCCTAACACCCACTTTAAATTACCCAAGTGGACTAAGTCGCCACATTGGATGACTTAGTCACATTTGGCATAAAAATCAAATTTAACTCAAAATTCTGGCGGGATATTGTCTCCTAAACCCTAAGGTCGACTTATGATGTGGTATTTTCGATAAATTAGGACATAACATGTATAAATAAAGGTTTTTCCTCTCATTTCACATCTCTTATCCTCTACACCTCATTTTTCTCAAGCACTCATCTCTCACTCTTCTCAAGCAAACTAGGGTTTTTGTATTCTAAGTCATCAAGACATCTTCCCAAAAGCATTCAAGGGTTGAATCTTCCTCCATTGCTACAAAAATCCAAGATTAATAATCATGGCAAGGTATTAACTCCATTTTTTCATGCTTCATTACTTTATTTCATTATTTTGGTTTAATTACCTAAAAGGGGTTTGACCAAGACAAACCCCCATGCCCTAACAACCAACAAGTTTTCCCTCTTGGTGTGATCTGCAGGTCTTGTGTAGATTTGACAAAGAAAAAAGGTGGGAAAGTCTTCAAAAAAAATTCAAAGCCCTTCAAGGTGGTCAAAACCCTAAAATAAGCTTGAAGAACACTTACATACTAGATTCTACAGTTTCAAGTTTGGAAACTTGTTAGGAATAGAAGTATAGACCTGGAGCTGTATATTGCACTGTCAGATTTCATGAAACCTAAAAGTGGACTAAGTCACCATCATTTTTGAATTAGTCCCACTACCAGGCTTGAAAAGGGTTTTCTCTAGATTTGAGTACCCTTTTGTCTAAAACTTGTTTCGGCGAATTTTCTCAGAAACTGGACTAAGTCGCCCAGATTGGCACAACTGTCCCAGTTGACTTCTGCATCAGGTTTTTCAAGATTCCAAACCTCCATCTTATCCCTCTTCATATTCCAGGTGCACCTCATTCTCTTCTTTCATCTATATCATAGTTTACTTGTATTTCATAGTTCATTTTATACATGTTTGTATACAACATCGTGTTTTCAAGCACTTTGCATTTCTTAGAATTAGCAAAAATAAATCATTTATTTTTTAGTTACTGCATTTAGATCATCACATTCCAATCCCACACACTTCATACACATTTTCCCTAAGTCGTGAATGTTAACATTAGCATTTTGGTATCCCTCTCTCCTTTTAGGTGAAAAACCCTAGAAGTGTTAGAGAACCCTAGGTGGTACCAAAATCTATGTTACAATAATGTATATCCAAAGATGAAAAGTAATTTTGTCCAATTTATGCAAAGCTCTAAGAATGCAAACAATGTATATCCAAAGATGAAAAGAACCTTTATCAAACTTGTGCAAAGCTTCACGAATGTAAACATTGTGTATGCAAAAGTGAAAATTCTTGTATCCATATTATGTAAAGTTTCAAAAATGTGAACATTTTTAGATCTAATGATTTTTTCTATTGAAATGATTTAGGAATAATTTAAAAATGACTACACTAGATTGATTTTTTTGACCTAGATGCATAAAATAGAAGCTCCTAAACCTTTCCATACTGATACTATAGGTTACCAGCAAGTTTAGGAAGTACATAAATAGGGTTTTTGATGTTGTAAAATGTTGATTAAGACCTGATATAGGACTAAATCACCTAGAGAGGCGTATGAGTCCCAATTAGTTTTTTTGAAGGGTTCAAATGCTAAAAATCACACAACATAGAATTCCCAAAAATCATGTAAAACAACTTGTACAGGGACTAAATCGACCAGAGGGGCGTATGAGTCCCGAAGTAGGGTTTTGACATTAAATTTAGGAAATTCTAAGTGAATGTTAAGCTTTTTGATTTGTATGTTGACTTGAATATTTATAATTATAAAATTTTAGTGAAATTGAATGATTTGAGATGAAAAAATGCAACCTATATGCACTTTCACTAATGCAAGATTTAGAAGCCCTAAATACAAATTAACTAATGCAAGACCTAATGTAAAGTTAATGTAACCTAGATCTAGGACTATGATGCACTCCAAATTAGAAATAAGGTATTCGAAGGTTGGGTTCACCGAAATGAACACAAGGAAATAGGGTTCCACCTTTTAGGAGATGTAACTAGGATTTAGGACCTATTTCAGGTATGTGCATGATCATCATCAAAAAAACAAGCCCTTAAGTGGCGATAAAATTTTAAAAAATTAGAGTTAGGCAACTTGATGCAGAAATTTGAATAAGTTATCTATATTATTTCAAAAATATGTAAGAATAGAATCTATAGAAAAATGAATGTAGTTTCTTAAATACTAAGTTTTTTTTTTTTAAATCTATTTGGTAAAAATTTGAAATTTCAAAGCAATAGTACTTAAATTTTAGGGATAAAATAAGAAGTAGGTGTCTGTCTGACCACCCTAACCACAATAAAATGATAATATTTTTTTATAATATTTTTGATATAAGTAGCGGACTCATGTCCCGATGTGATGCATATTTTTTTATAAAAAAATTCCAAGTAAATAATTAATTGTGATTTTTTTATTTAAAATTTTAAAAAATATAAAAACTCGTATGTTTGACCACCTTAACTTTGGTCAAAAATTCATGAAATTCATTTTTTTTAATCCTATAGTATGTGAAGCATAGAATGTGACACATGTTTCGGATTCAAAAAATGTGATACCATTTGAAAGTTATTGATATTTTTCAATCAACCTATCAATCAAGACTTTAGTCGTAATTCAAATAGAAAATGAATAATAATTATTTATTAAATTCAAAGCATTATTTATATTGGTGGAAAGATGAGAATCTCCTTTAAAAACCCTTTTCATTTCATCAATTTTGAGTAAAAAAAATTTGTCAGCCACATGGGCCATCATATCAATTACATATCTCAACTTTTTGGCCCATCATGATTATGCACATACCCTTTCACTCTAGTTCATTCTAGGAAACCCCAGAGATCTCAACCTAGTGATCGAGCTAGAGTGTGATTAATAAAAGGGGTTCACCAATAAGCAAGTGCTTAGAAATAAAGAGATGAAAATGCTATGCAAATCTAACTAAATGACCTAGAAAATGAAACTTGCATTTAGATAAATAAGCAACAAGATACAAAAAGGTACCTTTAAAAAACGATGTGGTCAAAACAACCTTCGAAACCCTGAAATTCTATTGTTTGAAGCTCACTGGGACTCATACGCGAGATTGGGCAATTTATTCCTAGTCTAGGTTTTCTAGGTAGGAACTAGAATCTCTCAGTGACTAATGTGGAAAAAGTGTTGTACTATGACTTATATGCACAAGGTGGCAATTTAGTCCTAGTATTAGGGCTTGGATGAAACACGGGTATCCTCTAGTGGTTTGTTATAGCTTCTCTCCTACCAGATCTTTGAGTCTGAAAGCTTGAATTCTAACATGTATGTGACTTTCCATGAAGATGGAAACTTCTTGACAACTTTAAAACTTTCTTCAATCTTGCAATTTAGTCTTTAAAGGATCTTCGAGCTCCAAAATACCTAGATCTGCAATCACACATGTAGAGAGAGAAAAATGTTGATTTGTTAGTGGATACGTGCTTGCCTTTGTCAAACCCCATTCTGGTTGAAACGTGAAAGTTAGGGTGCTCCACCTTTTAGGAGATGAATCACAAGAGATAGGGCCTATTTCACTCAAGTTTCATTCAATGAAACCCTAGAGATCTCAATCCAATGATAGAATGACACAGAGATGTATGCTAAAGGTTGGCTTAGGGTATGATCAAAGACTAAAAGGGGATTCACCACCAAGCTAGGGCTGGGAAATACTAGTAACATGAAAAATCAAATGATAAAACCTAATGATATACAAAACCTAAATAAATAACCTAGAACTAAATAGAAAACTAATAAATCAAAGAAGTGCATGTGGAAACTTGTATAAGCTCACAAAAGGTTTTAGATGATGAAGATGTTGAATTTAATACACACTGGGACTCATACACCATAAGTGGTGTATCAGTCCTACTTAACTTCTTTATAAGGTCAAGGTCTTTGTCAACTCTTAAATCTCTTCTCTTTCTTCCAATCTTGATTTCTAGATCTGAAATGTTAATTTTTGCTCTATAGATGTCTTTTATTGATCTTGTAAACAAGGTGATAACTTTGACAAGTTTGCAACCTTGAAAACTTCCAATCTTGCTCTTCAATGTATCTTCAACCTAGATATACAAATCACACACTAAAGAGACGGAAAAAAATTGTTTGGTTAGTGCATAGGGGTTTGCCTTTGTCAAACCCCATTTTGGTAATCAAACAATGAAATCAAATGAAATAGAGGAATAATGAATGATCAAAATGATATGTTGCAACTCACCAAAACTTAGGAACAAAAGGCTGCAAACTTTTATGAAATGGCTAGCATTAATTTGGATTTGACTCTTTCTTGAATGATATATATCTTGACTTTAATTCTTGCTTCAATCATGAAATCGTACATCACAAATGTTAGCTCAAAAACAAACATGATGCATGATGAGTTTGAAATGATGCTTGATACTTGAATAATACTCTAAAATACTTGATAATAAACTCTTGAATGCTCTTTTAAACTCTTGTGAACTCAAATTTTCTACAAGGAATGATCTCATGAAATTCTTAGTTAAAAATGAGTGAAATAACCTTGTATTTATACTTGTATATGCCAAATTTCCCAAAATTACAACACTACAAGCTGACATCAGATCTAGGAGAATAAAATCCCACCAAGAATTTGATATTAATTTTTGTCTAAGCTAAGTGGGACTCATATGCTAGTTGGGGTGTATGGATCCGATTAGGCTAAGCTTGGGACACATGTTTCAAGAAAGGCTTAGATTAATGTGAAATCCAGATTGGGGCCCTGAAACTTAGGTGGAACCCTATGCCCAAGGTGGTGTATTATTCCTATATCACTAAATATGGGTCATACAATCCAAAAACACATGAATTATGACTGGATGTTGGTAAATGTTAGGATTAATCTCGAAAAGATGCATTAATTAAGGCTTGTGGATGAAAAATAAGGCCAAATAAGCAACCAAGAAGCCTAATAAAACACTAGATTAGTGTGAAAGTGTAAGAAAACACCTTACAACACCCTAAATAAGGTAAAATTAGGTCTATTTAGTCCACAATGGCCCAAACAAGTGTAAAAATGTAAAGGGTTACATTTTCTACACTACATTTAGCCCCCACTTTAGTGAGAGGAGGAACTTGCTTCAAACTCACACTAAAGTAGACAAAATCACATCAAGAGGGGTTGAAATGTACCAATACTAGTAAGCTAGGACTATAATGACCAGGAGGGTTGTGCAATCCCCCAGAATCAAGATCCTATGGCAAACCAACATAGGCAAACCAACATAAACAAGCAAGTGGCTATGGGAAATTCATGCCTAAGGTCAACTCCCATACATACAACCATACCAAACCTACATCCTGATAATTATATAAGTCACCACACAACAATGAACTTCAAGCTTCATGAGGAAAGAAAAGCTTCATATGCTTGAAACTCATGAACAAACAAGATGGCTCCACAGGAAATCAACATGTGTTATGCAAGGTGGCCATATAACTGAAAATATAAATGCAAAATAGTGTAAGGTATGTTAAAAGGATTTTTTCTTGGTTCATGTAAGGTCTTAAATTAGGAAACATCATGCCTAATTTCTCCAAGAGAGGACCAATCAAATAATAGAATATTTGCAACTTAGGGGATGAAATGTGTCACGTCAAGCCACTAAGAGGAATATAGTATGCTAAGAGAGATCACGCTCTTAAGGGAAATCACACCCAATGTCACCACAAAGTGAAAGACACATCAAATTAAGTGATAATAATACATAATGAAACATGAAATTAAAAATAGTAATGCCAATGTATTCCCCCACTTTAAATAAATTGATAAACACCATGTTGTGAGAAATTACTTTAAAGTAGAAAATAATAAATTCTAACAAGAAATAGGACATGAAATCTTATTCAAAAATCCCTATGCCAAGTCATATTTTTCCAAGTAAAGCTACATCGTGAAAAAGGGTGAGGAGGGGTTTCCCACAAAATAAAACTCCAAACACATGAGGGATCCATGGATTTGGGGTCAGTATGTTATTGCTACAATGTTTATAAGACAGCTCAAAACTATCATCATTCCCTAAATACTCATAGAACAAGAAGAATGACACAAAGAGAGTGAAAAATAAAGAAAAACCTTTTGGGGACCAACATCGAAGAAACATGAGTGTCTTGATGCCTTGCATCATCCCCCAAAGGAAAACATAAGACAAATTAAAAGATAAAGGAAAATATTTTGGGTCAACATGGAAGAGACATGAATTTCTCGGTCCACCTTGTGTCATCCCCAAAAGGAAAACAAAAGACAAATGAAAGGATAAAGATAAAAGAAAATATTTTGGGTCAACATGGAAGATACATGAATGTCTCGACACCTTGCATCATCCCCAAAAGGAAAAACACAAGACAAAGAAAAAGATGAAACATTTACAACATAGAGAATAATGTAGATACAAATAGAGGAATGTCACAAAGAGAGAGAGACACACCAAAAATAATAGTATGGGAGATCACATTATACACATGAAACGTGGAAAATAAGATAATGCAAAATACTATTAAGGCACATGCAATTCAACCTATTACCAGATCATCTACATCCCAATCATGTTCATCGTATATAGAAGGCAGACAACTAGCCAAAGGGACAATAGCAAGTGTCTAACTAGGGTCATTACCAAGTTCAATTCTTTTCTTAGGAGAATTATCATTTAAGCTCATTGAAGATGAAAATAATGTATTCAATTTGTTATGCACTTCTTTGTCAATCTTAACAACCTCATCATCGTCATCCAATTTAATCACAATGGGAGGTTGAATGATAATGTCTAAAGAAGGATTTAGCTCTTATTGTTGTAAAGGATCTTTTTGTTGTGGAAAAGAGGGAGACTCATTGTGTATTGTTGCAATCAAGTTTGGATGTCGATTTTGTTTCTTTGTTTCTTTGTTTATCCTTCGAGCAAGAGAACAACATCTACGCCTAGGATGCTCTCTAGCATTTCTATTTCTTTCAGTATGATTCTTAAGTTGTGTTTGTGTAGTAGGGGGTTTATCAACCATAGGTTTCATTTCTTCCCTAAGGGGAGGAATAGAAGGAACCATGGGAGGTCCTTCAACCATTTTCTCTTTAGCTTTGTAAGCTTTTTTTTATCGTAGGAGGTGTGAAAGGATTATTTTTGTTATCTCTTGGTCTTTTATAGGAGATAGCTGAAGGATTTTTCTTAGGTTGGTCTTGGTTTTTCGGAGTTTCTTTATGTTCAATCATGGTTTCATCAAGGATGGTAGGATCAATCATAGGTTGAGGCATGTTTGTAGGGGATAGTTTTTCTATGCATTTTTCCTTAGAATTTTTAAGGAAATTTAAAAAAGAAGTCTTCTTGAGGTTTAATAGGTTCCATAGGCTCAGGCCAAAATAAATCTAATGAAATTTTCCCATAGGAATACAAAGGGTTAAAGCCACTATGGTGTAAAGTGAAAATTTAATTGTCAAATGGAAACCCCTTCACATTTATGCACGATCTATGGGGCAGCTTTCATGGAGCAGAGCCATGGGTATCCAAGCTTCACATGGAATTGGTCTGACGTTGAGTTGATGGAGAGTGGGACATCTAATTTTTTTGGTCCTATTTGTAAAGGAAAGGTGATCACTCCCATCGTAGGGCAATTGAAACCATTATGTGTCTTTATCCATTGTTTCATTTTATCATATGTTTCTTGATAGAGTTCATGCACAAGTAAAAATTCTTCAGTGATCACATTCTCTCCATAGATGGGATCAATTAATATCCCATTAGTGGGCTTTTCATTGATTCAATCAGCTATGTAAAGAGGACCATATGGTGCATTTCTAATTATATATTTAGATGAGAAAGCAATGTCTAAAGGCTTTCTATTTCGGCCCTCATGAGGTTGAGTTTCGATCAATGCAACCAAACCATCAATAGGATTGTGTTAATTAGTATCTATATAGAACCTTGTTATCAGTATCCATGTTGTCATCATCCGTGTCAACATTCATCACATCATTCTTCGTAGTTTCACTAGCTTTGACAAATGAAATATTATGATTTGGCATGGGGTTGGTAAAGATTTGTAGGTTTTGGTTAGGAGGGGCAACATGCTTATATCCTTGATCATTAACACCTCCAACTAAAAGATGACCAGAATCAATGAGGTCTTGCACAAGATGTTTAAGACACTTGCAATGTTTAGTATCATGTCCATTTTGTCAGTGATACTGTCAATAAGAATTCGATCTAAAATTTGCAAGTAGAGGTTTATTATGATTGAGATTTTTAATGAGAGGCATGGTGATCATTTTTTGTTCTAAACGTTGTGACATTGTGTTATGAAGGGTATCAAGTAAGGGAGTGAATTCTCTAGCGGGATCCCCAAATGTGAAAGGAGTTGTCCTCCTTATAGTAACCACTTGGGTATCAATATGTTGAGTCATTTTTTGAGAGGGGATTAAGTTGAAGGAAGCCTTTATTCTGTTATCTAAAAGGTTGGTATTTTTTCTAGTTTGTGGATTTAGACTTCTCAAGACGGCTAGAGGTGGATTTTGTTTCATGACTACTAACGGAATTTTGATAATCATGAAGGGTAGTACACAAGTGTATGAAGGAATGAAACTTCATCATGCTAAGATTATCTTGTATATAAGTTTGCATGTTCTCAATGAACATCCATAGAAGGTGAGGATCAGGAATCTTTATGTCGATTTGGAAGTAACCGATTGATAGCGTGAAATGAATTCAGTAAATTTTTCATAATATTTTTACTTACATCTCATCAAATCAGCTAAGGTCATCTTAGAATTCATGTGCACTTAGAAATGGTTTATAAATTCCTCAACAAGTTCATTGAATGAATGAATTGAGTTATTCAATAATGAGGAAAACCATTCTAAGGTGGTATCCTTCAAGGATCTAAGGAAAAGATTAGCCAAGAGCTTATCCTCAAGAATAAAATCACTACAGAAGGCGGTATAAGTGGAAACATGGTTAGAAGGATCTCCTTTCCCCCAATATTTCTCAAATCTATGAATCTCTATACCTTGTGGCATCAATGTTCTCAATATCTCCAAGGATAAGGAATTTATTTTGACATAGTATGTAGGTTGGTCATTTTTATTTTGGTTTATGGTGGAAACTTGCTCTTGAAGGGATGAAAGGGTTTGCACAAGTTGATTTATGAGGGTGTCATTGTTTTCATTTTGACATGGAGGTGAATATGGTGCAGGTGTATATGTGTTTGAGGGGGAAGTGAATGGAATTATTATGGGAGGTAATGTGGTAGGAGATATGACATGCGATGTCACAAACGTACTAGGAATACTAGCGGAAATACCCAAGGTGGGAATGACATTACTAGTAGGTTGCATTGTTTTTGTAACTTGAGGGTTGGTATAGGTAGGAATAGATACAATGGTTGTGGGAGGAGGAATTGAAATTCCTCCTTGTCTTTGAAAAAATTTCAAAGGTAAAGCACAACTAGTGGTTAAGGTAATATGTTCTCCAAAAATCTAAACTATGTTACACACAAGTTCTATTCCTTCTTCGGTTTCAACCATGCGGTGTATATTATCTATGGTAGGGACAGTGGTGGTTGAAATATTTTTAGTTCTCACTTGATGTTTTAGTTTTGCTAAGTCTTCATGAATTTGTATTGTTTTTTCTTGTGGAATACTAGCAACCCTTGTTTTAGAATTTGTCACACTACTTGAAGGCAAAGACTTGTTAAGGGTATGGTCCATACCTAGTGAACTAGTGTCAACACTAGTAGAGAAAGAGCTATATAACCCAAGATCCACGATGGTTATGCTATCATGGGATGACATGAGTCTCAAACTTCGTCTCACTATAGTATTAGCAATAGGACACCAAGTAGAAAATCTTATGCAAGGGACAAGAAAAGAAATACAAGATGAAATGAACACAAGATAAATACTATGCTCTAATTTACATTCAAATGAGATTAAGCTAGATGCAATGAAATGAAGAAAATAGAAACTCTACAAACTGAAATAGATAACTAATAGTGTAGTGAACAAAAACACAGAAACAGAGTTTTTAATGTTGGAAAATATAGTTTAAAATCTGAAACGATACTAAATTGTCTAGAGAGGAATATGAGTCCCAATCAAGGTTTTTCAAGGATTTAAATGTTGAATAATAGTCACCACAATATACCCAAAAATTAGGAAAAACCACCTATACTAGGACTAAATTGCACAAAGGAGCATATGAGTCCCGGATTATGGTTTTTGCACCATCTTTAGCAAATTCTATGTAAATGTTATATTTTTTGTTTTGAATGATGTCTAGACTAAGTGCAAATGCAGATTTTAGATGAAATTCAATGATGCAAGGGACAAAAATGCAACCTATATGCACTTTTACTAATACAATATTTAGAAACCCTAGATGCAAATTAACTAATGCAAGACCTAATGCAATGTTAATGCAAGCTAAATCTAGGATTATGATGTACTCCCAAACAGAAAATAAGGGTGTTCTAAATGCAGGTTCACCAAAATGAAACATGAAAAATAGGGTGCTCCACCTTTTAGGAGATGAAGCACAAGGGATAGGACCTATTTCACTCAAGTTTCACTCAAGAAAACCCTGTAGATCTCAATCCAAACATAGAATGAGAGAGAGAGATTTGCTAAAGGTTCTCCTAGGATATGATCAAAGACTAAAAGGGGGTACACCACCAAGCTAGGGCTTGGAAAGATTAGTAACATGCAAAGCCAAATGACAAAACCTAAATAAATGACCTAGAAATGAATGTAAAACATAACAAAAAACTGAGAAATTACAAAAGTATACCAGCAAACCTGTAGAAGCTTGGAACAAGGTCTAAACTACTGAAGATTCTAAATTTAATGTACATTGGGACTCATATTCCAGGTTGGGTGATTTAGTCTCATATTAGGGTTTCTAAGCAGGAACAGGAATTTGGCAGTGACAAGTTTGGAACTCGTGAAATCTAGAAATTCGTTGTACTAAGACTCATGTGCCAGAAGTGGCATATCAATCCTACTTAGCTTCTTTATAGGTTGAAGCTTTGAATCTACTCTTCAATTTCTACTCTTTCTTCCAATCCTAATTTTTGGATCTTCAAATGCAAAATTCTACTTTGTAAATGTCTTCTAGTGATCTTGTAAACAAGGTACAACTTTGACAAGTTTGTAACCTTGAAAAATTCTTCCAATCTTGCTCTTCAATGTATCTTCTTGACCTAGATCTACAAATCACACACTAAAGAGAGGAAAAAAAATTGTTTTGCTAGTGGATAGGGGTTTTCCTTGGTCAAACCCCATTTTGGTAATCAAACCTTGTAATGAAATCAAATTAAATGGAGAAATGATGAATGAACAAAATAATATGTTGCAACTCACCAAACCCTAGGAACAAAAGTTTGTAAACATTTATGAAATGTCTAGCATGAATGTGGATCTTGACTCTTGCTTGAATGATATAAATCTTGACTTGAATTCTTACTTGAATCATGAAACCCTACATCACAAATTTTATCTTAGAAACAAACATGATGTATGATGACTTTGACATGATGTTTGATACTTGAATAATGATCTAAAATTCTTGATAATCAACTCTTGAATACTCTTGTCAACTCTTGTGAACTCAAATTTTCTATAATGAATTCTCTCATGAAATTCTTAGTTAAAAATGAGTGAGATAACCTTGTATTTATACTTGTTTATGCCAAATTTCCTGAAATTACAACACTACAAGCCGACATTAGATCTAGGAGAATAAAGTCCTACAAATCATTTGAATTTAATTTAGGTATAAGCTAAGCGAGACTCGTACACTATTTAGGGAATATGAGTCCCATTAGGCTAAGCTTGGGACACATTTTTCAAGAAAGGCTTAGATTAATGTGAAATCCAGATTGGCACCCAGAAACTTAGGTGGGACCCATGTGCCCAACGCGACGTATGAATCCTAGATCACTAAATCTAGGCCATACAATATAAAAACACATGAATTATGATAGGATGTTGGTAAATTTTGGGATTAATCTCATAAATATGCATTAATTAAGGCTTTTGGATACAAAATAAAGCCAAATAAGGCATAAAGAAGCCCAATAAAACCCTAGATTAGTGTGAAAGTGTAAGAAAACACCTTATAACACCCTAAATAAAGTACAATTAGATCTATTTAGTCCACAAGGGCCCAAACAAGTGTGAAAATGTAAAGGGATACATTTTTCTACACTACATTAGTAACCAAACTTTAATGAGAAATGAAACATAAATGAAATGAACATGAATCATAAGGTGAAACAATAGAACCTTGTTTGAAACCTTGTAGATTTGCAAAAAAGCGTGAAGTGGCTTCAATGGATGTAGATCTTGATCATGATTCTTGAGGAAGGATAATGTCTTTGAATACTTGAATTGATCTTGAACAATACATCATAACATTAGCTCACAACCACATGCATGATGCATCAGGCCTTTGACATGATAATGGATCTTAATTGCTGCAACAAATGATTAAAAAAAATTTCCCTTGAATGCCTTAGAAATGCTCTTGAATACTCTATAATGCTCTTTTGAAGTCTTAGGATGCTTGGCTCTTGATTGCTAGGTTGATATTATGATTTCTTAGGTGAAATAATTATTTAAAACATTGTTTATACAGGCATCTCATCTATGTTATCGTATATTAGATCCCAAATGCCAACATTCATAAAATTTGAATTCAAAACACTGATTTCCTGCTCAAAACCCTAAAAAGGGGCCAAATGGGAGTCATATGCCTAAGGTGGTGTATAGGTCCCATCTTGGGGGGATCATACGCCCATGGTGGCATATGGGTCCCACCATAGCTTTTCAGGCTGACGAAATGTCGGGGGGTTAGAATATTAAGTGTATTTATTGACTATGTTGGGATTTTGGTTGAAATAAGTCATGTGATGCATAATAAAGGTTTTTAGGGGCCTATTAATGATTATTTGAAGGTCGTAAATTCAAGAGGTCCCAAAACTTAATGTGAAGGTGTAAATAAATACACTTTATAACATTAAATTAAGAAAAAATTAGGTTTATTTAGCTAAAAAGGTCCCTAAACCTAATCTGAATTCGTAAAACATATTACAACACTAGATCAAGGCAACATTAGGTTCATTTTAATATTATTCATTCCCAAATTAAGTGTGAAAAAGGGATACTTTTTCCTACACTACACTTAAATTAACATGCAAATGGCTATCAAATTAAAAGTGAAAGTAAGAGTATTTGTTAACACACTTAGTACATTCAACGCTTCATCCCTTGTTGTCATTGTAGAATATCTTTGGAAATTAATCATAATATTTATTCAAAATCCTTTATGTTTTGTTGAAAAATTATATTTTCTAAACATAACAAAATTCATTAAATAATCATTGTGTGTATATACATATTTTATTTCACCCAATGAAATACAATAAAGATTTATTTTTAAAAAACTATGTTTATACATATTTTTAACTTAAAGGCTTGTTCACCATTAATGTTGTTAACTAGAAATTTAAAAAATAGTGTTAATGACTTGTTTCTTGTTGGGGGCCTTCTTTAATAAAACCTTTTGTACTCTTTCTACAATTGTAATTATTTTTAGTGCAGCATATTTTGTCATTTACAAATATTGATATAAAGATTTCCATTAATCTGCATTTATAATTTTTTGATGTCCAAGAAAGTTACCCAAGTCTAATGAATAAACATCCTCGTAATGGTATTACCTCAAATCAACACTACCTATTAGTTTTGCATGTCATTATGTACAATTTTGCAAGAACACCGACGAGAAGAGAATTTACGTATGTTGCAAGTCCAAGCATGCTAGATCTGGTCCTAAGATCTACAAAGCAGTCATATTTATTTGGTCCCCCCACTTTACCCCAGTTAGTGTGTTTAGATTGCAAGAATATTTATGAAACAAGTTCATGAAACCTTCAATACATTTGATCTTCCTTGGTTGTTCATGAATGGAAACTACAGATACTCCTTTATTATGTGGTTGCCTTGGATATTTGGAACTGTATCCTACCATCTATGAAATGCCCAAATTATTCCTTCCTAATAAATAATTAATCTTCAAAGGGTATGATTTGGATTCATTATATTTGTATGTTTGTATGCCCCAAAATACAAATACATGTAGTGTGCTTACTTGTAGCTTTGCAAATCCCATAATTTCATTGGCTTCAAAGAGACTATTACCGCATGAGAATGTTTTCTTCTTAGCTAATAGTAAATCACTATATCTTGCCAGCAGAAAAGCAGCATTGGTAACATATTGAGTGTTGGCACCCTCTCTAACATGTTAGAAGGTTCTAGTAATTTCTACCAGCTAGATGATAAGTTCTAGATTTTATTTTTAGTATATAACTATGTCGACCAAGATAAAATAATTAAAAATAATAAACATGTCAACCTATTCCATAAGTTTCTTATAAAGGCTAAATTCTTCTATAAAAGAGGCATATGTAATACATTTTCAAGAAAGCAATAAAAATATTTGTGTTTAGTAGTGTTGGCAAAAGAACACTGCAACTATCATCTAGTGTTTTCATTGATGGCAACCCTATGCATTGATAAGGTACGCATATCCTCATTCATGCCTATGGGCAGATAAATTGAAAATCGACAAGGCAGAACAGGGTATTCAGTAACTTAGCATTCATCGATTTGTGCATAGATTCCAGGTTACCATTTTGTGTTGCGCATCTCAAGAAATGATTATTGATGTATTATCTCTGTTGTGATGGAAGTACAGTGGTTCGTACCAATTCACATGAGAGTTAGAAGATTCGGTTGGTGTATTCTTAGTTTTTATTATAGTAAGGCCAACTTCATAAATATATTAAGTCGCGGATGTATGAGAACTAATTAATTGATTGTCTCTATGTTTGTATATCTTTGTTTAGGTCTTATCCAAGTTGTGGCCGACCCTTAAGGGTACGCATTGCATATTTCTCATTATGTGAGCCGACAGTTGTAATTTTGTTGAAGCCAACAAAGTGTAAATAAATCCTATGTTATGGATATATATACAAGATCATCTGTATCATTTTGGGATATGTACATGTTGTGTTAGTGTTTGAATTGTGAGTTAGAGTAGAGAAGAGGTACGATTAAGCGATGTTTCACTTGCGCATAGAAGATCTGTGTGATGTGTGTGAGTAGAGAAAAACAGAGTTGCAGAATCAGTCTGTAAGGTAGCAGATATGTTATTGTACTTAATCTGGAACTGTAATTAGGCATTTTAGATGCTAACATCTCAGTTCAAATCTTCAGATGGTTTTAATCTGAACTCTTGGGCAGCAAGCCCTCTTTTCTTTGAGAAGTGAGCTCTAGGCACTTGTGCCTAAATGCAAATGCATTCCCCTTTTGTAATCTTCATTTTGAGTATACTCAGAAACATAATTGTGGATTGGCCATCCACCATGGTTTTTCCCCTAACAGGGTTTCCACATAAAAATCTTGGTGTTGTGTTGTGTTTGTTTTATTATTTATGCTTTATGATTGAATGTTCCTAATGCTTGGAAGTTAAAGTTTAATAAAGTCAATTTTTGCACAACACTGATTCACCCCCCGTCTCAGTGTGGCTTGTTTCCAACAAGTAGCACATGTTTGGTTTAGATTTATTTGTCTCTACCCTCCAATAGGTGGTATTAGAGCCAACTTGGAAGAGATTTAAGAGCTAGATTGCTGATAGAATAAGCATATCATAATAAGGAGATTTTCTTAGTTGCCATTAAGGTAGATCATTGGGTTTTAAGGTGTCACTAAATTTGTCCAAAGGAGGCATAGAGAAATTATAGAAGGAGACACTAATTAAAGGTTCAGTGATAAATATTGCAAAGGAGATCAATAATAGAGGAAATTCAAGAAGAAAATCGACACATAAAGGTCAAATTTAAGAGTAAAGTGAGGGAGAGTGAGCCTCTCCAAGTCATCACGGCTAGAGAGGTTGCAGCAAAGTGTCTAGATCGCTCAGAATAACCAATAAAAGCAAATTTGATTGTAGTTGTAAAGGAAAAGAGAGAATCATTGTTTGGAATCCTCTAAGGAAGTTATGGATCAGAAAATGTGAAGGTAACTGATGGGTATAATTGTTATTTTCTTTATGCACAAATTTAAGCCTATTATTACAGATCGCAGCAAGCTATAACCGCTTGATGAGAAGTGAAGATTAAGTTAATTAAAGGTATGGCATCAGGAAATTACTTGTAGCCCCTAATTCCATTTTTTAATGCTAAGAATTATGAGAATTGGGCAATTAAAATGAAAACTTTGTTTCATTCCCAAAATCTATTGGATTTTGTAGAAAATGGGTTTGTAGAACCATAGGATGAATCAATTGAAATAGCTTGAGTATAAAATACAAAAGGATGCAAGGGATTTGCAACTCATTCAACAAGGTCTAGAAGAAAATATTTTTAGTAGAATTAATAGTTCAAATACATCTAATAAATCATGGGAAGCACTTGAGACAATATATCAAGGTACATTGAAGGTAAAAAAAATAGTTAAGTTGCAAGCACTTAGAAGAAATTTTGAAAATTTGCAAATGAAAGATTCAGATTCAGTAGATCAATTTCAAGGTCAAGTAATGAATGTGGTTAATCAAATGAGATCAAATGGTGAAGAGTTATAAGATCAAAAATTTGTTGAAAAGATTCTTAGAAGTTTGCCTAGCAAGTTTGATACTATTGTGGTTGCAATTGAGGAGACTAAAGATTTATCACAGTTGTCAATAGATGAGTTGTTTGGATCATTGCTATCCCATGAATATAGGTTGAATAGAAATGACAATTTTACATTGGAGAATGCATTAAAATCACAAATTTCATTTGGTAGAGGCAAAGGAAGAGAAAAATTCAGTGGAAGAGGAAGAGGAAGAGGAAAAACAATTTTCAAGAGAAGAAAGAAGAAGTCATTATCCAGAAGGACGGCCAAGTTAAGGTTTTAGATCCAGAGGGTGTGGTTATAATCAAGCACCACAAAGGTATGAAAAATTTAATAGGCAATGTTATTATTGCAAGAAGTTTAGAAACTTTGCAAGTGAATGTTGAAAGAAATAAGCAGATACAAGAAAGAAAAATGCATTTTTTCTAAAAGTAGTTCAAGCACATTGTTTATCACATGCCAAGTAGCTCAAGAAAATTCAAGTAATTCTTGGTTTCTAGATAGTGTATGTAGCAATCACATGACAAGAAATAGAGATTTCTTTGAAAGTATGGATACTATAATCAAATCAGAAGTAAAATTGGGAAATAATGATATAGTGGCAATCATGGGTAAAGGTGCAATCAATATGGTGACACATAATGGTAAAAAGTCTATTCTTGATGTTTACTTTGTTCCCGGATTGAAGCATAATCTTATAATTATTGGCCAAATTGTACAAAAAGGTTACAAAATCATTTTTTAGAACATTCTTTACACTATATATGATTTACCTCCTAGTAATGTGGTAATTGCAAGGGTTGAAATGACAAAGAACGGGATGTTTCCACTAAGGATGAGGAGTGGAAATATAAGAGTTGAAACAAATTTCGAGGCAAATTGTCAAGATCAAACATGGGTATGGTATTTGAGGTATGGACATCTTAATTTCAAAGGGTTATTTTGTTGCAAAATAAGATAATGGTAAAAGGATTACCCGCAATTGAGGAACCAATGAGTTCATGTGATAGTTGTATTTTGGAAAAACAACATAGAGAAATATTTCCAAAGGGGATGTCATATACAACATGCACACCTTTAGAACTTGTGCATACAGATTTATGTGGTCCAACGCAAACACCACCATTAGGGGGACCATTTTTTTCTAACTTTCATTGATGTTATACAAGGAAAACATGGGTTTGTTTTCTTAAGTACAATTCTAAAGCATTTGGAAAATTCAAAGAATTCAAAGCATTTGTTGAAAAGAAAAGTGGCCTATTCATCAAAGTATTGAGATCTGATAGAGGAGGTGAATACAAATCAGATGAGTTCTTAGATTTTGCAGGTACCATAGCATAAAGAAATAATTCACTACAAGTTACACACCTTAGCAGAATGGTATTGTAGAAAGAAATAATAGAACAATAATGGAGATGGAAAGAAGCATGTTGAAATGTAAGAATTTATCTAATGAATATCAGGTTGAAGTTGTAAATTTTGCAGTATATATATATATATATATCTTGAATAGGTGTCCAAAGAGTTTGAAAGAAAAAATCCCTCAACAACCATGGAGTGGTAAGTATCATAGTGTATCACATTTCAGAATTTTTGGTTATGTTGCATCTGTATTTGTGCCAAAGGATACAAGAAGAAAGTTGGATGATAGAGGTGAGAAATGCATATTCATTAGTTATTATAAGCATTCAAATTCCTACAAGTTGTTTAATTCTATCACCAAGAATGTTATTATCAATCGAGATATTTTCAAAGAAGAAGAATCTTGGGATGAAAGTATAGATAAATCAATTTCAGTTGGTGCAGCAATACCTCATGATGATGATGAAGAAAAGGTTCAAGAGAATCAAGATGATCAAACTACTATGCAAGAAGGTACCCCATCAAGGACTCCATAGAGAGAAGAAGGTGGATCATCATTTCATTTCTCTCCTAATTCACAAGTAAGTAATGATTCCAATCCTACACTTGCATCACTGAGATCAAGAATTGGAGGTAAGAAGCTTAAAATTTTGCAAGAAATTTATGATCATGGAGAAGGAATCTAGATATGCAATCAATTTTTCCTTTATTTTCTCATGATCCTATATATTATGAAGAGGAAATTAAGGAAAAACATTGGGTTGATGGAATGAATGAAGAAATGAAATCTATTGAAAAGAACGACGCATGGGAGCTAACTGATTTGCCTAAAGGAAAAGAATGCATAGATGTGAAATGGGTTTATAGATCTAAGTTTAATGCAAATGGAGATGTTGAAAAACATAAAGCAAGATTAGTAGCTAAGGGGTTTGCACAACAATATGGTGGTGATTATAATGAAATATTTGCACTTGTAGCAAGACTTGATATAGTTAGAATGGTATTAGCAATTGCAGCTCAATATAATTAGAAATTTTATCAAATGGACGTGAAATAAACATTCTTGAATGGATTTTTCAGAAGAAGTCTATGTATAACAAGCAGAAGGATATGAGGTAAGTGGTCATGAAGACAACGTATACAGGTTAAAGAAGGCACTTTATGGACTCAAGAAAGCACCTAGAGCATGGTATAGTCGAATAGATGCTTACATGATGAAGAATGGATTCAAAAGGAGCAGCAATGAGCCTACATTATACATGAAGATCAACAAGCAAGGTCATATTTTTGACTGTTTGTTTATATTTTGATGATTTGATCTTTACTGGAGATTTGTCTATAGACGTGTATATATATGCCATGAAAAAGTAATTTGAAATGATAGATTTGGGATTAATGATATATTTTCTAGGCATTAAAGTTGTACAAAATGATAATGGGATTTTTATTTGTCAAACTAAGTATACAAAGGATGCATTGAAGATATTTAGAGTGATGAATTGCAAACCAACATCTACTCCTATTGCCATGGGTACAAAACGTAGCAAAGATGATAGTAGGTCTAATGTTAATTCAACTCTATTCAAAAGACTTGTTGGAAGCTTGATGTATCTCACAGCAACTAGGCCAGATATTATGTATGGAGTTAGTTTGATATCTAGATTTATGGACTCGCCCAAGGATTCACTTTGGCAAGTTGGGAAAATGATGTTGAGGTATATTGTAGGGACTAGTGAATATGACATTTTGTACTCCACGATAGATAATTTTGAATTGGTTGAATATACAGATAGTGATTTTGCAGGGAGCATTGATGATCAAAAGAGCACTTCGGGATATGCACTTCATCTTAGAACAATTATTATTAAATGGGCATCAAAGAAACCACCAATAGTCACAATCTCATCTTTAAAAGCATAATATGTGGTAGGTACATCAGCAACATGTCAAGCAATTTGGATGAGTTTTGATGGATTTGATGCATGAGCAAAAGGAACCTACATATATCTATTGTGATAATAAGTCAGCAATTGTACTATCAAAGAATTATGTTTTCCATAAGAGGAATAAGCACATTGATACAAGGTATCACTTCATTTGAGAATTGGTGAACAATGGAGACATCAATCTTGACAATTGTAAATCTGAAGATCAATTGACAAACATATTTACAAAAGCCTTAGCAAAGGAGAAATTTGATTATTTGAGAAAAAATTTGAGTATTAATAATGTTGATGTAATTAGCGGTAGAAATTAGGAGGGAGTGTTAGAAGGTTCTAGTAATTTCTACCAGCTAGATGATAAGTTCTAGATTTTCTATTTTTATTATATTACTATGTTGGCCAAGATAAAATAATAAAAATATTAAACATGTAGGCCTATTCCAGAAATTTCTTGTGAATGCTAAAGTCCTCTATAAAAGAGGCATATGTAATTCATTTTCAAGAAAGCAATAAAAATATTTGTGTGTAGTAGCACGTGTTTGGTTTAGATTTCTTTGTCTCTGCCCTCCAACATAACATACAACAAACCTCCTATAACAAAGAACTATACATCAGTGAGAGAATTTTGATGGTTAAGGATTGTTAGTCGTGAAGAGATAGAGAGCTAACCTCGAGTGCTATAAACAGAACGAATGGGACTACCTGGAAGAAGTGAGCATTTCTACATGACTTCTGTAGGCTAAGAATTGAGCTTCCTCTTGGAAATATAACTGATAGATTGCAACGGTGGGTGAAGTCCAAAAGTTATGCTTTAAGGTAGAGTATGTTTATATTTTATTTTGAATAATTGCACCGATTTGTGTTTACCTATGTTAGAAGCACATGAATTCCAACATATTTGAGCTTCGAACTGAATTCATTAATGTATACATTTAGACCATCATGCTCGTTAATATACTTGGAATAATACGAGGATTTGGTAGCTTTGTAGAGCCAGGATGCAACCCAAAGAAGCTTGTCCTGTGAAAGAGATGAAATTTAAAACTCAAATGTCTAGTGTCGATGTTGTGAAAAACCAAATTCTACTTCCACTTACATTGTAGCCTAAATAAGAACAATAAAAGGGGCACTCTCCTGTGTAGGTGCCCTTGCATTGATCAGAAAAACTAAAAAGCTGAAGGGAAACATAAGTGGCCAGTTAGAGAGAAGATTTATTGACTGACCATTGAAGATGAATAAGATTTTATGAGTTGGATTTGAGCACCCAAACATATCGATTGAGAGCGTTGAAGGAGAAGATAAGAGTAACCAAGATCTATGACCCTGAAAACAATGGAAGAGCCAGCCAAGGCTACAATTGTCATCTCCAGCCATGTATCGAACAAAACAAACTTTAGACACCCATAAAAATAAATTTCCAACTCATTCAAGACTTAGAGCCTTCTGGTTCTGATACCATGTAAGAGAATATGATTGCTCAAATACCAAAATAAATAAATGCACAGAGTTGTTGCTCTGTTTCCCAAATAGCTGGGAATACCAAACATAAAATACGGAATAACAAAACAAATAGATTTGAAACACACAATTAGGTGTGCAAACTTGTGTGTTCCATTAACTCAGAAAAATAACATTTACAAAATGATTTTCAAACTTGAAACTGCAAACTACTAATTTAACAAACTTGACTTGCGGCAATTTGGAGCTGCACCCACAAACTTACAACAATCTGAAGTTTCTTAGAGCTCTCTCGACTTCCTATTCGTCTGGAGCTATCTGCTGCTCCTTACACACACTGTAGCTAACTATAGCTATCTGAAGCTATTTGCTGCTCCTCACACACAAAGAACAATTTGGAGCTATCTATTGGTCCCTGCAAAAGTTCTGCACTTTATTCATAAAACGTTCTCTACTGTTGCTGCTACAACTTCAAACTTCTTGCATCTCACTTGTTGCTCTACTCTCTGCACACTAACTGTTATGATTCATCCCTGTAGTCTATTCAAATCTTCATTCAAAAAATTCCCTCTTAAAATTCAAACTTACCTAACACCATAAATTTTGGAAATCCAAATTTATCTACCACAATAAATTCTGCAAACAGGAGTAAAACAGGGATGAAGATCCCCAAAAAACATATTGCTGTTGAAAAACTCTTGACAGGCAGGTGAACAAAGGAGTTGACGTGAGAAGAGCCTCAATAAGAAAATTAATTATTTCCCACAGTTTTTGTTGCAATTTCTGATCCAGCGGTGTATTTATCAATCTTGTAAAGAGTTCGAGGAGTGTCCATATCTTCTGGACGCTCCCAACAATGATGGTCTGGCATCAACCTCGTCAGTTCATAATGTTTTTGGCTGGCATATTGAATGCTTAACATCTTAGATACACTTTGTACCTGAACCCATGACTGATGTGGAGTTGCACTAGCCTTGAGAAAGTAGTCAGTGCCCCATCTAATAGCGTCCCTTGCATTCTGAAGCTCTCCTACAGCTTTCAACTCTTTCTCATAATCGAGTGTCCCCCAAGCGAGTGTGGTGATAGTGAATGCCATGGGAAGCCCATATTTCACATTATCGCCTGCATCGTAGTAACCACCAACTAGATCAACCTGCACGCAACAATTTTAAGGTGTCAAGAGTAACAGCATGATCACCATATTGCTAACAATAAAATAAGGATCCACTTCTATTTTTGCCTCTGCTTACGTTTTGCAAGTGCCCATCTGTGAGGCCAGAATCTCCTCTCCATTTTACTCGTTGAGATTGTGGGAGTTTACCAGATCGCTGGGCCTCTAGAAAGAGGATAGACTTAGATAAAGAATCTCTGTAATCGAATTCTACATGAACCACCTGACCACAAAACAGCAACAAGACCACTGACAAAAGCGCTTCTATTGCCTTGGCCATATGGATTCTTGTTGGTTTCGCTCCTTGATTTATATATTCTCTCAAATTGTATCTCTCTTATAATTATCCAACGGACGCGACTGCATTTCTATTGTATTAACTCAAACTGCTGCTTATTATTGTGGATTTGATAGTGTGAATATTGATGTAAAATATTCATACAATTAAATTCAGAAATTTCTATTGTATTAACTCAAACTGCTGCTTATTATTGTGGATTTGATAGTGTGAATATTGATGTAAAATATTCATACAATTAAATTCAGAAACCTTCAAGCAATTATCATTATAGATTATGGAAAGTTGTTATCCTTCAATAATATAATTGCAAAAGATTTTTTTACAATATTTGAAAATTTGCCACGACGACTAAGAATACATTAAAAGCGTCAGCTTCTTTATGACAAGGCCTCATAAAAGGGGAAGAATACAGTAAAGCTAGGTTGATTGTTGTTATCCCTCTCTGATTAGTCGAGATGGCTACTAGATTGGCATCGAAAACATGTTCATCAGGCCAACGTGAACAGTCGTAAATAAATATTCCTACCCTACCTCGTATACGAGGTTTTGGAAGAGAGAACCTTAATTGAAGAAGGCGCAAAAGAGCTAATATTTCCCCAATATCAAAAGTAAGCAATATCCTCGTAAGTGAAGGCCCCTCTCTTTATAGTTTAGATTCGGATTGATTGTTTTTCTTTTTAAATGATAAATAATTAGAATAATGAGTAGCCTCGGATTGACCAACAGGAGCAGATGGCTAACAGATAATTGGTAATCACGAAGAGTCGTCCACAAATGTGTAAATGAAGGGTATCACATTAATAAAATCTTATCACGAATGTTTGGTTGTAAGTTTCCTTAAAAACTCATTGCACATCAACATCGAAAGAGAATATGAGATTGAGTGTAAAGGGCTTGATATCGCCCAATGAAATCGATTTCTTTTTTCTTCAATTCTTCCCTGTAATGAATCAAATAACCTCAGTTTTGCTCCAAACAGAGAGCTAGAGATTAGCAATGTCTTATCCTCAACATATCCGAAGTTCAAGGGATTTGGATCAGTTTACATAAATTTGTCATTATCAAAAGTTAACAACTGAGAACAATCAACACATAGTTCATTTGGTGAAGCATACAAAAGTTTTTCACACCTTGCAGAATCAAGCTTGGCATATCAAAAGGCAGAATGGAGCCAGAGTAGCCTTCCAATGGAACTATAGCACATTCCTTTAACTCTTGCAGTTTCATCATTGGAATTAGGCCATCCTGCACATTTCACAATTGGTGTTTAGACACCTTGCAGTCGATGTAGATCATTCCTAAGGCAAGGATCAGATATATAAGTAACACTCACATTCATTAAGAGTTAATTAGGTAGTACATAGATCATACAGGGGAAGTTAGCACAATTGAGTGGAGTCTTGTTCTTTAGTTGATATATTTGCATGTGAGATTGTAATAATCCTATGACAACCTATGAGCCAATTTGTAATCTATATAACATCCACGCCACAAGTAACTAATATTATTATATATTATTGGTTAGTAAAATAGTTTCAACGGTTTTTCATAGCATCTTAGTTGACAAATGTGTATAGTGTTATGATCAAATGACAATATGTGTGGTCAAACTTATGAAATAAAGTATCTAAATTTCTTATGAATTTTACTTCTTTGAGATTCTTATTAGAAGTAAGTGATATTTAAATAATAAAGATGTTATATGAGATCTTATGTTATATTTGAAACTTAATTTTTTTAAGGAAATGTCTATATTAAAACACGGGATATCCTTCTCTTCAATAGATTACCATGTTTTTGAACCTAGATTCTTCATATGTTTTATTGGTTTGAACCTAGATTCTTCATATGTTTTATTGGGTTTGTTAATATTGGCATATCCAATTCTAGTCTTTGGAACAAATATAATACAACTAAGGGTAGTGCTAAATCATTCCCTATTGAGAGTGGTACAATGGTATAACAATATGAATATTATTATTATTTTAAGCTCAAAATATTCTAATATATAGTTAATGTTGGATGGTAGTTAATGTTAGCCATCCAACATGAAATGGAACATACATGATTAGGGATCCATCTTAATCAACTATCAAACTATAGATAATTGTTATAGCCACATTTCATCTAGTCTAGGAATATTGTCCAACTCATTTCCAATAAGGAGCTCCATGAAGAATTATGATGAAGAAGTGCATATTTATTTCTTGGAATAATCAGTTCATAAGAATTACCAAAATGATGAACTAATGAAATATAATTCCAAAAGAATTAATCAAATATAACCCAAAAATAATTAAAATATAGTAAATAAAATTATTTTTATCAAATTAGTTAAATTCCCAATTCAAAGTAAATAAAATCCAATCCAAAAACACTTGTCATACAACGTTGTATTTAATAATGTTATTTTAATATATCCAATTCAAATTCTTCAAATATTATACTTTAACACTCATGTAATTAAGTTTCTCCAAGAATTTACAAATACCCTTTCTATTAGCATAAAAACATCTGACTAAGTAATTAAGGTTAAAATGAGTCATTCTCGCTAATGTTGAAAATTAGGATAAAAGTTTACAATAAAAATATGTGCATAATTTTATGCATCAAAATAAACACATAGTGATAAATCATAGATGAAAATCGATTACAATAAATATGCAAACCATAACTCAAGAATTACATGGAGAAACCCTTTAAGGAAAATAGTCCACACCCAAAGAGATCCAAGATTTGTATTAATCTCTCAAAACATCAATATAACTTCTCCCTTTGAATCTCTTTAACACTTCATTGCTTCAACAACCTGTAACTTAACTTTTTTTCCCTTCAACTCAAGCACTAAATATATAGGCATGAGGGAAAACATAAATCAAGAATGGTTTCTAAAACCATTTAGACAATATTGTATTTAGTCGACCCAAATGTAAAAATAAGGAAGCCTTGCATATATAGACAAGGAAGAGGCAATCCACCTATTATATGGATTGTAAAATGCCTCATGATATGGCACAAATGAGAAGACAAGTGTCCTATAGGTGTCAACCTATGAATCACTAGGAATATGCAAACCAACAACCTATTTGACCAAGTCATCAACCTTGATGCCAAGTGTTGAGTGACCTTTGAGGTGATATGGAAAGTCTTCCAATTTGAAAAACGTATGTACATGAGGTTTACCAAATAACTTGGTAACCTTTAGAGGTCTAAAGGTTTCATATTCGGTTAGAAAAGATATTTTTAAACTCATCAACCTAAGTACACTTTAAAGTATAGTGAATATATAAATTGTTCACTCTAACACCCCTCTCAAGTGATACTTAGGGAGATCACAAAAGTGAAATAGATAGAAATGGGTCCCAGCTACTAGTCCATGTTAGGTACCCATGTACAAGAGTAAAGGAGAAAACCCAATGGGAAAAAAAATCCTCTCAAAAAGGGAAAGAGAAGGATTTAAGACCTGAAAATATGTGCCTTTATGATAGGAACATCATGATTAAAACTCTTAAAGCATGTAGAATTTGTACAATCTGTCAAAGATGAACTAGTGCTTGCTAGAATCAATGAACCTCCAAGAAATGTAGATCAAGATGAGAGATACAAAGCACTACATGAGTGAACATATGAATACTACTCAAGCATGTACACAAAGGTAATAAAACTCTATGAAGTTAAAAATATAGATAGTACTATGATTAAGAGTACTAGAATCTCAAAATATGATCCATTGTTCAAATAATCTCCCATATGAGAGATCAAGATAGAAGGTTTATGAGACCTCCCAAAAAGAAGATTCCTCCACTGCTTCATTGAAAAAAGCATTCGCATAACATTATCATAATACCTCATTAATGCTAAGAGATAGAAGTTCAGGAACTGAAGTCTGGCACAAAAAAGTGCAAGGAAATTGGACCTAGAATTAGGTCCAAGAGATGTACAAGAAACTGAAAAAAAAAGTGTGCATCAAGGCACACATGCAAGAGGTGATAATCACGAGGATCCATTATTGTGATGGAAAATAAAAACAATACATGCATTTCATGAGAATCATGAGGATCTAGTGTTGTGATGGAAAATCAAGGCATTACACAATCCCCCATTACACGTTACAATTTAGTGTAAATACAAAATTCCCAAATTCCCTCCCTAAGGAACACGCATTTAGTTTTGTGGCACTTTATATATAAGTGCATTTACAAACTTATTTTATTTTTTATGAGTTCTTACAAGTTTATTTTCATGAGGTGGATTAATAATACATAGATGAAGTAAATCTTGCAAACCTCTATAAAATACAAAAACATAAAATTAAAACCCCCTTGATTATTGCTTTCCCCCTTAATTTGGAACTTTATAAAAGGAGTGCTTGTAAACAGTCCAAACGAGGCATAAATTGGCACTTTATAACGTGGGAGTTTGTTAGTATGATCATTGGATGTGTGGAAAAAAAAAAGAACTTTTGCAAAACTAGCACTCAATTCTGAGTTAATGAATAAAAGTTATGATGCTTTGAATTTTTTCACATTTACAAATTAAACTAACCTTCTTGTAAAAAAAATCAGATTGTTCAAAAATAAATTTTGTGCCAAATATGTGAGAGAAGAGGAAAAACGTTGGAGATGATTTTAATCCCCCTTGGGTTAGAAAGAACCAAGGCATAAATATCCATGTGATAGGGGCTAATGGCCAACATGGCTTGCTCATTGGTTTCCCAAATGACAAGGAATGGGGGATTCTATGGCTAGTCACAAGGGGAGGTAAATCACCTCTACAAATTTAAATTGTTAAGATTGATGATGATGGAATATATAGAATGATGGGCCATGACTTGCAAATTTTTTTACTGTGTCCACCAAACTCACATTGAAATACTTTGATGTCCACAATCAGCCTTCAAATTGCAACCCTCAGATTTATTTCTTGTTTTGAGTAGATGTGCAGGTCAACTCTCAACAATGTGTTAGAATGATCTGGAAATGCCTAACCATCTTCCCATAATTGTTAATTCATAGAAATCAAATCTAACAAAATACAATTCCATTCACCTTAGGCCTAAAATTATCTCCCCTATGCTCTGATACCATATAAGAAATAGAAAATCATGGAGATAAAATAACAAGCGCAATGAGTAATGCAAATATTATATTTAATTTTAGAGAAGAAAATGATTAGTTTAATTAAACAATTAGATCATTCAATTAAATAGATGAAAATGATTGAATCGGAATGAAAATAGTGGTAGTAAATTGAATTAGATGTGTGATATTGACCAAGACAATTTTAAGTGTCTACATTTTTCCCCTCTTTGAAGTGAGGTACCTGCTACATTAGTTCAAAGAACTGATGCCTCTCAGATCAACATTGTTGTTCAGATCAAAAACTTAAAAATTTATGATTTTTCTAGATGCCCCATTGTACCCCAGCTAAAGGAATGAATGCTAGTGTGCTACCCCCTCAAGAGATCAAGCAGACATTCCAATTTTCAGGTTGAGGTCTCGACAAAGATGCAAGACTAGTTTAGTTGTGAAGATGATGAAAAGAAAGCTCTAGGACATTGATAAAATGATCATGACAAGTTTTCAAGCAAGAAAACAAAGATTCAAGGCAAAATCCTTACGCCTAGAAATGCATCTAGGGTACAAACCCTAATTTTCCATGCATATACATGAATTTGGGGTCATTTTCAAGCTCATTTGCACAGTTTGATCTGAGAAATTTGAGATATTTTAGTGTGATTTCATGAGAGACCTAGCACAGTATCTGACATAATGGTGCACTTTATGCTTCCCCTACATCAGATGGACGGATTCTGTGAGTTCCAACAACTAGCAGATGCAGGACCCCTGGTATGTACCCCAAAAAACTTTCCTTGCACGTCTTTCAAAATAGCTAAACGTACACTAGATTAGGTCAAGTGAAAGCTTTTCTATTTCAACGACACTCTTGAAACCCGGCATGGTGCTTTCATCATGTTTAGTGGTGCTCTTGCAATAGAGTGTCGCTCCAAAGCATATGCACTAGAGTTTAAAATACTTCAACGCTTTTGTAGAAAAACTCACGCTTTTGCAATAGATGCATCGACACAAATGCTTAATTTTAGAGCCACACTTTTGATTTTTAGTGATGCATTTACAATGTCACCGTACCCTTGCACTATAGCAATGTTTTTTTACATAGTGATGTACTTGCTAATAGGAAAAAGTGATTCCTTTGCATAAAGGCTTGCTTTTGCAATTTAGGGTTCCAAATGTAATTTTTTTGTGATTTTTAACAAAATTGGCATTGTGTGTGTCATGCATGCAGGAGGTATTTCAGACCTTGCACTCACATGAGTGGAGACCAGGGGTTCTTGAGTAGATTTCTAGACTTGCGACCGAGGATGATGATTTTGTAGCTACAATCAGATTATAACATATTTGCTATATACCTGATATTAGGACACATCTTTCTATGATTACTGCACTTGTTGAGAGATGGCATTCAAAGACCTCCTCATTTCACCTTCCTACTGGTGAGGCCACAGTTACCTTGGAGGATGTTTGGTGCATATTGCAGGTTCTGATCCATGAAGAGAGGATCGTATATGATGTTAACCTCGGATCAATAGCCCTATTCAATCTACTATGGGTTTAGGAGCTTGAGGTGAACACCAAACATATTGATCTCAAGAAATACTATAAGACAATGAGCAACCTGGCCTTGGTGATTACAAAGTTGATCATGTGTGTCCTCATCCCTAACAGGAAGAGTAGAGGGTTTAACATTGGTTGGGGTGTAATTCTTTAGCAAATCATTGAGGTCATGACCCTTTATGCATAGGGACCCTACATTCTTAGCACTTTATACCATGGCATGCACCAGATCATATATTCTAGGGGTGTAATCTTATCAGTGGGAGTGGCATTGCTTCATATCTAGGCTTGGGATCACATTGTCATACTCAGATCTATTATTGTAGAGAGATACATTGATGAGAAGGATCCAAACTCCTACAAATACATAAGGAAGATGACACTTCATCACATAGGAGTTGCCAACATAGCCTAGTGGAGGTGCATACATGATTACATGATAGTGTTCAGATGGAGACCCTGGGTGTAGGAAAAGAAGTGGGAGGATGATCAAGATCATCTATTTTATGCTCGCCAAACTAGATGGCTCATGGGGAGATGGAAATGGACATTCTTGAGAGATACCTTCTAGATCTAGTGGCTTGTTAGTCTAAGGAGGAACAAGATGCTCCTAGAGATGGTTTATATGCTAGTACCTTCCACGATATACATCCATGGGGACCTTAGATAGACCCATAGGTTTCTATTGATGATTTCACTTAGCTAGCCCCACTACCATGGGTGTACATAGGTGGTGTTGATGATTTGGGGATGACTTCTGCTTATGATACCTAGTTTGCAGGCCAGAGACCATTTAGATTGATAGACCTAAAAGGGGTCGACAGAGTAGGTCAAGGCTGAGGTAGAGGTAAGGGTAGATGATAGATTCTCCAACATGATGGATAGGTTCCTAGATAGGTTATAGGTGTGGTAGGATAGGTTCCACAGTAGCTAAGAGGGCCACCACCACCACCCTTGGTACAATAGCAACAGGTGCAAGGAGGTCCAAATCCTTAGGTGTTGCTATAGGAGAGGATGATAGAGCAAGACACTGCCATCTAAGAGAGGGATGTTGCTCACTAGGATTGGGATATATATAGGTAGGAGCGAGATCAAGCTCATTCTGAGCTAGCTCAAGAGAGGTAGTAGCAATAGTAGACAAACATACAAGTTTCATAGGATACTGTCAAGAGAGAGTAGATAGAGGCTACTGCTCATATTCAAGCACAAGCCCAAGCCTAGGCATAGGCATAGGTTCCAACAATTTTATATGGTCAAGTTGTGGTTGAGGCCTCTTACTATAGGACATTATACCACAACGAGGTTCCTCAACACCAGCAACGGCCAAATTTTTCTCACAGGAGTGCTCTTGGACTGACTAGATCAATAGGTGGGCCTTCTATAGGCCAACCTTTAGGTAGACATCAATAACCACCATGATAGGATAGGGGTAGCAGAGGATAGCTATGATATATAGACACTTTTTTTATGTAGCCTGATTAAATTTGTTTATATTCATTAATTGGCTAGCAATTACCCACTAGTGTATGATCCACCCATTGTATACCTCTAATAGTTTGAAGATTTCATACCTTATCATGCACATAACTCTTATAATTAATAAGGTCTTTGGAAATTTTCTTAAATACATATATATGTCCATCCTTTCCTCTTTTCACCCATTATATATATGAACATTATTTTCTCCACAAGCTCCCAAATCCATCCAAAATTTATAAAGACCTCCCACGCATTATAAATAACTATTATATCTTGCATGCATTAAAAAAAATTGTTGATAATGGATTTGGTTATAGTTTTTTCATAACTTAATTCCTAGAAAATATCCTCATAGACCCTAATTCTATAAATAAAATGAACATAATTTAGGGGACTTGATAATATTTGGATAGATTTGGTAGAATTATTCTTCCTATTACCATTAACCTAGTTGATCTTGAAACATTATTCCATGTGATTCTAGATGAATTATCATATTAAATTTTGAGGAGACCATGGATCAATCTACATGGCATACCTTCTATACATCAATAATTGAAGTGCATAGATTATGATTATCATACCATCCATAGTGATCCTTATACATTTAAAAATTATACACCTATTTCAACCATTTTAATAGTAAGATAATCAAGTGACCTACCCTACCTTCATCTTCCTCTAGTTTGTAATCCTTCTCATCCACCTTATTCTCTTCTCACACCTCTTTCCTCTTCAATACTTCTAGCTCTTCTTCCTAATCCAGCTTCATATGCGTATAGATATCTTCTCTTCATTACTCTATTCCCCCATATTATTACCACCTCCTACTTTTCTACTTAGGTATAAGATTCATTTCCCTTTAATATTCAATTTAGCTCAATATATATACTTTCTTCCTTTTCATATATTCCCTAAGTCTTCTTCTTGCAATCCCTACTCCTTTTCCCCCCATCATTCTCCATATACAACTCAATCTTCTACTTTACCTAGATCTCCTATTGTTTCTATTTATTATGATCCACCCAATTCACAACATGGATTTTCATCAACCTTGCATGTATCTATTGTTACTCACTAGCCACCTTCTATCTAATATAACTTTCCTTCTATTCCACCTTTGGAAAATATTATTGATGATACTCTTATCTTGTGTCTTAAGGCTCATACGATTGATTCCCCTCTATCACCTCCACCTCATGTTACTTCTTCTAGTCTAATTCAAATTCCTTCTACATGGTCTCCATCATCCCTTCATATTATTACACCTCTACCAAGCCATTACATGTTTTCCTATATCATAATTTTTCTTACATCCAACCTCACTCTAATAGTCAGTGTGGATGAAATTAATACTATATTTTTCTATCTGATTATTTTATGGCCAATGAGCCTCCACTTGATGGAGCTTAGAGGTTCATTTCACTATTCTATTTTATATATGTTTCTTTTATGTGTGAGTTTTATATTTTTGTCTTTTTTTTATCTGTATGTATTTTTTGTCTTTTATTTCCTTCATATAATTTATATTTTTAGGTTATTGTATTTTCTATTAAAACTTGGGGATAACTCAAGTGAGGGGTTTTCTATCATATTAGTCCAAGCTAGATCTTATTTTTCTTCCTTATTTTACTTCAATTCTATTCATTTTCCCATCTTCCATCATGCACCTAGCACATAATAAATAATTATAGGTCTTGATGTTGAAATCCTTAGTTTGTCCACAAAGATGATTGAGAGATTTTCTTAACTCCTTCTTTATGCATACATGTCTTACACATCTCCCATTTACATTATTCTCCTTGACTCTATCACACCTCATCATGTCTTATCCACTATATGTAGATTTTCATGATGAGTTCATCTCCATAGTTATTAGATTGTGAAAGGAAGCCAAGTATATGGAAGCAACTTCCTACACCAATCTAAGTGGGGGATATATTATAAAAAATTATAAAAACCCTTATCATTTACAAATTCAAATGCACATTAATTTCAATTAAACATATTATACAAAACAATAATAACCACAACACAATATATATGGGAAAAAACTCTTTCTAATGAAAACCCCACACTCCAAAATCATAGTCCAAATTGTATTATAATTAAAAATTTAAGGCCACAATATATTCATAGAGCTAAGCTCATTCAAGAGACTTCAACTGTAATAAGATTTTTGGAGTGATTCTAGCAGCGTAACGATACTCATAAAATCTTCAAACATGTATTACTATGCCAAATGAATAAGTACAAAATAAATAAAACTCCATGAGAGAAGATAGATTCCTAGGATTTCCATATGGCACAAACCAAATTATTGCATGCATGTCTTGATTCTTCTTGACATGCACAAAAAATTATCGCATGTAACAACCTTGCATAAAGTACATCACAAGAAGGACCCACTTTATTGGAATCTTCCATTTTAATGCCTATATTCCCGTGTATAAGACCCCTCACACATGCAATGCACCTAAATTCATACAAAAACATTACATGCATAGGAGCCACCACTTCATGGGGCCCATCTATCATAGTTAACTCTTCAACTATCATAATAAATCATAAATCGATCATAAATCAATCATAATCATCCCTATCATAAGATACCATCATAATTTATTGAATATGAACAATTACAACATGATAAATGACACCAAATCAACTACATGATGGGGTCCACCTAGTGAGATTCCTATTTCCATAATTTGTGCTTTTGTTTCATGCACATCACCATGTAGGATGCCATATCACCCAGTAGGTCCCACAAAGTGATGAAAAATAATAGGCATAAAACATTAGCATAAAATAAATAATTTAGAAAATAATAAATGCTAGGAATTAAAAAAATTTAGATACCCTAATCCCAACATTCTCACACGTGTCAAAGACCTTCCAAAAGACAAATTATAATCAGCCATTAGGGGCCATGAGGCCCATAGAATTGGAACACCATTTGAACTTCTCCCTACTCACATGATTTGTTAATGCATATACAACATTCATCAAAGTTTCAACCTTATCCAATTTCACCTTCCCATATTCCACCATATCACAAGCAAAAAACCTAAAAATCGATATTCATCATTTTGGCATGGAAGGTAGGCTTCTTTGCCAAACATACGACACTCTAACTATCATAATAGATGGTAATGATCCTTGAATCAAGACTAACATATAAACACAAAAATCTAAGCAAAATGGCTTCCTTACAAGTATGATTAGCTATCATATACTCATCTTGTACCATGGACAAAGAAATTACAACTTTTCGCTTACTCATCCAACTAATAGCACCACCAAACATCATGAATATATCCACTGGTGGATCTTTTGCTTTCAATGTCACCTACCTAATTTGAATCCATATATCCATGAATATAAATTGAATGTTGAGGTCTAGTTGAATGAACCCTAAAACTATTTGAACACTCTCTTAAGTACACCCAAATGTACCCGTCAAAGATTAGTCATAAATTGAATCAAGACTCCCACTTCTTGGTAATTTCTAGCCTTATACAAACCATGACATGTATCAAACTACCAACAATACTTGAATATGATACTATGGTATTGTCTTCCATATTAATAGGATTTTTTGGATAGTCATCTACAAATAAATTTATTCCTTCCATAATAGGAACAACCAATCATCTATAAGTCTCCATGCTAAATCTCTCCAAGACTAAATTCATATCCTTAATTTTTCTTAACAAAAATTATCTGCTAACTCTATCTCTTTTGATATCCACTCCCAAAATGTACCTAGTTGCGCCTTGATCATCCATCTCGAATTATGTTGACAAATGAAAGTTCAAGTAAAAAATAAAACCCTTACCATTCCTAAAATTAACATATCATGCACATATAATGTGATTATGAGAATGTGACCATTATTATTTTTATAGTAAACACAATGATCAAATTTAGACCTCGAAAATCTTGAGCTCAACACATAGGTATCAAATTTTTGGTACCACATCCTAAGAGATTGTTTATACCATACAAAAACTTCTTCAACTTTCAAACAACATTTTATTTATCTTTGATAGAAAAATTCTTTTTATATCGATTAATTTTCCTCCTCCAAATCACTATGAAGGAATCTTGTCTTCGCATCTATCAGCTCAACTTCTAAATCATAAGCTGCAAAAAGTGATAACATATAAACTAAATGGAAGTGATCTTTGCTACAAGAGATAATATTCCACCATAACCACTTCTCTCCGCCTATGAATACCCATTTATAACCAACCATGCATTATGATTCTTAGCACTACCATTAAGAAAAAAAAATCTTGAACACCCATTTACAACCAACGAGTTTACGTCCTTCAAGAAAAGGTACCAAATCCTATATATTATTTTTTTAGTGCAACCATTTATTCATCCATGGATTTCTTCTATAAATCTACATCACTCGTACCCATAGCCTCTTTTATAGTCCTAAGCTCATCAATGTTAGTAATCAAAGAAAAAATACAATTAGAATCCAAAAATGAATAACCAGCCTTTTTGGTTGTCATCTAACTCATGTATACCTCCTCAATAGTTGAGATTGAGGTTCTTCTTCATAAAATTAAGAACTAGTAGAGCTCTCCTCATCATTAGGTACAACGGGTGTATGTAGCTCATTTTTTATTACAATAGGTAGAACATGAACTATAACAATCTTCTTGGCCATTAGATCTCAAATATTGTACCCTTGAACACACTGACACCATAGTTGATGAAGTTACACTTAACTTCCTTATTCTCCAACTTAGACCTCTTCTCATTTTACACATGTGCATATGTTGTGCAACCAAATACTATGATATGTCTCAACAAATTCTTCTTACCCAACCAAACCTCCATGGGTTTCTTATCAACAAGTGTTGATATAGGAGCTTTTTTTACTAGATAGCATACAGTGGTAACAACTTCAACCCATAATATTTTTTCAAGGCTAGTTCCACTCAACATACTCCTAGACCTCTCCATCAACTTCATCTACATCCTCTCCACAACTCTATCCTACTAAGGGTTATATAAAATCTTCATATGCCTCTCAATCCTATGCTATTTATAGAGATTTTCAAATTCTTTCGAACAAAACTCACCACCAATGTAAATCCTCAAACACTTAATCTTTCTACAAGTATAATTTTCAACCAAGGATTTAAACTCCTTAAACTGACTAAAGACTTTAGATTTAATCCTAAGGAAATAAATAAATGTCATTCTATCATAGTAATGATGAATAAAATAAAATATGTAGATTTTGGTAAGAAGGAAACATTGATAGGAGGAAATGTACATCATAATATATATAGTCCAAACCCCCTCAAAATTTGTGAGAACTAGAATAAAAGTGAACACGGTTTTTTTTCCATAGATGCAATATTTACAAAACTAAAACTCAAGATTAAAATCATCAATCCTATCAGCAAGAGATTTATTTTTCAAGGCTCTAAGGCCCTTATCACTAATATGGTAAAGTCTCTAGTGCCATAACATTTTTTTTCTTTCATGGAAGCTTCATTTCCAAGGAATGAACACCCTTAGGTACCCAAAATAAATGACCATCAAAAGTAAAAGAAAAATATATTTTTACTATGGGTTTCAATGGTAAGGATGAAGAATTTGTAGCTCTTTCCTTGGGCTTGTTAAAAGAACTATTTCATTGAACATTGCATACATATATCTTGAACAAACTGCCAATTTAAAAGTTCTTCGCCAACACCATAGCTTCTCTTATAATTTTATATACTCCACTCAAGAAAACAACCTCCAAACCCACATCATTAAACTTGCTCATTAAAATTAAATTAAATTCTAAATCCAAGATATGTAGTACACCATAAATCCCCTTCACTCTACCATTAGGGAATTGGATCTTGACTCTTCTGAAACCAACAATATTTAGATTAGAATCATAACCCAAATACAACTTACCACCATCAAATTCTTCATTCTTCAAGAACCAACCCCTATGTGAGGTCATGTGAAAAGATGCACCGCAGTCTATCAATCACACATATTTATATGCACTTGTTGCAAGTATGTATATTTGGTGTTGTCATTGATTTCAACAAGCTTTTGTTTGTGTTTTCATTGATTTCAATTGGTGATGGTTGAAAATTTATGATGATGCTTTCATTAGTTTCATTATGTTGTCATTAGTAAGTGTTACTAGTGTCAACCTCTAATGTTTCTTTGATAAGCTTCATTTTGTGGATATTGTTTGGTTGAGTTTCTATTTTTCAGCCAGTTTGGTGATAATAAGAAGTGTTGAAGATGATGGTAATGTGTTTTTGATTCTTGGTTTCCAAGTTCTTTTGAGAAAATTTGAATAAAAGAGGAAATGGTGTGTTGTAGAGGTTTTCTAGCATACAAAGTGTTGCATTAGTTTTTCTCTACATTTCTTCTGTGTTGAAGATTTGTTTGTGTAGTTTGGATATGTTGATCAAACGTGTTCTAGGTGTTATATCCAGATTTTATTGGTCTAGATCATTGTGCAAAGAAAATTGGGTTCACCAGTGTGTGAACTGTGTATTACAATGGTTTCTATGAGAAATGGTTTTTCTCTGCATTTCTCTGTAGTTTAGTTTTTGTTCTTGTGGTTCTATAAGTGTGTTGATAAAGTTCATATCTACCTTTGGTTGAATTTTTTTTGTATTTTGGTTCTCCATAAGTTGATTTCTTGAGTTACAGTTTGTGGAAGATTATCTGCATATACAAGATGAGTTTGTTCTTCAGGTGAAATTTTTTGTGGAGGAATTTTTTGGATTTCAAGGTGTTTGTGGAATATTCTAGATTGTGTTCAAGTGATATTTTTTGTTCGCAATTCATCTTTGGTTCAAAGGAAGCATGTACTTAAATGTTTAATGGTGTTCACATAGGTTCGACTGACCTTAGGTGTTTGCACTAATTATGGATTTGCTTCAATGATTTTGGAAGTGTAGTGTGTCGTGTCTGAGTGGATTTAGGACCAAGTTAAGGTGTGATGTGGTACACCTTCATTCCTTTCCATCACAAGATTGTTTTGGTGCCGACCTAATTTGAATTTGTATGATTGAGGTGCATAGCTGACTTTGGAGAATGTTTTCAAGGTTGAAGAAGGTATAAATAAGTATTGTTTTGATGAAGGATTAGTTGGTAGGGTGTGTGATATGAATTTTAGAGACGTGAAGTGCAAATTTATGAAGCATAATGTGAGCTTTAATGAGTTAGACTACTAGAAGCAATAAGAAAAATGTGTCCACAATATTTAGAAAGGTTGCAAATGTGTTGGTAATTATGTGGTGGACTTTTCTATCTCATTGAGATATTTCTCACTATAACATTCTTATTTTCTTCTTTTTTGTAATCTAGCAGTAAGCCCTTCTTTCTTCTTAGACAGTGAGCCCTCCGACAATGAGCCTATTGTATTCAATGTTGCAATTACTTATGAGCTAATCCTCACTAAGTTTTTACCTTCTTGGGTTTTCCAAGTAAATTTTGTGTTCTATTATATATAGTGTTGATGTGTTTTAGATTCTATTATTTTCTTTCATGCTAAATCACTCTAAAAATTAAAGGTTAGTAAAGTTGATGTGGATCTGAATATTAATGAGGGTTTTGATGTTATAAGTACAACTAGTTCATCCCCCTTCTAATTTGTCTTGTGCATTAAAAAAAACGTGTTGCCAAGGTTGTGGCAAAGCCATCTGCATCATCTTGAAAGGATTTTTTAGAGTCAAAATTGAATAATTTCTTCTTGTTTTTTCTCCTCCTTTCACTCCTTGTGGAAATGACCAGATTTGCTATGATTCTAACATTTTTCCTTGGACTTTCCAAGAGACCTATGGATTTTTAATTTGACTTGTCCTTCTTCTTTCCTTTCTCCTTTGATCTACCATGAACATCAAAGACCTCCTTAACCATCTCAAAATATTTTCTCTAGATGTCTTCAAAAAATAATGATGCAACTACTTCATCCATCTTGAAGGTGGTAGTGGTAGTCCCAACAACCATGAGAAGGTGATCCCATGAGTCTTGTAAAGAACATAATAATTTCATTTAACGATCATCATCCTTCATCTTCACATCAATAGAACCCAACTAGGAAATAATCATGTTAAATGCATATAACTAATTAGCGATAGATCTTCCTTCTTCCATCCTCAGAGAATAAAAATTCTTTCCTAGGAATAGTTAGTTTAAGCACAAGGATTTAGCCTAATAAATCTCCAAGCTTCTTCCAAAGGCTTATTGTAGTCTTCTATTTGTCGGCATTCAAAAAAATAGATTTTTCCAAATAAAGTATTTAAAACCCTTTGATTTTTTATCCATCAAGTCCTAATTCTCTTGATTCATGCTAGTAGGTTTTACATTAGATATTACAACCCATAGATTTTTGTTTATGAGCATATCTTCTATTTTGAGCTTGCACAACTCAACATTACCATCATTAAACTTCTCCACATGTCTCAATCCTTTTGGATGTTATTACCATCCTTTTCTACAACAAGGTCACAAAAAATGCTTATGCAAAAGCTCCCACTCAAAAAGAGATTAGTACAAAAACCCTATACCCAATAATGTGACCAAAATTGGCCAAGCTCTAATACCAACTAAAAGGAAGCTGATAGGTGGAAAAAACTTCCTACACCAATCTAAGTGGGGTAGATATTAAGAAAATTTCTACAAACCCTCAATTACATATTCAAATTCATATTTATTTAACTTAAACAGATTATGCAAAATAGTAATAACCACAACATAATATATATGTGGGGAAAAAAAAAAATTGGAGAAAAACCTCACACTCCAAAAGCATAGTCCAAACTATATTATTAGTAAATAATGAAGGTTACAATACATTCACAAAGCTAAGATCATTTAGGAGTCTTCAACTGCAATAATATTTTTGGAGTTATTTTGGAAGCATAATCATACCTATGAAATATTCAAACATGTACTACAATACAAAATTATGACCAAACTCAATGAGAGAATATAGATTCTTAGGATTTCCACATGGCACAAATTCAATTTTTACATGCCTTTCTTGAGTCTCCTTGACATGCACAACATGTATAAAGTGCAATATCATAAGCAGGGCCCGCCTAATTGTCACCTTCTATTTTTAATGCTTATTGTAGTGTAGAAAAATGTACTCCTTTATATTTTCATACTTGTTTGGGTCCTATTAATTAAAATGGAATTAATTATGCCTTAATAATCCCTATTTTACACCTACAAGCCTAATAAATTACATTTTTTGAAAGGGAAACTCAACAATGATTAATGCCAACACATAACACTTTACCTTGAGCAATGTGCGTTCTAGGAATAGGGACCTATGACCCATTCACCCATGGGCGAATGGGTCCTCCCTAAGCCTTTGAACCTAAATTTAATTTATGTTTTTGGTATTATTTTAACATCTTTAAATTCAAATTTCAATGTTGTCTTGTAATGTTTAATTTTCAAGAAATTAAGGATACATACCTATAAATACAAAGTTATTTCACTAAGTTTTTCCTAGCATTTTTATGAGAGAATTTACTAAAGTTAATATTGTGATAAAAGGAATTCAAGACCAGATTTATCAAGCATTTTTTTGCAACAATCAATGTCTCAAGCATCATGTCAATGTCTTAGGCATCATGCATGCTTTTGGAGATAACATTGTGATGTAGGTTTCAAAGATCAAGCAAGCATTCAAAGTCATATCAAAAGCATCAAGATCCACATCCATTGAAGCCATTTCATGCAAGATCAAGATCCACATTGCATATTTCCAAAGGTTTGTTTAAGATTTTGGTGAGTTACAACATAGCTTGTTCATTCATCATTCCTTTCCAAATTTCATTGTTTCAATTCAAGGTTTAATTACCCAAATGGGGTTTGACCAAAGCAAACCCCCATTCACCAAAAATAAACAATATTTCCCCTCTTGTGTTTGTGTTGTAAATCTTAGGTTGAAGAATGATTGAAGATAATGTGAAGAGAAACATTGGAAAAGTTGTCAAAGTTATTTTCAAATCACAAAAAATCACATATAGATTTTATTTTTTCGACTTTTCGATATTACAACCTGGATCAAACAGAAGCTAGAGAGTGACATAAGAGGCTCCCAAAAGATTGTTGAAAACCTTGACAAAAGACCAATTCACCCATGGGAAAATGAGTCCCAGACAACCTCCAAAAACTATCTTTTTGTGACTAGTAAATAGTGTTCTTCCCTTCTCATATCTGCAAGAAGTTTTTAGTTTCTATCAATATTTAGCTTTATATTTTTGTTTCAAGTTTGAATTAGTATAATTGAGTAGATTTACTATTTTTAGTTTTTCTCCCAAAAGTGTTGTTCAATCTGAAACCCTCATCCCCGAGCATAAGGAAATCAGTAGATTCCCTCATTGGTGAACCCCCCTTCCATTTTCCTAAAAATCTATTTTTTGCCATTTCATTTTGGTTAACCCAACTTTGTACATCAAAATTCTGAAAATTGAAGTCCATTCGAACCCTAGATTTAGAATTTGCATTACTTTGCATTGCATTGCATTGATTTGCATCTTATTTAGGGTTCTTAACTTGTATAAATTTTCATTTCATTTAAGTTTTTAGGTTTGCATTTTTGCATTCTTTAAAATCTGAAAAATTCAAAAATTTCATCAATTTTGTAGAGTATTTTCATAACATTGCATGATCAACCACTTAAATAAGAAAATTGAATCAAAATTGCATTTCAAATTAGGTCTTTTGGCTTGTAATTTAGCATCATTTCACACTTGCATTTAGATCATTTTTTCCATAAATTTGAAACTATAACCACCTGTTTGAAACCAAAATTTAAAAAACATAAGTATTAACTCAAAACTCTGTAATTTGATTTTTTTAAACCTTGAAGTGAGACCTATTTTCCCATGGGAGAATAAGACCCTGATCAAGGTTTTTTTGAATTTCAAGGCATTAAAACCCTCATTTTTCATTCTATTTTTTTGTGTTTAGATCTCTATTTCAGTTTCCAGAATTTATGTTTTATGTAATTATTTACATTAAGGTTAATTAGTTAAATTCAAGTGCATTTCAAAATCAAAATTGGACTTAAAAGACATAATTTTCAATTTTTTACATAACATAATCAGAAAATTATCTTGTTTAAAATTTGAAAATATCTTATACTTGTATTGCACTTTATATTCTAGGGTGTTTGATTGCATTTTTCTTATTCTCCATTTTGGGTGCACTTTGAGTTTGTGAAACTTGTATGAGCTTTACAACTTTGTCCTATTGCCAATACTATCATGAGATGTAGTTTGAGACTCATGTTATGTCATGATACATCACTCACAATGGATCTTGGGTTTCCCAACTCTTTTACTCATAGTGTTGACATTAGTCAACCCACTATGGATCATACCCTTGACACTTCATTTTGTATGACCTCCCTACCAAAAACTAATGTGACTAATGTTGAATCAATAGTTGCTAATGTCCCTTAAGAGAACCTTAGAAAAATGGATGAAGAATTTGAAAAATTGCAAAACTTTTTGAGTTCTGAAACTATTGTTGGTAATGTGATTCATGTCATAGATAACATGAGGAAAATGCTTAAATATGAACCAAGAATAGAATTTTTGTGTAGTCTCTCTTATACCATTAATCGTCAAATGAAAAAGCATCTTATAAACCCTTCGGTCAACTTCATTAAAGTTCAACCTCATAAGGGCCTAACTAATATGTCCCTTGACATTGCTTTCTCATAAAATGGCATACTTAAACATAAACCTGATGGTCCTTTTTACATAGCTAGAAGAGTCAATAACAAGCATACTAATGGGATATTAATTTATCACTTCTATGTAGAGAATGTGATAACTAAGAATTCTTATTTTTGCATGAACTTTATCAAGATACGTATGAATAATCAAAAGCATGGATCAAAATGCATAATGGTTTTGCTAGCCCTATGATAGGTTTGATAATTCTTCCTTCACAAGTTGGACTGAAAAGATTGAATGTCTCATTCTCCATCATCCCAACACCGGATCAATTTCGTGTGAAGTTAGGCTACCCATGGCTTTGCTCTAGGAAAGTCATCCTGTCGATAGTGCATAAATGTTTAAATTTTTCATTTGGCAAAGAAATATTTATTGTGCACCATAGTGGCTTTAATCTTGTGTCTTCCCATGGGAATTTTTCATTGGATTTCTTTTGGCGTGAACCTATGAAACCTATTAGGCCTCGTAAGGACTTCTTTTTCAAATCTTATTAAAATTTTAAGGCAAAGCGCATAGAATAATTATCCCTTATTAATATGCCTTAACCCATGATTGGGCCGCCTATTCTTGATGAGATAATTATTGAACCAAAATCCCTTCCAAGTAACCAAGACCAAAACATGGAATGAGCACCCTTACCCAAAATTCACAACAATCAAAATTTGATGCAATACATTTCTACTATTGGTTCTAATGGTGATGATGAATAATCTAAAGATCTTTTCTTCAACTTTTAAGAACTATTGCACTAAAAAATGCATGCATCTAGCTTGAAAAAATTACCAATCCATGATATTTTTGAGCTTCATGATCACATTATTATTAGGATTTAGAGGCAACAAAGATTTTGAAAAACATAAAATAGGTTGCTGCTTGTTGCCATCTAGTTTTTTTCCTTTTCATTTTTTTTTGGTTGCTTGATGTTTCCTACTTTATCTTTCAACAGATTTTTGCCTATGTAAAGGGTTTTAAGTCCATTCAAAACTTTCTTAACCCATAATAAAAATAAAGTTCCAATCCAAACACCCTTCACCAACACCACGGCTCTTCTTATCATCTTGCATGGACTCCACTTGATAAAATAACATATACACCTGCATCATTAAACTCTCATTGAAAGTAGGTTATGTGGAAAACCTGAGATATTTAAAACACCATCAACCCCCTCACTCTACCATCATGGAATTGAATCTTGATTCTTCCATGACCAATAATACTTAGATGAGAATCATCACCCAAATACACCATTCCACCATCAAATTATTCATACTTCAAGAACCAAGCCCTATGTAAGGTCATGTAAAAATATGCACCCATTTATCAACCACACATCTTCTGGTGTATGCCTTGATAAGGATGTAAAGAAATTTTCATCATCACGAGAGGATTTATCTAAGTTTGAATCAAAGAATTTTATCGTGTATTTATTCTTCTCCTCCTCCTTGCACTCCTTTCAAAAATGACCAAATTTTCGATAATTCTAACATTTTTCCTTGGACTTTCTAGGATACTCAGATCTCCTCAAGGATTTGGATTTTAAATTATTTTCCTTCTTATTTCCTTTCTCTTTCAATCTATAATGAACAACAAGGGCCTCCTTAGCCATCTCAAAATATTTTCTCTGCATCTCTTCTAAAAGTAAAGATACAACCACTTCACCAAGCTTGAAGGTGGTAGTGGTACTCCCAATGGCCATCACAAGGTGATCCCACGAATGTGGAAAAGAGAAAAGCAATGTCATGCAATGACCCTTATCATCCACCTTCATGCCAACAAAACCCAATTGGGAAACAAACATATTAAAATCGTCTAGGTGATTATCCATTGATCCTCCTTCTTCCATCCTTAGAGAATATAACTTCTTTCTTACGAGTAATTTGTTTACCAAGTATTTAGCCTCATAAATCTCTCCAAGATTCTTCCAAAGGCTCACTAAAATATTTCATTCATGTGCATTTAACAACATGTATTCTACCAAATAAATTCTTATCAAACACTTGGCTTTATGATCCATCAACTCCCATTTTTCTTAAGTCATTAGGGTAGGTTTTAGTCTAGATATTGCAGCCCATAGATCTCTATCTACAAGAATATTTTCCATTTTAAGCTCACACAACTCAAAAAAATTCCATTATACTTTTCCATCTCATTCCATCTAAATTTTATTGCCATATTTCTCCTACAAAAAAGACCATGAAAAATTCTTCTACTAAATCTCTTACTCAAATAGATATTAGTTCCAAAAACCCTCAACCCAATAATAGGATCAAAATTTACCAGGATATGATACCAATTGAAAGGAATACACATATCTGGAAGTAGATTCCTACACCAATCTAAGTGGGTGAGATATTACAATATTACAAATTCAACTTAAACCCTTAACACTTATATATTCAAATGCATATTCATTCAAAATATTCAAATATATAAGAAACAACAATAATCATAGCATAATATTTGTGTGGAGAAAATCCATTCGAGAAAAAAATCCATACTCCAAAAGCAGAAATATTTGTATCATCAGTAATTTGAAAGAGGTTAAAATAAAATAATAGAGCTAATCTCATTTAGGAGTCTTCAACTACAACAAGATTTCTAGTTTGATTCCAACAACATAATGGTATTTCTAAAATCTTCAAACATGTACTACATATCAAATGACTAAGTAACAAATATATATATGCATATATAAATATATATACAAATATATATATATATATATATATATATATCCAAGGAGGAATATGGATGCAAATATTTCCACATGTCACACATACAATATCTAAATTCCTATCATTTATTCCTCTTGATATGCATAACATTTGCATGCATGCAACAACCTTGCATAAAGTGTAATGTTATAAAAAATACCCAAAAAATCTACAATTACCATTTTCAATGTCGTCCTCAACATGCATACCCCCTTTCAACATGATATGAATATTGCATGCATGCATAGGTGTATCCCTTAAATGTGGCTCCTCGGTCATAACTTTTTATAACTTGACTCTTACATTGTCATAATTTTTCTTAGAAGTTATGAAAAAAACCTTAAAATTAGGTCACGACAAGGTCCACCAAGTGGGAAGCCTATCTCCATAAAATTAGGATGCATGTCATCCTAGTCACCTACCATGTAGGTTTCCACATCATCAAAGTAGGTCCCATAAAATGAACATAAAACATATAGGAAAATTAAATAGTAAAACAATTAAATCAATAATTTAATGCTAGGACTTGCAAAAGTTGAGACAACTTAATTCCAATTGAAACTTGAGAAGAAGACTAGAAGAAAACACGAAGAAAAAGATAAGTGAACTTGAAGATATTTTGGGAAACATATTAAAAGAGATAATATTGAATCATGAATTCATGATAGAAATAAAGTTAAAAATGATGCATTTGCATGAAAAAGGTGAGTTGAAACTAGTTAAAAATAAAGAAGAAAATCCAAATTTGATAAGGTCACCACTTTCAGAAATTGGGTCACTTATTTTACTAGTATTTCTTGCTCAAGTAACCCTCAAACTTGAAGAAATTTCCCTAGTGATCTATAAGGTCTAGGGGCAACCTTAAAGAAGAGGTTTGAAAATTTTAGCTAAGTGAAACACTATGGTTTGGAAAGTCAATTCGAAATTTGAACAAGGCGGGTTAAACACTAAAAAGGATTGTAGTGTAGCCAAATGTATCCCTTTACATTTTCACACTTGTTTGGGCCCTCCCTATTAAAATTGGGTTTATTTGTGCCTTATTTTATCCTATTTGCATCCACAAACCTTATAAAATGCATTTTCCTATGAATAATCTCAGTTTTTAATAAATTACAAATCATAAATTAATATTTAAGGTTATGTGTTCCAGATCTAGTGATCTTGGACTCATACACCACCTTGGGTGTATGGGTCCCACCTAGGTCTTAGGACCTAATTTTGAATGTTGCATTGAACTTAACATTTCTTAGATTTTGTGTCCCAGGTTTAAGTCACTGGGACTCATACACCCAACCTAGCGTATGAGTCATGCTTTAACTTGGACCTCTTTTAAATCAAATTTTTGGAAGGATTTTATTATCATAGATCTGATGTCAACTTGTAGTGTTGTAATTTCAAGAAATCAAGCATACAAAAAGTATAAATACAAGGTTATTTCACTTAGTTTCACCTATCAATTTTGAGTCAAGCATCCTAATATTTCACAAGAGCATTATAGAGTATTCAAGAGAATTCAAGAAGACGTTCAAGAGTTGATTATCAAGCATTTTGGAGCATCAATTCAAGATTAAAGCATCATGTCAAGGTCTTCATGCATCATGTGTGTTTGTGAGCTAACATGTTGATGTATCATTTGTGATCCAAGTTCAAGCATTCAAAGCCATATCAAGTTTCATGTTCAAGATCTACATCCATTGAAGCCAATTCATACTAGTTATAGATCTACATTCTAAGGATTCAAAAAGGCTTGGTGAGTTGTTGCATTCATTTGTTCATTCATCATTCCTTCATGTTATTTCAATTCATTTCAAAGTTTAATTACTCAAACACTAATAAAACAACATTTTTCTCTCTCTTGTGATTTGTATTTTGCATATTTATGTAAACAGTTCTCATTCACCCAACCTCACAATTTAGTCCTTGATACAGCCTTTCAACAACATTCAACAATGTTGTATCTAGGTTTGAAAGACTCGAAAAGATACTCAAAAAACCCTAAAGTGGGACTCATACACCCAACCTAATGTATTAGTCTTGTTATATTTTCTAATCACCATCAAGTAGATCATGATCAACTCTCAAAAGATTTTAGATTCTACCCAGAAACCCTAGACTATGACTAAAGCACCCAACTTGGTACATCAATCCTAGTGAGCTTGAAACAGTAGATTTTTAGGGTTGTAGACCTTGTTTTGATGCCATCATTTACCTAGGTTCTTTTTTATTTCATTCTTGTTTATCAATTTGTTTTAATGATTTCATGTCTTTAAGTTTCTAGGTTTTTTGCATGTGTTTTCATTTCTCATTTGAAGCTTCATTTTAATGGTGAATCACCCATTTAATTACATAAGGAAACCACTAGTTCATCCCTTAATTGAGTCATTGGTTGAGAGGTCTTCGTTTCCTAATGAACTAAAGTGTGAAATAGGTCCAAAAGTTCCATCTCCTAAAAGGTGTAACCCTATTTTCCTTGGGTTCATATTGGGGAACCCGACCTTTGGACCTGTTGGGTCTCAAAAACGCTGGTCTCAATGAACCATGAGAGGTTGCCACACTCTTATTACATTTTTGGTCAACTGACAAGGCCAACTAATATGGTTGAACCCTCTACTCTTAAGGCCCTGCTAAACCTAGGCGAGTGCACCTATATGAGAACATAGATTTTGAATTTATGTTTCCTACTTGATCTAACTATCCACAAATGGCAATCTAATAGTGGAAAGATATGATCCTACTTTGGTATAAATTGTATATGCAATATCAAGGTATATGAATTAATATGTTTAATTAAAAGATTTCAAATGAAATGAATAAAACTAATGTAATGAAAATAAGGGAGACCAGTGCCTTATTGGGTAACGGAGTCAAATGAAAGTCTTTAATGAATGGTTTTTATCTAGTGGGTCCTCTAATTGTTTGGCATATAACTATGAGTTTATAATTGGTATAAACATGCAAGAATGTAATTGATAAACCCTACTTGAGGCAAAATATCAAATCTAACTATCTGATTCTTCTTACTGATCCAAATGACTTTCCCAGATTATTGCAATTGATTGAAAGGAATTTTAATTCTTTTTTGAAGAATCCAATAAACCAAATCACACAGAAACAACAAATGTGTATTGATAAATTGAATATATACTTGATACTTTAATTTAAACAATCAAGAAACATCATATTGGAGACAATCAAATAATCGCAAGAAACCAACAAACAATTGATGCCAGGATGAAATCACCAAATTAACTATCTTTCATTATCTTCTTCGAAATTTATACATGCAAAATAGTCTCCCTGAATATCATTCTGAAAATATAATGCTTACAGCAATCTGTCCTATTCTAATTCTATTCTTTCTTTAATTTATCCAATAACGGATATTTATACATCAGTTTTCAAAAGGACGTGCCCTTTCAAAAAGTCTAAAACATAAATTTTTTTAACAAATTCTCCATTTAACTAATTCTTGTTAAGCCACAAATGGACTACAGACATATGCTCTGTATAATCTTGGTGCTCATGAGTGTCAGCATCCCCCAACGCATCACAGACCACAATCTCCATCATTATCATTCACTCATTTTGCTCGCATGCTTCATCCAATGTCACATCCTCCATAGTGGTTGCTTTCAACATCTCTTGGAGTATTATTTCGCACTCACTTTTCCACTTACTCGCTTCTTTCATCTTCCCTTCATCATCGCATAACTTGGTCAATCTATCTTCGGCAGCCTCTATCAATCCCTGCATATCTCCTTGCAACTCCTCAAAGAAATCCATGCATTTGTCCATGATACAGTTGGCATTTTCAATCTCTTCACTACTAGGAGTGTCCTTTTGTTCCAATTCCTCAATCTTTTCCTGAATTTTGTTGTCCACTCTCCTGTGTTCCTTTATTGCATCCACAAATTGTGAATGTTTTCCCTAGAGCCTATTTAACCAAGTGGTTAGAACAACCTGCCTTCTTTTGATTACTGTAGCAAGTGCATCTACTTTTCCTTGAGAATATGCAGTTGATCCTTCCCAATGGTCCTTTTTATGTGAACTCTCTCCTTGGGTGAGCATCCTTGTTGGTTCCGTTATAGCACCTACCTAGTCTTTCAAGCGTTCATTTTCTCTCAACATCCTCTTAATACCAATTTTATACATCTCCCTTTCCCTTATCAATGCTTGGATTTGAGCCTTGTTTAACTTGGCTATATTTATCCCAATATTAGCAGTTGCTAAAGGATCAACCTCCCCAGCCTTCAGGGTCATGACATGTCCAAATGCCTTTTCAGTGTCAATAAAAATTGATTTTTTGTGAGGAGGATACAAGGCCCAAATCATTAATGTCTCATCATCAGGGTTGTATCTTGATCCTATGTATACCTTTATCACCTTCTCTATACTTAGCTTGTGGGTGGCATTGCTATCTTTTAAGAAACTATCAAAAACGAATGCAAAGTTCATATCCAAACCTAAAAAAATCATAACACCTGCCTTTTCTAGCAGCTCCCTTCCCTCTTCAGGGATCATGTTAATCATCTCCTTGTCTACTTCATCTCCTAAGCTTTTCAACAGTTGATCCTCATTTCCTGGAGTAACATTGTCAACCTGTCCCCTTATCTCTTTTCCTTTTTGCTTATATAAAAATTTCTTAAACTCTGAGGTCTTTATAAATTCATCATCAGATATGAAAGACCTATAGTCTTCATGCCTTGTATCTACATCCATGGTTTCCTCAACATCAGTTTCTCTGGAAACATAGGTATAATCTTGAGTCTTCATTCTTGAAACTTTCCCAGATGAGCCTTGTGGCTTGTCTGCTTCTGATATCCCCTTAATGGAGGGTAACAATTCAGCATCCATCAACTCCTGATTATGTTTTTCAATCACAATATCAGCTTCCTCTGCCTCCAGGTTTCTTATTATGTCATCAGATTTATAGGGCACATGATGGTACCCTCTGAATTTTATCTTTTGTCTAGCAGAGTGGATATACCCTTCTGGATCAAAGTTTTTTCTCACTAGTGCTCTTCTCATGTTATAGTGCAGCAATTTATCCAAAATCAAATCATAACCTTCCTTGGCTAATACAGTGAAATCACTAAAACACAATGTGTTGGGAATGAAGGCATGTTTCCTATATGAACTTAAGTTCATAACACTGGAGTAATCCATTTGCCTAACAATTTCTAGTTATGCAATTCTATCTGAGACAGTTCTAGGCAGAATGAAAGGTGCATCCTCAAAGCCATAAACCCTAATCATTGTCGCCTTCTCTAAATAGTACCAATCCCCCTAGTTATGGTTAATTGTTCCATTGTAATCTCTAGGCCTAAGAAATCTTTTCACTTCTTCAGATAAAGAAAAATCACAAGGATGGTTGAAAAATCTATACAAGGGTTTCACAAAGAATTCCTCAAAATGCAGGAAATTTGAATTGGCAAACCTGCTGTCCCAAACAGCAGTCCATAATTGAACAGGAAATGGCCTACCTTCCTTGTCAGATTGTGAAATCCTTAGCTCTTTGGGCCATAAACCCAACTCTTGTCCAAAGTACAGCACTAAATGCATCAGTAGTGAGTAATTTTTGAGATGGAGAACAAAAGCGCCACTCTTTATTGCCATCAAACCTATATCCATCTCCTTAAAAATGTGTGTAGCATAGTTAAATGATATGGAATTGTGATACTGAGTGTCTACAGCAATTACCATGGGCACAATAGCCATATGCTCAGGTACCTCCATCCCTAATACCTGTCCCACCGAGTAGTAAGTGTATTTGAGGTAAGGTTTGAAGAGATCGGCATGATAGGGTGGCCCCTCACTGTCCTCCATTGGAATAGGCTTGCCATGACACCTAATCCTGTGCAGAGGAAACCTCCACCCTTTAGAGATGGTGTCCATCCTTCTGAACTCACTATCGAGCTCCTCACTTACTACTTTCTCATTGCATATTCCTTCCATCCTGAAAACCTCAGCAATTGCATTCTCAGATATATGTATCAACGGGTTCCCTGACAAATCACATATAGCTTTGCCTTTCGGGTCATAATGTCCAACTAGCATCTTTATCAGTTCAACATCACTAAAAACGTTAGGGCACACCAATTTCCCTAAATTAAGCCTCCATAGATTGCATACCAACTCAAAGAGATTTCTTCTATGATAGTGGAAAATGAATAACTCATAGCCCCTAATCGAAGTCCAAACATCCCCTATAAATTTGCATTTGTCATCCAATTTGTCAACTTCCGCTTTGAGTTGTGTAGAACGCCTAGCTCTAGGGCCAAAACCAGGTAACTGATCTATGAGGTCCTGATTCAGCTTCCTTTTAGTACCTTCTATTTGTAATTCAATCTTCTACTTTTTTGCTTTTGATTGGCTACCCTCCCCGAGTTTTCTTCCCTTTAGTTTTCCTAAAATAGTGCCTTCCATAATTCAAGTTTTTACGAGTTCTGGAGAGAAACTTACTGTAACCTTTTTGCAAATTCAAGCCAGGTGAATGCCTTAATTTCTTTGTTGGTTCCTTTGCTTTCTTTCACTTTGAATTCTATGAGGCAATGATTTCAATTGATCATACCCTGATACGCAAAATCTCCTACGTTTCATGGCGCCATTAATGTCTTTACCGAGATATGAATGCTGTAGGTTTTTTTGAAATTCTCGTTGTCACATCAGGGCTCATATCGACGAGATATTTCAAATCTTCGGCCAATCCGCCTGTTCAATGTTCATCCATCCGCCAAGACGTCTTGCAGTTTCCCAAACTTCACAAGTCTCCTCGATAGTTTCTCTCCTTTCTCTCTTTATATCGCCACGAATTTCACCAAAATAACTATCGCTCAGACTTAGTGAAGCGGGCCAACAGTTCTTTATCTTACTCCCAAAATACTTTGTCTCACCGAGATGTTTGCCTTATTTACTTATGTCATCGAGACTAAGCAATTTGTTCTGCCGACAAAATAATATTCATTGTGATGTCTCTTAGATCTCCCTATGATGACATGTCTCTCCAATACGCCTCCTTTTCGGTATGACAACGCGCATCGTCTCCCTAACATCCTTTATCTTCGTAAGCTTAGTTTTCGTCGGTGTAACCCGAGGGGTTAGTAAGACCTTTTGAACTCTCCCCGGCATCAATTGTCTCACCAAGTGAGTTCTCCTTTTGCTTTATCGGTAAGACCAATAGCGCTTCGGGTAGTGTTTTGAAAATTCTCTCCGATGACCAAAGTCTCCCTGATGGGCTTTACTTTTCTCCAATCGGCCCAAGGTAACTTAGCTCAATATGACCTTACATCGTCATACCGATACCTTTTGTCTTGCCGATAAGTAATACAAACCCGCATTCTCCTAGTGTACAACTTTATCGGTATGACCCTTCTGATGTCTCGTCGATATATTGAAGATATGTATATTATCATCGACAAGACCTGCATCAAATTATGCCGATATTTTCATATGTCAATGTTTCAATGCCAGATGAAATTTATGTGGTTTTATGACAAAATTTAAATCGTATATTGTAGAAAGATGCTATGTGAGGACTTTTGTGTCTATATTTATGAGCTTTTTGGGAGGCTAATAATCATGAAAGGTGAATAAAATGGCCAAAATTTCACAGTTCCAACAGTGGCTTCGTCTGGGGATGAATGATTGTGAGATCATTACAAGGATCCAGATTTCTGGGTGAGTAGACCAAACATTATGGATAAGAGCAAGTGGAGATGGAAAAAATGATCCTAAACTATTGTACATGGAGAAATATCAAATAAGGATTTCAAGGATTGTCCATGTACTAGCAATTTCCTGTATCCTTTACTTCCTATACTACTATGCATGGAAATTTTTTATGAGAATTTTTCTTCAAATGTTGTCCATACACTGGCAACCTTTGATCCTCTGTGATTTTTAAGAAAAAAATTTCTTTAGAAATTGCCCATGTACAGGAAACTCCTACTCTTCACCACTCATATTTTGTAAATAATATGAATCCTCTCCTTGCTTGCCAATAATAACAAAAGGTCCTAACCACAGTGCCTCAAATTTTCCATGTTTTCCCTTCTCTTGGCATCTAGCGTTCCACATCAACACTAGATCATCCTTTTTAAATTTTCTACTTTTTGCTTTTTTGTCAAACAAATATTTCATTTGTGCTTGCAGTTTCATGTTCTGGTTTTGAGCTATTCTCCTTATTTCATCAATTTATGCAAGTTGCTCCATTCTCTCCTCCATTGGTTCAGGAACATCTATATCCTCTTGAAGGATAAATTTGTACACTGGGAATAAATTTTGTAGAGGCATCCTAGCTTACATTCCATAAACTAATTCATATGGGGATTTCCCAATTGCCTTTTTGATGGTAATTCTATCTACCCATACAGCCAACCTTAACTTTGAATCCCAAGCTTTTTTGTTCTTACCGAGCATCCTTTTTATGATTTTTAAAAGACTCTTGTTGCTAGATTCTGCCTAACCATTAGCTTGTGGATGATATGAGGCAGAATAAGAAACATTAATACCATATGTCTTAAAAAACTTCATGAATTCATCAGACCTGAAACACATGCCATTATCTGTAATCACCCTCAATGGTGTACCAAATCTAGTAATAATGTTATCCATTAGAAAGTTAATCACAACTTTACTTGTTGCTTGCTTGGTTGGGATTGCCTCCACCCATTTGGTGAAGTAATCAGTGGCCACTAGTATCCACCTATGTCCTCCACTTGATTTCTCTTGTATTTCCCCAATGAAATCAATCCCCCATTGGTGAAAAGGGGCTTCAACTTGCATAGGTATGAGTGGTAGAGCTCCCTCATACTTCATTTTCCCTGAGAACTTTTGGCATGCCTCACACTTCCTGACATATGAAAATGAATCATTGAAAACTTTCGGCCAGTAATAACCTGCTCTAAGGATTTTATGTGCAGTTGTCTTTGTTGAATAATGTCCTCCACAGACTCCTTCATGCATTTCTTTTAGAACATGATCAGCCTGTGATTCATCCAGACATAACAGCAGCATTCCATCTCTATTTTCCAAAATAGATCTCCTTTTATAAATACATATTTAGAAGCCTAAAGGTTTAAAGTTCTTTTTTGGTTATCACTGAGTCCTTCTGGGCATTTTGTATTCCTAAGGTAATGCATAATGTCTATGTACCAGGGTGTGTGTTCAATACTTGCAATTGCATTCCCTTCTCCTTATACACTGCAAATTTGGTTTGCCTCAATGTTTGTTTTTGCCATCAATTTAGCCAATCCTCGGCCTTATACCAATTTAGTAATCTGTATTTCCATATCAAATTCCTGAATTTTGTTAATCCATTTGCACCTTTTCCCTATCACTTTTGATTGTGTCAAGATGTCTTTGACTGCTACGTGAGGGATATATGCAATTACTTTGGCTCCAACAAGATACGGCCTGAAATCTTTTATGGCCTTTACTAGTGCAAAGGCTTTTTTTTCCATTATGTCATACTTCAATTCTGATCCCTGTAAAGATTTACTAAAGCAAGATACAGGTTGCTCATGACCATCCTCATTTTTTTGTAACATGACAGCAATTATTGTATGTAGGGAGGCAAATGAAAATATTTGAAAAGGTTTTGTGAAATCAGGAGATTTGAGGATAGGGGCTTCCTTAATGGCTCTTTTAATGCTTCTAGGGTCCATTCAACCCTTTGCCCCTTTTTTAACATTTTTGATATGGGTTTGACAATCTCAGCAAAGTTAGATACAAACCTCCTGACAAAATTAATCTGTCCAAAGAATGACTGGATGGCTTTCACATTTTTAGGGATAGGAACTTTATCTATAGCCTCAACTCTCTCAGGATCTATCCTAACTCCTTTTGATACAATGTGTCCTAAGAGCTTCCCCTCTGTAACAACAAAATGACATTTCTTAGGGTTCAAACTAATGCCATATTCTAAAGCTTTGATGAATATTTTTTCAAGGTGCCCTATATGATCTTTAGCCCTTTTTGAGTAGGTCATGAGGTCATCTTGATACACCACCATTATAATATTGATCAGATCAACAAATGCTAAGTCCACAGCCCTTTGAAAGGTTGCTCCTGCATTAGTGAGACCAAAAGGCATTCTGACATATACATATGTTCCCCATGGGGTTGTGAAAGTTATTTTATATGGCTCACATTCTTTGACCTTAACCTGGTTATAACCAGAAAAACCATCCATCATAGAAAAGTAACTCACATCTAGTTACCTTATGCAATATGGCTTCCATGTTAGGCAGTGGGTAGTTATCTTTAAGAGATGCCACATTTAAATTTTTGAAATCTACACACAGTCTTATATCTCCATTTTTCTTTATAACAGGAACAAGGTTTGATACCCATGTTGAGTGCCTCACAGATTTGATAATACCTCCATCTCTGAGCTTTGTCAATTCTTCCTGCATTTTTGGTTCCAGAGTGGGGTTAATGGGCCTTTGTTTCTATCTAAATGGCTTTGCGTATGCTTTCAATGGAATTTCGTGCTGAAATAAATCCTCCATATATGCCTTGAGGTCTTCATAAGACCATGCAAACACATGTTTATATTTTCTTAACAATGAAATCAGCATTCTTCGGACAGTAGGGCTTATCCTTTTTTCAATATACACCTTCCTCGGTGATAGTTCAGTCCCCAAGTTTACTTCTTCAATATCTTCCCTTTTGACTAGTGTTTGTTTCATAAGGGATCGATCACTTCCATCATATACTCTTTCCAAAGCTACCAACCCCTTGGGAAGTTCATTAGTTTTAAGTTGCAAGACCTTCTTTCCAAATATTGTCTCTTCTCCATTTATTTCTTCCACAAAGGCATTGAAATCAATTTCTTGAGCCTCATATTGGTCTATACACTGAAGGAATTTCAAAAGGTCAGTGTCATCATTGAAAACCTGCCAACTATATACATTGTCAGGTACTGTAGGTCTTGTTTTGAATTCCACTTGGGAAACTCCTGCTAATGTAATATCATCTTGTTTTAATGCTAAATTTGCCAAGAAATCTGCCATGACGTTCTTTGATTTGTCCACCCAATCAATGGAAAAAGCATCAAATAGTTCAATTGTATCCCATATCGCATTTCTGTACTGCTTCAGTCTTTTATTTTTTGCTACATTCTTTGATCTAATTTGAGATACAACTAGTTCTGAATCTCCAAAAACTATTAAGATTTTGATTTTGTGTTTAACAGCTAAATTCAGACCAGTCAGCAAAGCTTCATATTCTGCTATATTATTTGTACATTCAAATGCTAACAGGAATGAATATTTATAAGTTGAACCATCGGGAGATATGAAGACTATACCAGCGCCATTACCCTCTTGGCTGCAAGCTCCATCAAAGTACATTTTCCATATTCCTTGTTGATTTTCAAAAATATTCCGATCAATTGGGTCTTTTTCTTTCCAACTTAGATTGAGATAGTTCCACTCTAAAACTTCCCTGATCAACATCACATAAACAATTTAGTGGTTCCTAAGGAGCATTTTCAACAATTTGATTCACTCTAGGTTCTCTATACAATTTTACCTCCTCCCCATTCACTGGTATGGTGGCATATGACAAGTCAAATTGTGCATTGCCTCCTACTGCAATAGTTCATTATCTCGATAGAAGCATCGCAAACTAGGGTGGTGCGTCAATTACAGTTATGTCAATAGTGTAAGAGGCTTGTGGGTAAGTTGCCAACCTGACTTCCACATTTTTCATGATTCCCACAACCGGGACATGCCTACTATCCATGGTGTAGCATTTACCTCCCTCCACATCTATCCATAAACCAAGCTACTTCATTACCCCTACTGGCATGATATTCATAAAAGCACCCGAGTCTATCATGCAATTTCTTACTAGTTTGTCGCTTATGAGTAAAGTGGTAAAAAATGGGTCAATTTGTGGTGTGTTCTTTAGGCAGGCTTCTGGGATTTTTACCTCTTTCCTTTTATTATTTATCTTTGAGACCTCTTTGTTCCCATGCTTATATTTTGATTTCCATTAGAAATTAGTTGTATGGTACTTTCCCTATATTCTTTTATTTTCATCATTTCAATTAATGGCACAAACATTTTCAATTGAGATAGAGCTTGTATAAAATCAAAGGATGTACCTTCAGCTTTGATTGCCCTTTTAGGTTCAGTGCATTCTCCTTTGTTTTCTTCCTTTTCTAGTTTTGATATTTGATTTGGCTTTTTCTTTTCAATGGGAGGTTTCTTACTTTCCTCCTTATGGGGTTCTTTCTATTCTCTCTTATTTGGTTGTTTATCATCAGTCCCTTTTGATGTCTCACCTGATGCCTTCTTATTTTTTATATATATCCCCCTTGGGACACCCTCATCTTTATTCACTGTTCTGTTTATCAAACGATATTTGCTTCTGGCTTCTTCCACTGCTACAATTGTCAATCTTTTAATCTCCTCTTCACTTGGTCTTCTTATATTGCATCTATTAGTCTGACTTGATGCAAAAAGGGGATTTTGCTCATTATCACTTGCTTCATGGTCAGAAAAAACATGTTGCTCTGCCATGTGAATGTTGTATTTTTGGTGATCAACATTGTATTCATATCCCTCCTCCTCTGAAGATGCATACTCTAGCTCCAAAGGGTTAAGAGTGTGGGAAGTTAGGTAGACATTCTGGTCTTCACCGCCATCATCTTCATGTGTATCTTCCTCTGGTATTGACTGAGTTGTTACACAATGTTCTAGGGAATGTGGTGCATAACAGACTGAACACCATGGACTCTTATCTACCATATATGCTCCCTTTCTTTCTAGTGGATCCGGTGTTTCCTTATTCCTTGGCCTATCACCTACCGGCTTCCTATTCTTCCAATTGGTATTAAAAGGCATGTCATGTAGCCTCGATCTCTCATTCCTATATGTGTTCTCTTGTCTGTTTGGGGGAACATATTGGGGAACTCTAGGGTTTTCCCTCTTAGAAAACATCCTTGCAGCTTTTATGTTATTCTCAATAGTTAAGGCTATCTTTTGGGCCTCGGCCAAATTTCTAGGACCTCTATTTCTTAATTCATATCCTGTCTTGGGGTCAAAGGCTTTCAAATAGATACTCAAGGTAGCAGGGTCAGCCAACTTGAATGCCTGAGGTATTTTATTGTGTAATTTAACAAACCTTTGGTTAAAATCAAAGGCTGACTCATTTTGATGTTTTTGAATTGTCACTAACTCATGTAATGCAAAATCTGATGCACACTGATTTCCATATTGTTGAAGAAATTGGTCATGAAATACTTGAATGAAATAAATGGATGTTGTTGGTAGACTATTGAACCAGTCCCTAGCATCCTCAATTAATGACATCATGAATAGCCTCATTTGTACATCCTCATATTGCATGTCTAAGTCCTGAATGACTACCTTAAAATTTCTCAAATGTTCCTTAGCTGTAACTGCATTACTCCCTATGAATTTAGGGACTAAGTTCCTCCAATTGTTATCTAGGGGGTAAGGATAGATTTGAAACCCAGCAAGATCAAATTGTCTAATCATAGTTGTGCATTGTGGGGGGGGATTTTTAAAATGCTAGTGTTGGTAGAGTGGGTTGTTATTTGCCATACATTGTGGGCCTTGTGGGAGTGCATACTGTTGATGAGGGGGTGGTTGAATATTTTGGTGTTGTGGTGGAGCATTAGTGTTCTTATATTGATTTTTGGGCTGATTTCGGTGGGCTTGAGGGGAACTTGGTGGCTTCATATTATTGCTTTTATGGGGGGGTGTATATTTGGGTGATTCAGTTACTGATGTTTTGTTTTGAGCCTTGTGTAACTTCATCTTTCTCAATTCTTCCATTGCTTGAAGTTGTTGCTCATACTCAACCCTCAATCTTTCTACATTTTGCCTCATTTGTTCCCACTGTGTATCTTCTTCATCTCGTGTCGTAAATTCATGGTTTTCTTTGAATGTCTCATACTCGAGACCTCCCTCATAGAGTGTTGCTCCTTGTTCATCTTCATATTCTCTCCATTTTCTAGTTTCAAATTCAGCCATGTGCTCATCAACTTTCCCAAGGTCTATTTGGTGAGAATAATTTCTCCTCCCTTCAGGATTATGGAGCTCTTTAGATGGGCTCTCCTCATTTGCAAGTGTATCATATGAATTGTGTGTTTCCAGCAACAACATTGATGCTTTGTTTTTTGTTACTATGTCCAATTCATTAAACACTTTCTTGCTCTGATTGTTTTTTTAATTTGACTTTCCTTTATTATCATGACCCTCCCCCTCCTTGTACAAAGATCTCCTTCCTTGCATGTTGTGAGAAATTGTGATGGTCTAAACTCTAGGTTGATTCCTTTCTGATTTATATTTTATTGTATCAGTTTCAATATTTTTGTTCATTTAGAGTCGCTAACCACATTTTTCTAAAAGTGAGAAAAGATTTTGTGGTTATCTTACCCAGCAGAGTCAATTTATTTCAAATTCCAATTATGGTTTTCTCTAGTGACTTTATATGGAAAGGTTGTCTACTACCAGGCAACTCTCTAGTTTCTTCCCCATCAGAGTCGCCAATTTTTTGGGTCTCAAAAATATTGGTCTCAATGAACCATGAGAGCTTGCCACACTCTTATTACGTTTTTGGTCAACTGACAAGGCAAACTAATATGGTTAAACCCTCTACTATTAAGGCTCTGCTAAACCTAGGTGGGTGCACCTATATGAGCAACACAGATTTTGAATTTATGTTTCCTACTTGATCTAACTATCCAAAAATGGCAATCTAATAGTGGAAAGATATGATCCTACTTTGGTATAAATTGTATATGCAATATCAAGGTATATGAATTAATATGTTTAATTAAGAGATGTCAAATGAAATGAATAAAACTAATGTAATGAAAATAAGGGAGACTAGTGCCTTATTGGGTAACGGAGTCAAATGAAAGTCTTTAATGAATGGTTTTTATCTAGCAGGTCCTCTAATTGTTTGGCATATAACTATGAGTTTATAACTGGTATAAACATGCAAGAATGTAATTGATAAACCCTACTTGAGGCAGAATATCAAATCTGACTATCTGATTCTTCTTACTGATCCAAATGACTTTCCCAGATTATTGCAATTGATTGAAAGGAATTTTAATTCTTCTTTGAAGAATCCAATAAACCAAATCACACAGAAACAACAAATGTGTACTGATAAATCGAATATATACTTGATACTTTAATTTAAACAATCAAGAAACATCAGATTGGAGACAATCAAATAATCACAAGAAACCAACAAACAATTGATGTTAGGATGAAATCACCAAATTAAATGTCTTTCATTATCTTCTTCAAATTTTATGCATACAACATAGTGTCCTTGAATATCATTCTGAAAATATAATGCTTATAGTGATCTATCCTATTCTAATTCTATTCTTTCTTTAATTTATCAGATAATGGATATTTATGCATCAGTTTGCAAAAGGATGTTCCCTTTCAAAAAGTCTAAAACATAAAAAGTTTTAACAAATTCTCCATTTAACTAATTCTTGTTAAGCCACAAATGGACTGCAGACATATGCTCTGTATAATCCTAGTGCTCATGAGTGTCACCATCCCCCAATGCATCGTGGACCACAATCTCAATCATTATCATTTGCTCATTCTGCTTGCATGCTTCATCCAATGTCACATCCTCCATAGTGGCTGCTTTCAACATCTCTTGGAGTATTGTTTCGCACTCACTTTTCCTCTTAGTTGCTTCTTTCATCTTCCCTTCATCATCACATAACTTGGTCAATCTATCTTCGGCAGCCTCTATCAATCCCTGTATATCTCCTTGCAACTCCTCAAAGAAATCCCTGTGTCTGTCCATGATACAATTAGCATTTTCAATCTCTTCACTACTAGGAGTGTCCTTCTGTTTCAATTCCTCAATCTTTTCCTGAATTCTGCTGTCCACTCTCCTGTGTTCCTTTATTGCATCCACAAATTGTGAATGTTTTCCCTAGAGCCTATTTAACCAAGTGGTTAGAACAACCTGCCTTCTTTTGATTATTGCAGCAAGTGCATCTACTTTTCCTTGAGAATATGCAGTTGATCCTTCCCAATGGTCCTTTTTCTATGAACTCTCTCCTTGGGTGAGCATCCTTATTGGTTTTGTTATAGCACCTACCAAGTCTTTCAAGCATTCATTTTCTCTCAACATCCTCTCATTACCAGTTTTATACATCTCCCTTTCCCTTAGCAATGCTTGGATTTGAGCCTTATTTAACTTGGCTATATTTATCCCAATATCTGTAGTTGTTATAGGATCAACCTCGCCAGCCTTTAGGATCATGACATGTCCAAATGCCTTTTCAGTGTCAATAACAATTGATTTTTTGTGAGGAGGATACAAGGCCCAAATCATTAATGTCTCATCATTAGGGTTGTATCTTGATCCTATGTATACCTCTGTCACCTTCTCTATATTTAGCTTGTGGGTGGCATTGCTATCTTTTAAGAAACTATCAAAAACTAATGCAGAGTTCATATCCAAACCTAGAAAAATCATAACACCTGCCTTTTCTAGCAGCTCCCTTCCCTCTTCAGGAGTCATGTTAATCATCTCCTTGTCTACTTCATCTTTTAAGCTTTTCAACAGTTGATCCTCATTTCCTGGAGTAACATTGTCAACCTGTCCCCTTATCTCTTTTCCTTTTTGCTTATATAAAAATGTCTTAAACTCCCAGGTCTTTATAAATTCATCATCAAATATGAAAGACCTATAGTCTTCATGCCTTGTATCTACATCCATGGTTTCCTCAACATCCGTTTCTTTGGCAACATAGGTATAGTCTTGAGTCTTCATTCTTGAAACTTTCCCAGATGAGCCTTGTGGCCAGTCTGCTTCTAATATCCCCTTAATGGAGGATAACAATTCAACATCCATCAACTCTTGATTATGTTTCTCAATCAGAATTTCAGCTTCCTCTACCTCCAGGTTTTTGATTATGTCATCAGATTTATAGGGCACATGATGGTACCCTCTGAATTTTATCTTTTGTCTAGCAGAGTGGATATACCCTTCTGGATCAAAGTTTTTTCTCACTGGTGCTCTTCTCATCTAATAGTGCGGCAATTTATCCAAAATCAAATCATAACCTTCCTTGGCTAATACAGTGAAATCACTAAAACACAATGTGTTGGGCATGAAGGCCTGTTTCGCATATGAACTTAAGTTCATAACATTGGAGTAATCCATTTGCCTAACAATTTCTAGGTATGCAATTCTATCCAGGACAATTCTAGGGAGAATGAAAGGTGCATCCTCAAAGCCATAAACCCTAATCATTGTCGCATTCTCTAAACAGTACCAATCCCCCCAGTTATGGTTAATTGTTCCATTGTAATCTCTAGGCCTAAGAAATCTTTTCACTTCTTCAGATAAAGAAAAATCACAAGGATGGTTGAAAAATCTATACAAGGGTTTCACAAAGAATTCCTCAAAATGCAGGAAATTTGAATTGGCAAACCTGTTGTCCCAAATAGCAATCCATTATTGAACATGCAATGGCCTACCTTCCTTATCGGATTATGAAATCCTCAACTCCTGGGGCCATAAACCCAACTCTTGTCCAAAGTACATCACTAAATGCATCAGTAGTGAGTAATTTTTGAGATGGAGAACAAAAGCGCCACTCTTTATCGCCATCAAACCCGTATCCAGCTCCTTAAAAATGTGTGCAACATAGTCAAATGATCTGGAATTGTGATACTGAGTGTCTGCAGCAATTACCATGGGCACAATCACCATATGCTCAGGTACCTCCATCTCTAATGCCTGTCCCACCGAGTAGTAAGTGTATTTGAGGTAAGGTTCAAAGAGATCGACATGATAGGGTGGCCCCTCACTGTCCTCCATTGGAATAGGCTTGCCATGACACCTAATCCTATGCAGAGGCAACCTCCACCCTTTATAGATGGTGTTCATCCTTCTGAACTCATTGTCGAGCTCCTCGCTTACTACTTTCTCACTGCATATTCCTTCCATCTTGAAAACCTCAGCAATTGTGTTCTTAGATATATGTATCAATGGGTTCCCTGACAAATCACATATAGCTTTGCCTTTCGGGTCATAATGTCCAGCTAGCATCTTTATCAGTTCAACATCAATAAAAACGTTAGGGCACACCAATTTCCCTAAATTAAGCCTCCATGGATTGCATACCGGCTCAAAGCAATTTCTTCTGTGATAGTGGAAAATGAATAACTCATAGCCCCTAATCGGAGTCCAAACATCCCCTATAAATTTGCATTTGTCATCCAATTTGTCAACTTCCACTTTGAGCTATGCAGAATGCCTAGCTCTAGGTCCAGAACCAGGTAACTAATCTATGAGGTCCTGATTCAGCTTCCTTTCAGTACCTTTTGTTTGTAATTCAGTCTTCTGCTTTTTTGCTTTTGATTGGCTACCCTCCCCGGGTTTTCTTCCCTTGAGTTTTCCTGAAACAGTGCCTTCCATAATTCAATTTTTTACGAGTTATGGAGAGAAACTTATTGTAACCTTTTTGCAGACTCAAGCCAGGTGAATTCCTTAATTGCTCTATTGGTTCCTTTGCTTTCTTTCACTTTGAATTCTGCAAGGCAATGATTTCAATTGATCATACCCTGATACGCAAAATCTCCTACGTTTTGTGGCACCATTAATGTCTTTACCGAGATATGAATGTTGCAGGTTTTTTTGAAATTATCGTTGTCACATCAGGGCTCATATAGGTGAGATATTTCAAATCTTTGGCCGATCCGCCTGTTCAACATTCATCCATCTGCCAAGACGTCTTGCAGTTTCCCTGACTTCACAAGTCTCCTCGATAGTTTCTCTCCTTTCGCTCTTTATATCACCACGACTTTCACCGAAACAACTATCGCTCAGACTCAATGAATCGGGCCAACAGTTCTTTATCTTACTCCCAAAATACTTTGTCTCATCGAGATGTTTGCGTTATTTACTTATGTCATCGAGACTAAGCAATTTGTTCTCCCGATAAAATAATATTCATTGTGATGTCTCTTAGATCTCCCCACGATGACATGTCTCTTCGATACGCCTCCTTTTCGGTACGACAATGCGCATCGTCTCCCCGACATCCTTTATCTTCGTAAGCTTAGTTTTCATTGGTGTAACCCAAGGGGTCGGTAAGACCTTCTAAACTCTCCCCGGCATCAATTACCTCACCGAGTGAGTTCTCCTTTTGCTTTATCGACAAGACCAATAGCGCTTCGGGTAGTGTTTTGAAAATTCTCTCCAATGACCAAAGTCTCCCTGATAGCCTTTACTTTTCTCCAATCGGCCCAAGGTAACTTAGCTCGATATGACCTTACATCGTCATGTTGATACCTTTTGTCTTGCCGATAAGTAATACAAACCCGCATTCTCCTAGTGTACAACTTTATCGGTATGACTCGTCTGATGTCTCACCAATATATTGAAGATATGTATATTATCATCGACGAGACCTGCATCAACTTATGCCGATATTTTCATATGTCAATGTTTCAATGCCAGAGTAAGTTTATGGGGTTTTATGAAAAAATTTAAACCGGATATTGTAGAAAGATGCTATGTGAGGAGTTTTGTGTCTGTATTTATGAACTTTTTGGTAGGCTAATAATCATGAAGGGTGAATAAAATGGCCAAAATTTCACAATTCCAACAAGACCCTTGAATTTCTTATTTAGAGAACATTGTAGTCCTAGATCTAGATTGCATTAACTTTGCATTAGATTTGCATTAGTTGAATTGCATTTAGGGCTTCTAGATTTTGCATTAGTGAAAAGTGCATAGGTTGCATTTTTGCATCTTACATCATTAAATTTCACTGGAAGATTGTAATTGCAAACAATCAAGTCAACAAACAGCCTAGAAACCTTAACATCAACTCAAAATTTGCTAAATTTGGTTTAAAAACCCTAATTTGGGACTCATTCACCCACTTGGGCAATTTAATCCCTATATAGGTGGCTTTTTTCCAGATTTTTGGGTATTTTGTGTTATCTATTTTTCACCATCTAAACCTTCTAGAAACTGTAATTAAGGCTCATTCACCCATATGGGTGATTTAGTCCTAAATCGGGTCTGAATATGCATTTTACAACATTAAAACTTCATTTTTGTGCTTTTGTTTGCTATTGTAAAATCCATGTTTCAGTTTGTAGAATTACTGTTATTAGCAATCTTTACAAAATTGGTTTCATTTCAAGTGCATTGGAAAACATTAAAAAAATGGAACTAAAATATATCATTTTTAGGTTTATGCATAGCATAATTAGTCAATTATCATATCCTTGCATTATCCTTTTGCATGTTTTCTCTATCATTGTCGCATTTCAAATTTGTAGGATAATTATTACATCATATTTTCATTGCAAAAATCTATGATTATCATACTTCATGTTCTATTTTCAGACCTTGTTGAGTACTATAAGAAAAAAAAATTATGTGCATATGAATATGAAGTCCTCTCCCCTCTCTTTTTGTTCGTCATTGATCCCTCCCCTAGTATCCCTCCTATGAGCGAGATTCATCTAGTGAAAGAGAATACAATCTTAGGAAATCATAACAATCATATGCGTTCTTCTCCCACTATCTCTCCTATTTGTGAAGAAGATATTTTTGTGTTAGAAGAACCAATCAGTGAGAGTTTTGAGAATCCTAGTTATTTCTCTCCTCCTACCTATCTTATTAAGCAAGAAATTGTTGAACAAGAGGACACAACCATAGGTAATCATAATGATCACATACCACAACAAGAAGATACCATTGAAACCTACCTAAGTACCACTTCAAATAGTCTACATTCATCTCCCAACATCTTCCCAACTTATGGGAATGTTATAGTGAAAGAGGATGCAATTGTAAGAAATCATGACAATCATATTATTTGTGAGGAGGATATGTTGGTGTTGAATGATCAAATATTTAAGATCCATGACACCCCTATTTATTTTTCTTCCCCTACCTCTCCTATTTTAGAAGACAATATGGGATAAAGGAATATAATCATGGATAACCATGATAATCATACTTGTTCTTCTACTAATATCTCCCCTATTTTCCAAGAAGATATTTTGGTGTTAGAAGATCAAACCAATGAGAGTCATGAGAGTCCTATTTGTCTCTCTTCCCTTAGGAAAAACATTATTGAACAAGAGAATTCCATCATTGATAAACAAGAAAACCCAACCATTGATGAGTCCCCTACTTGTGATGAAGTTATTTCAGAAGAACCAAATATTGAATTCCATGAACATCTAGTTTGTAGCTCTCCTAAAAACCCTCCTACTAGGGAAGAAATCACAATGCAAGAAAGAAACAACACTGAAAATAGTGATATGGTTTCCTTAGATGAAGATGATGAAGTGACATTAGACTCTCCTTCACTAAGAGATCATGAAAATAAGGATAAATCTTCTGAGGTTATGCACATTAGATATCCCTTGAATTACTCTCATGAGCCTAAACTTATCCTTTACCCACCCTCAAACCAACCACAAACTCAAGCCAAACTCATCCTCATCCTCGAACCACCTAAGAATAATGTTTCACAATAATCAAATTATAATACCATTGCTCATACATATAACACTAGAAATAATTTGCAACCAAGACAAATAACTCCAACATCCCTCCCATTACCTCAACCTATCTTGCCTAGCACCCCTCATTTTCCTGTACATAACTGAGAGGAGTATAATCTTGTTGAACAACTAAAGAATAATCCTACTAAGATATTCTTATGGTATCTTATTCAAGCCTCCCCTCATTATCATAACATTATTCAAAGTTCCTTACAACAAGTTCCTATCCCTCCTAATGTGTAACCAAATGATATTGAAGCCTTGATTCAAGAAATGAATGCTGACATTATTTTTCACCAAAGTGAGTTGACTCCTTTGGAAGTGCAAAAACAAAATGAAGCTCTTATGATAATAGCTATATTCAGTGAACCCCTGTCGATAATGGATCAACCCTTAATGTGTGTAGTGTAACCATTTTGGATAAGCTTGTCATAGATAAATCAAGAATTAAACCTAATTCCTTATTGATTCGAGGATTTGACAATGTAGGAAAACAACCACTTTGTGTGATCACTTTTCCTATTATAGTTGGAAAGGCCACATTACAAACCTTGATCCATGTTATTCCTCATGATCTTTCATATAATCTTCTTTTAAGAAAACCATGGATTCATGCAATGAATGGACTGCCTTCTACTCTTCATTGTATCATGAAGTATGTCTACAACAACAAAGTGTACACACTTGAAGCTGATCTTGAGACTTATAGCATTTTACAGCTTGAGAAAGACAAGGAGTGTCCTTTGAAAACATTAACACCAACTACACAAGTGGAACTCGTACAACAAAAAGACAAAGAAAAACATATTGAGGAAGTCACAAAGCTATTAGTAGATGATTGGGGTTCGTTAGATTTCACATCTACATTCATGAGAGAATACAAGATTATAAAAAAAGAGTCTAAAAAGGGAAAAGAAAAAGCGGTAATGTCAACACAGAATTCGAAAGCATCCACCTCAACCACTTTAGGAGAAGAAGAAAATTACACAACAAAATTTGATGAAATTTATTATGAGCAACCATTGAATCCAAAAGAGATGAAAAAGTTGTATGGAAGGGTCAGTGCAGGATCATAGGGGTACAAGCTAGGCCTCTAAGTGGCAATGAAAATTTAGAAAAATAGAGTTAGGCAACTTGACATAAAAAATTGAATAGGTTATTAACATAATTCGAAAAATATGTAAGAACAAAACTTATAGCAAATTGAATTTAGTTTCTAGGCTATTAGTCATTTTTTGGAAAAAGGTTAATTTGTTTTGCAAAAAAATGAAATTTCAATGCAGTGCTACTAATTTTTTAAGAAAAAGACAAGAAGTAGACCGTGTATGTCTAACCACCCTAAGAACAAGAAAAAAATATTATTTTTTTTCTAAAACTTTCAATATATGTAGAGGACACATGCTTGGATGTGCTAGATTTTTTTCATGTAAATAATTAGTTATGATCTTTCTATTAGAACATTTCAGAATTGTTAAAATATGTGTGTTTGACCACCATAACTTGGTCAAAAATTTATGAAATTCAAATCTTTTCTATCCTATAGTATGTGAAGAATAGAATGTGACACATCTTTTAGGTTTAAAAAATGTGAAGTAGTTTGAAAGTTATAGAAGTTTTTCAATCAGCCTATCAATCAAGACTTTAGTTGTAATGTATGTAGAAAATCAATAATAATTATTTATTAAATTCAAAATAAGGCATATCTTATATTGGTGGAAAAAATTGACAATTTTTTCTATAAACCATTTTTGTTTCATGAAATTCGGATAAAGTAAGTCGTCAGCCACCAAGGCAAACTTCAGAAAACTAAGAAAAATTTGTAAACACGTTTTTTGGGTTAACTTTCTAGGTTAGGCAATCTCGAACCAAATTCTAAGCCAAATCTTGAGCCAAATCCCAACCCTACTAATTTTGTCAGAAAAATGAATATCTATTACTCAATGGATATCCATTACCTATATTATTTATAATACATAATATTTCATATTTTAATATATACTAATATACTAATATTATATATATATATATTATATTTTATATATTATATATTATATAATATGTATTATATTATATAATATTATATTATTATATTATTATATTATATATTATTATATTATATTATATTATATACTATATACTACATTTATTTTGCATAGTAATATATTAAATATTATATATTATACTAATATTATGTAATATATTATATAATAGGTACATTTCCCAATCTCTTGAGTATTGGGTCGATGGGGAGGAAAAAATGGTCCCCAAAAATAGGGGTTTGCCCTTCGGCTCCAACGAATCTTTTTCAAACCATTATGGGAAGCCAAGGGAGCCCTCTGATGTTGTGGGTTTACACAGGTGTCCTGGAGTTTTATAACGCTCATATCCTAATGCAAGCGGTCCTTGTAGGTCTTTTTTTAGAGAAAAACAAGATTTTTTTGATACTTGTGGTTCAGACTCAGCATCTTCTGGGAAATATTCAAGCTCTTCGGCTTTTTCTCATCTCAAGCATTGGTCTGATATTGTTTTTGGTCTTCATTCCCCATCCACCTTTCCTAATTTCATCTCGGTTAACACTCGAGCTCCCTTCAATCCAAATTGTCACACCCTGCTTCTTTTCCTAATTTTATTCCTATCTCTCACCCACGGGCTTTTAATCCTAAGCCTTTGGTTTCAAATCCAGCTTCTTTCCCTAACTCTATCCCTATTAAGAATCCTAGAGGTTCATTGAATCCTAGGGTTTTTATGGGTTTTAAGGATTCTAATCCTCGACACTTTGGTCTTGGTAAAGTCTTTAAGACTCGTCAAGATTTGATATGGGTTCCCAAAATGCATAGAGGCCCAACTACAAGCCATGGTGATCATTACATTTCCCTCAATGATGAATTACTACAACCTCAAGTTCTTGATCTTCAGGAAAAATCTCTTATATGTAAGTTCTAGAAATTCTCCCCTATTATTAATTTCTTGCAAGATTGGGTATTTCAAACTTGGGAGGCAGCTCTTCAGGTTTTTTATCTTGACAAAGGAGAAGGCTTTTTCATTGTCATTTTTTATTCTAAAGAGGATAGAAATGCTATTTTTAGAAAAAAATCTTAGATGTGTGAAGGAAATGGTTTATTTACTTTTCTATGGAATCTGAACTTTGTTCCTCTACAAAACATGATTAAATTCATACCGGTTTGGATTCAGTTTCAAGGCTTGCCTCCTGAATATAGGGGATCTCATCTTATTGAGTTTTTGGGTAATCAATTGGGTATTTTCCTTCATCAGGATTTGCAGTTCTTCAAAAATCCTGCAATGCCAATTAAAGGGTTTGTATTCTTATTGATGTTTCTAAACCTCTTTCGTCAGTTTTGAATATCAAGTCTAGACATGGACTTTGGAAATAGTCTCTTCTCTTTGAGGATCCACATGTAATATGTTTTAAATGTCATTTTCCTGTCCACCCAAGCTTTTTTTGTGAGGATGACTTGGATAAAGGTGATTTTTCCACGCCTCAACATCCCTCATAGCAAGGCAAAGTTTTTGATCACCTCTTTACTCTTGTTAAGAATTTTGATCAGTCTATTTCTAAATTGGTCAATGATGTTAAAAATTATGCTCAGTCTATTTCTAAATTGGACAATGATTTGATCTTTTTTGAGGAGGGTATTAATCAAGAGGTGAATCCACAAGCAAATTTTAACTCTTCAATGATCACTTATACTCAATCAAGGGATTTAGTTGTGCCCTTTTTTGTTTATGGGTCTGCTATGCTTGATATTCTAGCCATAAAGGTTATTCCTAATTCTACTCTTCCTTCCATGTCTCCTCCAAAGGTTCCTTCTTTGAGTCTTCAAATGCACAAACCAATTAAAATCTCATTGGCTCCTGCCTAGGAAAAGAGGTTTCTCTCTCTATTTTTCAGATTTCAACATAATCTCAGTTTACTTGTGCCTAATTTCAAGTTTGATTTTGTTCATCAATTAAATAGTTATGCTTCTATGCTAACAATGGGCTCCCAAGTTCCATTTATTGAAAATAAATTTGAGGATCGGGTTGATCTCATGGGTCTTCAATCCATGTTGGAAGAGGGAAATTTAGAAGGTTTAGCAAATCAGATAACTTCAATGGCAGGTTCAAAATTAATTGATGAAATTGCAAAGTTAGTTGAAAGGGATTTTGAAGGAACTGAAATCCCACTAGACACCTTGTCTAAAAATTTTGAGCTAAAAGATTTCATTGTTGCTAATAAAACATTAGTTACATATTTTTCTGATGTTGTCAACACAAGACCGGAAGATGATCAGGGTGTTGAGGAATTTGATTTCTCCACGACTTTATCCATTGCTCAGTCACCCGATCTTTCTCCTCTATCTCAAAAATCACCTGGTAAGAGAGGTCGTAATTCAAATATTGTTAAGTTCCAAGAGGAGATAGCTTCGGGTAAACAATCCACTTTGGATGCTAATATCAAAAAGAGATTGAGGAGAGATTGTTGCTCTCCAATCACAGAATGAAAATAATATCTTGGAACGTTAGGGGCTTAAATTATCCTAACAAGAGAGCCCAGATTAAACAACAAATTGATTCTGGTGGGGTTGATATTGTTCTTCTCCAAGAGACTAAGTTTTCTCTGGAAAATTTTAATTCAATTATTACAAAGTGGTCTAAGTGGAAAGCTTGTCAATCAATTGTGTTGGGTGTGTCTGGTGGTTTAATAACATTATATAATTCAAATTCAGTCATTTTGGAGCCTATTTCAAGTGACACTAATTGGAAACTAATTAAGGTAACTCATTTCAATTTGATGTTCATGTTGTTTAATGTTTATGCTCCGAACTCTATTGTTGGAAAGAAGTTAGTGTGGGATGCGTTGTCACAAACACTAGATAAATATGGTGATGAAAAGTTCATTTTGGTTGAGGATTTCAATTCTTTGTTATCATTAGAGGAAAATCAAGGAGGTATTATTCCTCCTAAAACAATTGAGGATTTTTCTAATTTTCTCAGGATAATGCTCTTATTGATATTATTCTCGCAAATGGTAAATTTACATGGAAAAATAAGAGGAGGGATTTTTGTCAGATTTCTAAGAGGATCGATAGGTTCCTCATTACACCCTCTTCACTATCGGATAATTATAGTATGCAATCTTTAATTTTGCCTTTGTATGGATCAGATCATTTTCCAATTTCCATGGATTTTCATCTTAAGCAAACCACATCCTCTAGTAAATCTTCATTCAAATTTGAAAGGATGTGGTTTCGTCATCCACATTTCTTAGATCTTTTAAAAGATTGGTGGTTGATGTCCCCTTTGGTGGAAGGTAATTTTATGTATAGATTCTATATGAAGTTAAAATTCCTTAAAGATAGAATAAAACACTAGAATTTTTTTGTTTTCAAAAATGTATTTCAATCCAAGGCTAAAGTTTTCAAGAAGCTTGAGGAAGTTAATGCACAAGTTATTTCCAATGGGTTAAGTCTAGATCTTTATGATCAGCAATCACAATTACAAATTGATTGGCAAGAATTGGTTGCTCGTGAAGAAATCTACTAGAGATAGAAGTCTCGAGAGTTGTGGTTAAAAGAGGGTGGTAAGAATACTAAATTCTTTCACATGTCAGCACAAATAGAAAAGGCTAAAATTTCTATGTTTTCAATTCAAAAGAATGTCACAGGAAACGTGTTAACAAAAGAGGTTGAAATACAAGCAAAAGGTGTACAATTTTTCACAAGTCTATTATTAGCCCCCATTCAACAATCTTTACAAGTTGGAAGGGATAGAGAGGGGGTGTTACAAGCAATACCAATGATTGCTTCACAAATGGACAATACTTTGTTGCTCAATCCATTCACATTAGAAGAACTTAAGGTTGTCATGTTTTCTATGCCTCTGGATAAAGCCCCAGGACCAGATGGTTTCACTAGTTGCTTCTTTCACAAATGTTGGGATTTCATTGCTCATGACCTTCTTCAAGCCTTGGAAGAGTCTCAATCATCAAGTACAATGTTAAATAAATTCAATGTTACTCATATAGCCCTTATTCCAAAAACATCTTCTCCTAAATCTTTTTCAGAGTTCAGGCCAATTTCATTGTGTAATGTAACTTACAAAATCATAAGAAAAGCAATTTATTTGTGTCTAGTTCCCATTATTCCTAAACTAATTTTTGAAGACCAAGGAGGGTTTGTTCCTAGGAGAGAAACTGTGGAAGGAGCCTTAGTAGCTCATGAATTTTTACATTTTATGACTTCCAACCTCATCCCAGCATTAATAATTAAATTGGACATGTTGAAAGCATATGACAGGGTGGATTGGTCCTTCCTTACATAAGTCTTATTGAAGTTTGGCTTTCATCCAAAACTATGTAAAGGGATAATGTCTTGTTTGAACAGAGAAATTTTTTTAGTTCATATCAATGGTTTTCCGGTAGGATTTTTTAGTTCAACTTAGGGAGTAAAGCAAGGAGATCCTTTGTCTCATTTTCTTTTTATTATTTTGGTTGAAGCTTTGAGTAGGTTTGTGCACATAACTCATATTCAAGGAAATTGGAAGGGAATTTTAATTCCTCCAGCTAACATTTCAGCAACTCATTCTTTTTTTTTTATGATACCTTATTATTTGGAAGGGAAACAAGTATGGAAGCTAAGCATATCAAATATGTACTTGATATATATACCTTTTCTTCTAGTCAAAAAATTAATCTAGCCAAATCTAAGATTTTTATTTTCAATGTCTCATCAGGCATTAAGGAGAAAATTTTCAACATCTTAGGTTTTCAAGAGGCTAAATTGCCAAGAAATTATTTAGGTATCCCTTTTCTTGCTGGAGAAAATGGGGTTTCCTACTGGGATAATGTTGTAAAAATAATTCAAACTAGAATTTCAGGTTGGAAGGGTATATGGTTATCAATTTTTGGAAGGATTCTAATGATTAAATCGGTCCTCTCTGCAATTCAAAATTATTATATGGTAGTTTTGAAAGCCCCTAGAACTGTTATTGTGCTAATTAAAAATATGATTAGAAACTTTCTTTGGAAAGGTAATATGGATGGAAAAAAAGTACCTTTAGTTTCTTTGGGTAATCTGTGTAAAGAAAAGTTAACAGGAGGGGTTGGTATTCACAACTTAACTGATAGAAACATTCCATTAGGTGCTAAACTAGTTTGGCATCTATATTCTAAGCCATATGCTAAATGGTGTAAAATCATGCAGAAAAATACTTAGATTCCACTTCTTTTGAGTGGATTTTTTCAATTCTTAATCCTCCACAAGGATTTGTCATGTGGAACTTCTTGTTAACTTGTAGAAAAATTATTACTCCATACATTACTTAGGAGGTTAATAATGGAGGTAAGGAAGAATTTTGGTTAGATTCGTGGCAAGGGAATCAAACTTTGAATACAATGTAGGAGTTTCATTAAATACAACATTTTATAACTCCAATTTGGGGATAAAAAATAAGCAATTATTTTCAAGAAATAGATAATCTTACATGAAGAATGATTTGGAAGAGGTTTGCAAATCCATTACTTCCTCAAGCTCAACAAGTAAATCTAAATAACTTGCTAGCTGATAGAATCATCTTTGTACATAATGCAAGTGACAAGATTATTTGGGCTCCCTCAAAATCTGGCCATTACATAGTAAGGTTGGGTTATAAAGCTCTAATGAATAGAGAAGGTCAATCAAGTCCAAAAAGAGCTCTCACTTTCTATTGGAATTTTGCAATATTGAAAAAGGAAAGCTATTTTACTTGGCTGGCTTTAACAAATAAGATCTTAACAAGTGCTAGATTGCACTCTCTAGGTATTGTTGATCATTTTAATTATGGTCTCTATGGAACATCTTTAGAGGATGTAAATCATCTTTTTCTACATTGCTCATTTATAAATACTTGTTGTAAATTCATCCAAGAAAAGCTAAGATGGTATGCTCCTCTCCCAAACACACTTTGGGATCTTATCTCCAACTGGCCACTTTTGTATCAGTCGTCTTTGTTTGCAAGTATTTGGGAAACCATTTCGTCTGTTGTCTTATGGTGAATTTGGTGGGAGCGAAATAAAAGGATATTTCATAAGCAAGCTTCAAATATTGATCAAGTGCTACTCAATTGGAATCCTCAATATGTGAAATTACAAATTCTTTTGTGCTTTCGATTAAAAATATTGGTTCAATATTCACAGATTGGGATTCAAGGTAGCTAAAAATTTGGCAAAGTCTAGTTATTCCTTTTAGAGGCAACTTGCAATCTTCTATCATCAACAAAGTGGATAGAAAACGGTATTGTGGAAACCACCTTCAATAGGTTTTATCAAGCTGAATTTCAATGGGGCCTCTAAAGGTAACCCTGGGAAGTTAGGTGCAGGTATTCTGTTGAGAAATTCTGAAGGCATTTTGATAAGTGCAAAATCAATAAAGTTGGCCCTAGGAATAAATAATATTGCAGAAGTGAAGGTCTTTTGTTAGGGTTACAAATGGCAATAAATCAAAAGTGCTTGCAGCTACACATAGAAGGTGACTATCAAATAATTATTAATGCTTGTAGAAATAGAAAGCAATGTAGTTGGAAAATTACATACCTTCTTGTTTAGGTATGGAGATTATTAGATGCATTGGAAAGCTACCAAATCACACATACATATAGAGAAGGAAACCAATTAGCGGATCATCTTGCAAATTTGGGTTGCGAGCAAGGGCAAGTGGAAATAACATATGAGGAAGGTCTAAATAACATGTTCCACAGGATCTGTAAAATATTATAGACGAGGAAAGGGCTATACCAACAATGGAAGGTTGCAATGTCATCACAAGGCATATATTACAGTGGGCAATATATCAAACCAATTTGTTGATCAATGGGTACTTGGAAATTTAAAAAGTAAAATTTTAAAATGCCTAATGATTTTTGTGTGTGCAGGGTTTTTTCAGGAATGTTAGTGTTATCTCCAACTCTCATTTCAAATGATAATTTGTGTTCAATTTGAACACGTAGATGGATTTGATGAGATCTGCCACTTGAAGCAATAACAAGTTGGTAGATATGTTATCAAAGAAGGATAGTTCATGTTGTCGTCATCAAATCTTTTGTTTATCATGTCATTGATATAAGATTGCATTAATTATAAGGTATGTTAGTACAAGTGACAAACATTAGTTGAGTCATCAATAAGCTCTTGTTACCAAATATGTGACACGGTGGGACAATTGGATAAAAAAATTGACAGTAATATTAGTTGAAGTGGTAGAACTGGGTACACGTGTACTTTAGAAGCAACAAAAGAAATTGAAAATGAAAACATGAGCTCTTCGAGGTATTTGAAACATAAACATTAATTTTTGCACATGTGAAGTCTTTTCAAACTATCAAGGTGGGTGGTTTTTGTGTAGTTGGCGAAGGATTTGAACAGAGTACTATAGGTGGAATTTTTTTGAATTGTCACTAAATACAACCGATACATGTGATGTACGTGGTTGTTCAGGAGTATGCAACAACATTTTCTTATAATAATGGTCCTCATCCTTCAAAGATCATGCTTCTAAAAAGGCTTGTGCAAATTAATGGTTTATATGCTTGGGAGAATTAAAACTTTACAATCACTGTTAGTTTCATGATGACTTTCGGCTACCATCGTACAATTTATTCATTTTATAAGGTGTCGTTAATTTCATTTTAGGTTGTAGGCTGCATTAGTTGCTTGAGTCTTCTCCATTTGTGGCTAGTATGGAAGAGGCGACGTAAGTTTCTGCTGATTGTTAGGCTCGAGATAAATGGTAATGTTGAATCTTTTTGTGCTCTTTGTGAATGTTATACGAGTCTTCAGTTTTTTCGGTTTGTGGTTAAAGATGACTTGTAATTTTGAATCTTTGAAGGTTTTTTAAATTTTTGGGTGAGGGATTTCGGCTTTCAGTGGGTGAATGAATGTTTTTCTCTTTTTACTTTGGTCTTGGTTTGGGTAAATTGCATAGATATTGTGTATTTGTTGTCTACAATGGCGTATTTTTATTTTTATTTTATAATAGAATTACAAATTAGGGAAGATGAGCTCCCATTCTTAGAAGAGGCATCGGACTTTCAGCTTTCTAAAGTATTTAGAGTGTCATGTCTGAGTTTGTTGGATAGCATAAAAACTATTATAGGCCATGAAATTCTATTTCTAGATTCCCTAGGCTGATGTTTCCAACTCAAATGCTTTCAATATTCCTTTCTAATGCAATGGACCTGTTGTAGTCTTTTGATCTAATGACATTTGTGGTAAAATAAGTAACGGTTCTGAATTTCATGGATGAGGATGAACTCCTTCAGGCCACTCAAGCATATAAGTTGATGAAAGGAAAGGCTTATAGTGGTGGAATCTTTCCAAAATGTTATGTAAGAAAAAAAATTGCTTTCAGAGATGTTTACTCAGCCATTAAAAAGGACCTCCATAATGATGACCCTTGGACATTGTATAGGGTTCTCAACACCCATTCCCAAATTCTTGGTCCTTTAATGGTGGAAAAATACAAGGAAACATACTTTGCAGTTTCTTTCATTATGTCTCACCATATTCGACATGGCCCGAGAGCAATTGCAGTAACCAACGATATTGAAGGATAGCCTGAAAATGATGGTTTGGAAGAAGTAAAAATAAATGATGCATCAGGCTTCACAGACTACAAGGTTACAACTACTCCCAACACTGGTGCATTGGAGGTTGTTGATGGACAAAGGAACATAGGTCTCAATAGATCTACTACACTGGACGTAGAAGTTGGACAATGGAGCAATGGTCATAATGAGGGGTTGAACATTTCCGATGTTGTTGGCTTGATGGAATAATGAGATGTGGATATTTCTAATACTACTGGTTTATGATTGGATATGTTTTTTTTATATAATTTTTAATGTTCTAAAGTTATGCATTATGTTTTTGTGACAAAAACTGGTTTTTTTACAAATTATCTAAGAAATGAATATTAGCCAGTACTATAATTTTGGTTATGTAATCTTCTATTTTCAGTAATATTATATTTTATAGGCACTAGCCTTTTGTTCAAAATATATATATTATATAATATATTTAATACATAATATATATTATATAGTACATAGTATATATTATATATTTATTGATGTCTACCCTCTACCCTCTATCTCTCTCCCACTCCCTCCCTCTCTCTCTTAGTCACTCCCTCTAATTCTCTCCCCTATACCCTTTACCCTAAACCCTAAACCCTTAACCCTTAAAACCTAATCCCTTAAACACTCTACCCTCAACCCTCTATCTCTCTCCAACTCCCTCCCCCCCTCTCTCTCAAGTCTCTCCCTCCTACCCCCTCTCCCTTTCTCAGGTCTCTCTCTCTCACTCCCTTTATCTATCTCCCCTCTACCCTTAACCCTAAACCCTAAACCCTTAAAACCTCTACCTTCTACCCTCTATATATCTCCAACTCCCTCCCTTAATCTCTCTCTCTCTCAAGTATCTCCCTCCTACCCCCTCTCCCTCTCTCAGGTCTCTCACTCACTCACTCCTTCTATCTCTCTCCCCTCTACCCTTAACCCTTAACCCTCTACCCCTCTCAGGTCTCTCACTCACTCACTCCTTCTATCTCTCTCCCCTCTACCCTTAACCATTAACCCTCTACCTCTACCCTTAACCCCCTCTCCCCCTTAACCCTAAACCCTAAAACCTTAAACACTCTACCCTCTAACCTTAACTCTACCCTCTACTTCTCATTATTTCCTCCCCCCTCTATCTACCTAGACCTCTCTTTGTTTTTGTATCACCTCTCTCTCCATCCCTACCTCTCCCTCTATCTCTTCTTTCATATCTACTTCTCTCTACATAGTTTCCCCTCTATACCTATTTATCTCTCCCTTCTTGCCTCCTCTCTCTCAATATCTCCACCTTATTTTCCTCTCTAATTCTCTCTTTATCAACTCTCTCTATCTCTCTCCCCTCTACCCTAAACCCTAAACCCTTAACCCTTAAACCCTCAACACTTAAAACCATCAACCATCTACCATCAACCATCTACCATCTACCATCAACCCTCTACCCTCTACCTCTCTCCCACTCCCTCTCCCTCCCTCTCCCTCCCTCTCTCTCAAGTCTCTCCCTCCTACCCCCTCTCCCTCTCTCAAGTATATCTCACTCACTCACTCCTTATATGGCTCTCCCCTCTACCCTTAGCCCTCTACCTTTAACCCTTAAACCCTTAAACCATCTACCCTCTACCCTTAACCATCTACCATTAACCCTATACCCTCTATCTATCTCCCACTCCCTCCCTCTCTCTCTCTCTCTCAAGACTCTCCATACCCCTCTCCTCTCCCTCTCTCAGCTCTCTCTCTCTCTCTCACTCACTCCCTTTATCTCTCTCCCCTCTACCCTTAACCCTAAACCCTTAACCCTTAAACCCTAAACCATGAAACCCTCTACCCTTAACCCTCCTTCCCTCTGTCTCTCTTTCAAGTATCTCCCTCCTACCCCCTCTCCCTCTCTCAGGTCTCTCTCTCACCCACTCAATCCATCTATCTCTCTCCCATCTACCCTTAACCCTCTACCCTCTACCCTTAACCCTTAAACCCTAAACCCTTAAACCCTTAACCCTCTACCCTTAACCCTTAACCCTCTACCCTAAACCATCTACCCTCTACCCTTAACCCTCTACCCTTAAACCCTCTGCCCTTAAAACCTCTACCCTTTACCCTCTACCCTCTACCCAATACCCAATACCCAATACCCTCTACCCTAAACCCTAATCCCTTAACCCTATACCCTCAACCTTAAAATCTCAACCCTCAACCCTTAAACCCTCTACCCTCAACCTAATACCCTCTACTCTCTACCCTAATCCCTCAACCCTATACCCTCTACCCTATACATTGGGCCCTCAACCCTAATCCCTCAAACCTATGCCCTAAACCCTCTACCCTCATCCCTAAACCCTCAACCATAAACCCTTAAACCCTAAACCCTTAAACCTTCTACCCTATACCCTCAACCCAATACCATATACCCTCAAACCTAATCCCTCAACCCTATACCCTCAACCCAATACCCTAAACCATCAACCCTATAGGTCCTCAACCCTATACCCTCAATTCTCAACCATCTACCCTATACATTGGATCCTCAACCCTCATCTATCTGTGTCCCTCCCTCCTCTTCTCTCCTTATCTCTATCTCACTTCTCCCTCCATCTCTCCCTCCATCCACCCCACCTTCTCTTCCCTAATCCATCAACCCTATACCCTCAACCCTTTAAACCTTAAACACTCAACCCTATACACTAAACCCTCAACCCTCAACCCTCAACCCTCAACCCTCAACCCTCAACCCTTAAATCCTTAAACCCAATTAAATTCTCTACCCTAATCCCTCAACCCTTAAATCCTTAAACCTAATTAAACTATCTACCCTAATCCCTCAACCCTTAACCCTTTATCCCTCAACCCTTAAACCCTCAACCCTCAACCATCTACCTTCAACCCTTAACCCTTAACCCTAAACCTTCAACCCCTATACCCTGTACCCTATATGTTGGACCCTCAACCCTAATCCATCAACCCTATACCCTCAACCCTCTACCCTCAACCTTAAATTCTTGACCCTCAACCCTTAAACCCTCTACCCTCTACCCTATACATTAAACCCTTAACCCTCAATTCTCAACCTTCAACCCTTAATCCCTTAATCCTCAACCCTTAAACCCTAAAACCTCAACCCTTATACCCTCTACCTTATCCATTAGACCCTCAACCCTAATCCTTCAACCATATACCCTTAAACCTATACCATAAAACCTCTACCCTCAACCCTAAATCCTCAACCCTAAACCCTTAAACCCTAAACCCTTAAACCTTCTACCCTCTACCCTCAACCCTCTACCCTCTACCCTCAACCCAATACCCTAAACCATAAACCTTATAATTTCACTCTCAACCCCATCCCATATACATTGGATCCTCAACCCTCATATATCTCTATCCCTCACTCCTCTTCTCTCCTTCTCTCTATCCCACTTCTCCCTCCATCTCTCCCTCCATCCTTCCCTCCCTCTCTACCCTAATCCCTCAACCCTATACCATCAACCCTTAAACCCTTAAACACTCAACCCTCAAACCAATACCCTCTACCCTAAACCCAATACCCTCTACCATCAACCCTATACCCTCAACCCTTAAACCCTTAAACCCAAGTAAAATCTCTACCCTAATCCCTCAACCCTCAACCCTTAATCCCTTGACCCTTAAACCCTCTACCCTCTATCCTCAACCCTCAACCCTCAACCCTTAAACCCTAATTCCTCAACCCCTATACCCTCTACCCTATACATTGGACCCTCAACCCTGTACCCTCAACCTTCTACCCTCAACCTTAAACCCTCAACCCTTAAACCCTAAACCCTTAAACCCTCTACCCTCTATCCTATACATTAAACCCTTAACCCTCAATTCTCAACCCTTAACCCTTAATCCCTCAACCCTAGGTAGGTAGGGAAATATAGGTGAGATATATAGTGATGAAGGGAGAGGTAGGTAAACAAAGGGATAGGGGAGATAAATATAGGTAGATAGGGAAGGAGACGTAGAAAGATGAGAGATAGAGAGAAGTAGAGAGGGGAGGGAGGGATATGTAGGGAGGAGATAGAGGTGAGTGTGTGTGTGTGTGTGTGTGTGTGTGTGTCTGCATGAGCGAGAGAGGGATGTAGAGGAGAGATAAAGAGTAAAGAGGGAAAGATGTAGGGAGGAGACACAATTAATATATAGAGTGATGAAGGGAGAGGTGGGTAAAGAGAGGGAGAGGGGAGATAAAGATAAATAGAGAGGGAAGGAGATGTAGAGAGATGATATATAGAGATTAGAGAGTGGAAGGATGGTGGGAGAGGAAAGGAGGAGATAGAGGTGAGTGTGTGTGAGAGGGAGAGAGAGTGAGAGGAGAGAAAATAAGGGAAGAGAGGAAGGGGAGAGAGAGAGAGTAGAGAGGGAAGGGGGGAGAGATAGAGAGTAGAGAGGGAAGGAGAGAGTAAGAGAGAAAGAGGGGGATGTAGAGAGAGTGGAAGGTAGTGGAGGGAGAGGTAGGTAGTGGAGGGAGAGGTAGGTAGAGAGGGAAGGAGAGATGTATTGGTTAGGAGGAGGAGAGTGGAAGAGAAAGAGATGGAGAGGAGGGAGGACATAGGAGAGTAGAGAGGTAAGGAGAGAATGAGAAATAGAGATAAAGAGAGAGAGGGAGGTTGGAGGGAGGGAGAGGTAGAAAGGGATAAGTGAGACATAGAGAGGGAATGAGGGAAAGTGGGATAGAGAGAGAATGGTGATTTAGAGAGGAGGGAGTGAGAGGGAAGGAGGGGAAAGTGGGAGAGAGGGAATGGTGATTTAGAGAGGAGGGGGTGATAGGTAGGGATATAGATAATGGTGAGATAGAGAGGAGAGAGTGAGAGAGAAAGAGAGGGATGGAGAGACAGAGAGAGAGGTAGGTAGAGGAAGGGAGAGGAGAGATAGAGAGTAGAGAGGGAAAGAGGTGGGGAAGGAGACATCAGTGAGATAGAGAGGTATGGAGAGAGAGAGTGATGGAGGGAGAGGTAGGTATAAAGAGGGAAAGAGAGAGGAGAGATAGAGAGTAGAGAGGGGAGGGAGGGAGGGAGAGGTAGGGAGGGAGATAGAGGTGTGTGTCTGAGTGAGAGAGAGAGAATGGTGATATAGAGAAAATGATCAATTGAGAGAGAAAGAGGGGGGAGGGAGGGAGGGACAATAGTGAGAGAGATTGGGAGGAGAGACAAAGAGAAGGGGAGGGAGGGAGAGGAGAGATATAAATAAGTAGAGAGGGAAGGAGGGAGGGAAGGAGTGCTAGCGAGGGAGATAAAGGTTTGTGTGAGAGAGAGAGAGATAGAGAGAGTGGTGAGATAGAGAGGGGAGAGTGAGAGGGAGGGTGAAAGAATTATGAGATAGAGAGGAGAGAGTTAGAGAGAAAGCGGGGGAAGAGAGGAATAGAGAGGTAGAGGAGAGATGTAGGTAGAGGGAGGTAGAGGAGAGATAGAGAGTAGAGAGGGAAATAGGTAGGGAGGGACACATAAGTGAGATATAAAGTGATGGAGGGAGAGGCAGGTAAAGAGAGAGAGAGGGGCGATAAAGATAAGTAGAGAGGGAAGGAGATGTAGAGAGAGAAGAGATAAAGAGAAGTAGAGAGGGGGGAGGGATGCAGATGTAGGGAGGATATAGAGGGGTGAGAGAGAGAGAGATAGGTGAGAGAGGGAGGAAGGGAGAGAGAGAGGGATTGGAGAGATAAAGAGTAGAGAGAAGGCGAGAGTGAGAGAGAAAGATGATACAACTTGCTGACTACTAAAATTTGACTTCCTGATTACTGAAATTTGACTAAGTCTGAAATTTTTAAGATCTTCCAAAAACTAGAATTTGCATTAAAACTCCTAGAGATCTGAAACCACTCTAAAAAATGCTGCCTATATACATGAAATATAACTTAAAGTATAAGAAATTAAATGTCCATATGTAAATGTCAACTTATACTTAAATGTTTATTTCACATATATAGTTTCCCTGACAGAGAAAGAGAAAATGAAAGAGTTTAGAAAACTGCATTCCAAAATTCATTGCAAAAAGAAAGGAACTCACACTTGTTCATTCATTGCAAAATTCAAGCCATTTGGCGAGTGCAATATGGCCTATTACAGGTTTTTTTTGCATTTTGGCACCGAAATTGTGTCACAGATTGGTGCACTTACCCTTAATTATTAGGTGATTTTTCTATTTACTCTAGCAATATTCTTGAAAGGAAATATGCATCCACCCAAGATAATTTCTACATAACCCAACTAGAGAAATTTATGTTAAAAAGTATTCAAAATCTACAAGCAAAAGAATAGACAACATACTGGATCAAAGATGACTCGAGATATACCTTGAGAAAACCCTTAAGAAGGAAAAACCTAGCCTCCAAAAGAATCTATCACTCATGTATTATTAAGCAATAAAGATTACAATACATGTCTTAGAGTTCTCCATGAAAACCTTTGAAACATCAAGCCCTGTACAAGCACTCCATGTGAACAAGAATGTAACCACATATCCCATGCAATGTTTCAAACCTCACAAATGTTAACAAGAGTAGCTCTCAACCCCTTAGCCAAAATAACCAACTAGCGAACCATAAACAACTACCCATGTGCATAATTTTAAGAAATAAACTCACACAAAACCACCATGTGGTATTACATAAACCATGTGACTAATACCATGAGCTTACAAAACCATTAACCCCCACATTTACTTTTTGGTACTAAGTTTTCTCAATATTAAATATTTTCCCGATGTGGAACCCCACATTAAATATTTAATCATAATATTACATACAACACATTAAGTGGACCCAAGAATGCTAACCCATATGGTGCACACATCCAAGATCCCCTAGATGCACCACAAATAACATTAAAATACTATATTACAACATTATGCAAGGTGGACAACACACCTTTTCTTGGCACTTCTAGTCCTTCCTTTTCCTTTCTTCTTAATTTTTGTGGATAATTAAAAATAATTTTAGTTTGTAGTTATTTTGATTACATGGTAGATGCTACTCATTGTATAAATTTTGTTATTTTATAGGTTTTGATGTAGTTATCATGCCAATGATCATACAAGAATAATTTAAGAATGAATGGATACTTTACACAAATCCTATATCCTTTTTTGTGAGTGTCATAATATATACTTTTTATGTTGATTGATAATTTCCATGGGCTTTGAAATACATACGCATGTTAGATTGACATGCACATCAAAGTGGGGGAAAAATGTAATGGTGAAATTTGCATACCCATGCCATTCCTATTTAATTTTGTGCCCAATTTAGTGGAATGCTACAAATGTAATTGTATATCAACAAATGACACATTCTTATGGTAAGTTTGGATTATGCTCCAATCCTTATCCATCACTATTTCCTCCCACTTACACATTCCTATATATTTGCCATTTTACCCTATTATTGCACCCACATTCGTCCTCACTCCAATACATTTTCCCCCTACCTTGGGATAATCGCTTTCCTACCTAGATTCATTTCCATGCCACTTGAGATCGATCTTTGTGACACATGAGAGTGAATCCATAATGCAAATATTCAAATTCAAATTCCAAGATTGGCATCCCTTTTTAATATCAATTGCGAGTTAACTTGACACTCACTTTGTGCAACATGTTACTATGTTTTGGTATTTACATATTCAATGCGACATTAATTCATAAAGAATAGTAGAAAGGAATCATCTAGAAATCAAGAGAAATTAGCAATTACATAGTAAAGTCATAATCATACTACAATTTTTTAAATGGACAAATATCCTCATTTGGATCTAGGCCACCTACATATTGATGAATAATGTCTTCAAATCTTCACTATAAACCACAAAGTTGATCCATCTAGGGGTCTAACCTATGGTAACTTGACCCTACTGATCCTACAAATTCTCTAAAGGTGTATCTAAACACCATAATCCTTACAATATTACCACACATGAGAGATTAGGGTAAACACATTTTTGAAGTCTATGTTTCACCAATTTCAAATTTACATAATAGAATTCAAATCCACAACACTTAAAATTAAACCCATAATACTTAAAATTAAATTACAAAATCCTCCACCATAATTCTAATTTTAAGACAATTATCACACCTAAACCATTAATTAAAAAATAATAAATTAATTCCACATATCATTAATATCATTCTTTTATTATTAATTTTAAAATATATATTAAAACTTTACAATTATCATTCCCAACTACTTAATTTAAATTCATTACATACTTATTAATTATTTTATAATTAAAAAAAATAAAACATTTTATTTCTTAATTTGTGGATATGATTTATTCTCATTAAAACATATCATTTTAAGTTTCGCTTTCTAAGGCAACGTGATTTTCCTTTCCTTTAAACACTGAACTCGAGTAACAGTAGCTTTATGGATAACGTTGAACTTTTGTCTTTTTTGAAATGGGGTTCTCATTGTACGTCAATTCAAATGTAGGCCTCTTATCTAGCTATCCGTTGTCACTAAATGTACTACCAAACAATCTGTCATGCATCAATTTGATGACTGATATAAAGCCTTCACCAAAAAAAGGTCATCTTTTTCAAACCCTAATATCTAGCCAACTACCAAAATGAATATGAAATATAAAAAATTAAAAAATTAAAACAAATAATTTAATAGTAGGGAATGTATATATATATATATTTTAGATAATTTTTTAATGAAATTCATCAATAATTTATGAATGAAAATGACTATTTTTAATGTCAAAGAAAATTATAAAATTTATTATACAATTTGAAAATAAATATTTAGTCAATAGGCTACATGTACTGTGAGATTTGAGTCTGAAACAAGTTTGATACGTGCAAATTATTGTTGAGTCATCAGACAATAAGTCTTGGCTCCCGTTTAATGGTAAACCGCCTATCATTTAATGGTAAAAGCCTTCAAAATATCACGTGAAAGCTTCCAAAATCTCACTTATCACTAATTGACTTTCTTTTTTCATTTGCATTGCTTTATGTTTTAAATCTATATGCAAATATTTCAAAATCAGATAATACATAATTTCTTTGAAAAAAAATAAAATTTGTTTAAGTTTATTTCATTTCATTATTTAACACTTATTATTAAGTAAAAGTCCCCAAAATCTCACTTATCACATAAAAGTGAGATAAATATTGATTTGACAATGGATAGGAACATTCTATTTTCATTTGCATTGCTTTATGTTTTTAATCTATATACACATATTTCATAATTTTAAGGAAAAAATCTTGGTTAAAAAGAATCCCCATTCTCCAATCTGCCATTTAGACTAATGCTGACCTTAAAAAGATATTGGATGATTTTCAACACAACTCAGTACCTTTGAGGCAAAATTCAAAATACAAACGTTCAGGTTGGCAACATAATTTTTCAATTGGGGGTGATGTGATTGGCAGCCTTATTGATGGTAGAGGTGTGACATTTTCAGCTTCAACTTGCCGGCAATGAATCTTCTCAGATCATCTTCCCTGCTATGGAGCTCATCAACTATGATCATTGCACTTTGGTGTGACCCTGCCTGGCATTGTTGGAGGAGAGTACTTTTGTGTGATTGGAAGTTGTTCTCGTGCATGTGGTTGAATATGTATGCAAAGTTTATGAAAGCAGCAATAGCACATGGATTCTATCCTTATAGCCCTCATCAGATTACAAAAGAAGGGAGTGCCACGATGAAGCTTCTTGTCAATTTTTATTTTAGTTTATGATGGATGTTTCGTTGTAGCTTTCAACTCTTTCTAGTTGTATCTTTGTTACTTTTAGCTGTTTCTGGCAACATTTTGTTGCCTTTTCTATTGCTGTTTTCTAACAGCCTATAGTTGTTTTCCTCTGGACTTCTCTGCTGTTGTTCTGTATCAACATTATTGTTGCTTTTTTCTGCTGTTGTTCTTTAACAACTTTGTTGCTATACTTTAGCAACATTTTTGCTGAATTGTTGTAATTCTGGTTTTCTTAATCCAATACAAAAAAAAAAAGAATGACATTGTTACTACCAAGATTCAAACTTAGTTGGACTATTAAAAAGAATGACATTATTACTACAAATATTTCATAATTTTAAAGAAAAAATCTTGGTTAAAAAGAATGACATTGTTACTACCAAGATTCAAACTTTGGTGGACTATTATGTTTGTGGATTTAAATCTTGACATTATATAATTTAAAAATAATATTTTTAATGAAGTTTACAAATTAGCATATCTATCTTTAAAAAACTCTATGCAAAAAATATCTAGATGTTACTCTCAAGTGCCTATTTCACTTAGTTCATAAATTCAATGTTCTTTATAATATAATGCATTGGTTAAAAAACATGACATTGTTATTGTCACCAAGATTCCAACTCTTGAACTATTATACTTGTAGATTTAAATCTTGACCCTTTATAATTTTAAAATATTTTTAATGATGTTTGCAAACTAATCTATTTATCTTTAAAAAAATTTAAAAGATATCTAAATATTAGTCTCAAATAACTATTTCACTTAATTCACAAATTCAATTAAAACATATTTTACATTGCTTAAAAAACATTTGTTGGCACCAAAGTTCAAGTTGACTATTACACTCAAAAATTTAAATCTTGCCGTTGGAACTGTTAACTTTCGTTATCTTTCCTATTTTATTTTTTATTTTTAATATTTTTGATTTTATAATTATATAAAAAACTTTTTTTTCACAACTTACACTATTACAATCCAGTAACGACTTTCTTAAAAACTAGGTTAAAAAACATTATTCATTAAATAATTATTCCTAAAACCGTTTTGGATAGAAACAAATGAAGAAACGAAGGCAATCCTCCACATAGGTAAAGACAAAAGTTTTTAAATTGATTTTTCCATCAAACCGGCCTTGATTTTTCTATGCGTGGAGGAGAAGACAAGGAGTTGGAATCGGGGAAAAGAGAACACCTGTCAGTCATGATAGGCCAAGTGAATTTGTGACAGCATGCCCCATCACCAACTCCATGCTCAACTGAAAGTGAGTCATTGGCTATTGCAGGTAAATCTCAGCTTCAATGTGTTGCTGAGAAAAGAAAGGGAAGAAATCAGTTAGTTAAGACTTAATTCCATATTCAAAACAGTGATGAACACTCAGATCCGTTGCTTTCTCATTGTCACAGGTTTCGCTAAAGTAGACTGGGATTCGTCATCATGTAGCGTGGTGAGGAGGGATTTAAAAAAAATATAATTCTTTTGAACTAAAAGAAAATTGGAAGGTATCAACGATCTGTTTTGGTAGCTGTCCCACTCTTAGTTGTCCTTCGCTGGAAATCTTTTTATTTCTTTCAAAACTTGAAGGAAAAAGTACTAAAATCCACCTTTCGAACAGTACACGCTTTGAATTGAGTGTTCTGATGAGGAAAGTAGATATTTAAGATATTTTTACGAGGAACAATCTCTACTGTTGACTCTTGTGCACTTGTAATTTTGGTTTTGAAATCTAACTTTTGCAATGCTGATGTTTTGAATTGGGTTCTGCAGATCGAGGCTGTATACAAGTTTGAGGACATACCCACCAGGAATACTCTACTTTTGATTTCTTACGGGTTGGGTGATTAATATACCTACATTCAAAATCCTGAAGATGGAATTGGGTTGTATAGGATTAAGGGCTAAGGTTGTAAGTTCGGTACAAATTTGAGGGCATCGCTTGCAGAAAGAGTTAACCCATTCTTGCGTGTTAAAAGCTACAGGCCAGGCATTAGAGCCCACTTTTAAAAGCTAGAATATTGAGTTGGCGGGTCCAGGATAAGGGCCAAGGCTGCAAGTTCGGTGCCCGCAAGAATTCTTTTTCTTGAGTGTTTACGCCTACACGCTGGGTATTAAATGGCGGAAGATTGAGTTTGCGGAGCCAGGATAAGGGCGAAGGCTGCAAGTTCAGTGCCCGAAGGAATTCTTCATTCTTGTGTGTTTACGGCTACACGTTGGGTATTGAAGCTCGTTTTTTGAACTTTCAGAAGATTTGAATTGAGTTTTTTAAGGGTCAAGTTGCAAGTGGAGTAAAGATTTGAGGACATCGGTTTACCAGGAAAATTCCCTTACTTTTGAGTGCTAAAGGCTGTAGGTTGGGTGCTAGTTTTTGATTTGTGTTTCCATTTTTAGTTCCAATTACAATGGATGACATTAGCTCATTTAATGGAACCGAAAAGATGGAAGATGTGTCATTGAAGAAAGTCCCATCTCAGAAAAAAGTTCTTCTGCACGGTACTTTGGAGGTTTGGATTTTTGCGGCTAGGGATTTGCCCAATATGGATATGATGTCAGAGAGAGTTAGACAATGTTTCACATTTTTCAATTCATGTGGAGGACAATACCGGCAGAAAAATACACAGCATCGGCATCATAAAATTATTACAAGTGATCCTTATGTTTCGGTCCAAGTTGCTGGAGCAACTGTTGCCCAAACCCGTATAATACCCAACAGCCAAGATCCTCTGTGGAACGAGCATTTTACTATTCACTTGGCTCATTTTGCGGAGAAAGTGGAGTTTGCTGTTAAGGACAATGATCTTCTTGGAGCTGAACTAATAGGGACTGTTGCAATAAGGGCAGATGAAGTTTTAAGTTGTGAGAAAAAGGATGACTGGTTTACAGTGCTAAATTCCTATGGAAAACCACCTAAGCCTGATTCTTCTTTGCATCTTTCATTCCAGTTTTTTCCAGTTCAGATTGATCCCTTGTACAAAGATGGGATTGGTGCTGGGCCTGATCATTCTGGTGTTCCTCACACTTATTTCCCACTTCGAAAAGGTGGGATGGTTTCCCTGTATCAGGATGCTCATGCACGTGATGAATTACATCCGCCAATTCGATTGGATGGTGGAAAGGATTTTAGACGTGGAAAATGTTGGGAGGATATTTGCCATGCTATACTCGAAGCACATCATTTGGTCTACATTACAGGATGGTCCATATATCACAGAATAAAGCTTGTGAGGGAACCAACAAAACCATTGCCAGACGGAGGATTTTTGAACCTGGGGGAGCTTCTGAAATACAAATCTCAAGAAGGTGTCCGTGTGCTGCTATTGGTCTGGGATGACAAAACATCACATGACAAGTTCCTAATTAAAACAGTATGTTTACACTCTCTATCATAATCCACGTCTTGGCTTGTGTCTCTATTCCATTGTTTATGTTTTTGTTGAAACTACTAATGTCTGCACTGCATTGTTTCAATTTCTTGGTATACTTGGTCACTGTGCCTCTTGTTAGTATTACTCTTTTTAATATTCCCATCTGTAATGTCATTTTGTGGTTGCAATAAAGTTTTTTTGAAATTTAAAATTAAATTGAATATTACAATTGCTTACCTTTTCATTGTTTGTATTCATAATTAATTTTTGAAAGTACCATCTCCAATTTGCCATAAACTATTTTCAATCTTCAATAAAATTCATGTACTGTAATCTGACGTGAGCATATCAAAAGGGAGAAAGAAATTACCTCTGTGAGCAATAATTTCCCAGCTCTCCTTGTAGTTTAGTGTTTAGCAAGTTTCCAAAACCCGAGGCTTTTTTAATTGTAGTACTCTTTTAATGTAATTGAATATTCAAATATAACTGAATTCGCTTTTGGGTTCCATTGTTGTAGTCTTGTCATTTGTAGACATTAATAAATATTCTCTCTATCTACTTTCTTTTTTGTGAATGACATATTCCTTGGGATCAAATTGAGTATGCAGATGAAATTATAGTTGGTAACATAAGTGTGAGTTTCAACAATTTTGTTCCAGTTGAATTTACTTTAAGACATTTCTGTAAGTAAGCATGATATTATAAACTGAAATAGCTAAGTTCTTTTGATCTTTGTGATAAGTGTAGGAGGGAGTTATGGCAACACATGATGAAGAAACCAAAAAGTTTTTCAAGCATTCATCAGTTCAGTGTGTTCTTGCACCTCGTTATGGAAGCAGCAAGCTGAGTTGGGTTAAACAGCGGGTAAATTTCACATATATCTTTTGAAATCTGTCTTTTGAAGTTGAATGGCCATAGAATTAGGAAATGCCAATCAATTTACCATTTTATACAGAAGAATGATATTAAGTATGTTACAAAAGTGTTAATGAAAATTTAATAAAGTATGCTCCCTTGTGTATTTTTGTCTGGAATGTGTCATATTTTTGGTAAATTCGTCAACCTTAAAAGTAACATGGAGAAAAATTGAACAAATATAAAAATAATTTCAAAATTATAAGTAACAAATCGTACTTGACTCTTCTCATAGAGGTTGGTATTCTACATATTTAGAGTGAGGCTTTAAAATGTTAAATTTAATATAAACATAGGTTGACAAAGCTAGGACCTGATAGGTGTTAGCTCTCAACTATGAAGTCTAGTAGCATGAAATCTCCCTGCTAACCATTACCTCCTAAAGCCAAGAGCCATGTTGATCTGATCTAAGTATAGAGATTAGTGATCACTGATCCACTATCAACACACATTGCAGAAAGAGACACAAGAACATATACACAACACCATTGTACTATATTCATCAATACAACTCAGTGCATGTTGCAATCCATGACCAGTATTAGTCAATGCCTCAACCTAATTCCTGTTTGAATATTACATCTTTAGTTAATAGTTAGATAGGTTAGTTTTAAGTTAAGATTAAATATTAAAAAAATAAATGTTAGTGGTTTAATAAATTAATTGTTAGTTGGCAGTTAGTTGGTTTGTAGGAGGTTTTGTACGGGAGTAAAAGGATTTATAAGCCGTTGCACCTGAATGTAATGATCATCCAATTGAATTCAATTTTAATGTCTCTGTTTCATTATTGATCTGCAATGATGGTGTAGATTTTTCGTTTGCAAGTTTTCATTATGGTATCAGAGCAGTGATAGAATGCCTGGGCGATTTTGAATGGAAGGCGTAAGAAAAGCTTCTGGGACTAGTGGTGTCTGAAGCTTGGAAGGGAGAATGCCCTAATCGTGAATGAAGCTGCAGGAGACTGCACAATAGGCAATACTGAAGAAATTTGAAGTGCCAGTGTGGAACGATTTGTTTATAACTTTATAGAACAATCAACGTGGTTGTCAGACGCTCATACCAGAGGACTTGCAGGCAACTTTACTATGCGAAGCAATGCCAAAAGACGACAGCTAGTGCCAAGGAGGGACGAGGCTGTGTGATGAGAACTCACAAATTTTCAGTTACAAATAATGCCATATTTACAACAATAGCCAGAAAACATAGTTAGTGATCTGCCAAAATAAAGTGTATACAACAGGCCTGGAGATGGAATCATTTGTGGGATGATGAAAGAGAAAGATGACTGCAATGAAAAGCTGTCAACCTGTTCCTGTGTTGGGCGACCATTCTGTTCTGGAGATTGTTTCACAATATCTTTAATAGGAAACTTTAACATCAATAAGGTATGTATAAAATGCAGATTCACTCCAAATGCTAAGATATCAGGCCACTAGTAGATTTATTTCAGGGAACTTGGAATGCAAATACCATTGTTGGGAAATGTTAAAAGCTTACTTTACACAAAAATATATTGGTGTACATGTGATGTTTTATGTGTCCATTAGGGAGGTATAAGGAGTTATAAAGATTTTCTTTAATCATGATTGATCTTTTGGAGTAATAATGTTAATAGATTTTTGGAATTGGATATTGATGTAATTGGAAGGCATTGCCATTGGAGTGATAAAATTATTTTACTGGAGAAATCATATGCACCTGCTAAATTTGAAGGGCATGACTTTCATACTTGGCAAGTTAAGATGCAATTAGATTTAATAGAAAAAGATCTATGGGATATTGCTAGTGGAGCTATTAAAAAACCACAAAATGTAGATGAAGCAGTACAATTGGTAGCAAAAGATTGTAAAGCCACAACATTGATTGGTCTAGGGTTGTTTGATGCATATTTGCACCATATTGATCTTTCAAAAATTTCAAAACAAATATGGGATAGTCTGAACTCTTTATTTGGCTCGCAAATGTCAAGTGCCAAGATGTCAATCAAACAAAAGCTTTTTGGTCTAAAGATGAAAGAGGGTGAAATTATTGCTCAACATATTAGTACATTTCATTCCCTTCTAAACCAACTTGCTGGAATAAATTCTACAATTGATGAAGATGATGCAAAAGCTATTTTATTAAGTATATGTCTCCAAGTATTGATAATATTGTATTTACTTTGAGCAAATCGGTTCAAGCTTAGAAACGGTGATTTCTTCCTTGATTGATGAAGAAAAAAGAGTCACTAAAACTCATTCAATTGTCGAAGAAACTGCTTTATTTATCAAGAAGTCTAAAAGTTCAACAGGGAAAATTTCAATGCTTTAATTGTAATCTGTAATGTCTCGTTTTATTCCTAAATGTCTGGAGTCTATGTTTCAAAAGAAATCACTAAAGATAATTAATATTATGGCATTAAATAAAGATTAAGTTGTTAAGAATGGTCAACCAACATATGAAGAGTTATAACTATTGAGGTGAAGAGGTGTGACTCCCTCAAACTTGAGATAGAAAAGAGAGAGTATTTCATTTGAGAAAGAGATCCTTTTCTTAATTGAATGAATCAATTAAGAATAAATATGATGGACTCCTAATGTGAAAGTTTGTGACTCTTAATGTGAAAGGTTGTGACTCTTTCAAATATGAATGGTTGTGACTCCAAATATGAAAGGTTGTGACTCCCTCAATAATAAGATATAAAAAGGAGATCATTTCCTTGTGGGGAAGGCATCAAGCAAGTGGATTGGAAAAGGGAAATAAGAAATTAGAACTATAAGAGATCTATTGGAATAAATATTATTTTTAGCAAGAATATCATTGGGAAGTAAGTTTAAAAAATATAAATTAGGGATAACTATGTATATATATATATATATATATATGTATTATAATTGCATAATGAAATTATATTTGATTATCGATTAATATAATAAGATTCCTTTAGCAATCTATTTTGATTTTATAGAAGTGTTTACAAATAGGGAGGTGATCAATCTTCTGGGTTCACGAGATGGGAAGGACCGGCTTTGCCTTCATCAAGTACGCCACCCTCGAGATGCAACGCTCATGGGGCTGGGAGGCATATGAGTACTCCTGGGCTTGTTTGAGTCTTCATGCATCTTATCAAGCACGCCACCCCGAGATGCAACGCTCATGGGCTGGGAGGCGAATGAGTGCTCTTGGGCTAGATCAAGGAGGATGGAGCACCTCCAAGGTGGACTGAGGGATGGTGTAGACTTGAGATCCTACCCTGTTCATGGGCTAGGAGGTGGATGCGTGCTCTTGGGCTTGAGAGGGACTTCTCGAGTACGCCACTCCCGAGATGTAGTGCTCATGGGGTTGGGAGGCATATGAGTGCTCTTGGGCTTGAGGGTCTTCTCAAGTATGCCACCCGAAATGGATGGACAAGGATCCTCCCATGCTGTTGCAATACAAGGACAACCATCCTTGAGATTGTAGTTTGTAAATATTTCTAGTGAATTTCTAATATGATTGGCTATCGGAATATGCCTTGGACTAATCATTAGTGATGTTAAGTTATTTTGAATTCAAATGTTAATGATGATATGAACTATAGATCTAACTATTATAATGTTTTAGCTATGGTGTATTGTTCTCAATATACTATTTTATGTATTAATTTGAATATAAGTTATTTTGAATTCAAATGTTAATGATGATATGAACTATAGATCTAACTATTATAATGTTTTAGTTATGGTGTATTGTTCTCAATATACTATTTTATGTATTAATCTAAATATAACCATAAAGTTGATACTTGTTATTGCTAATATCAATTTTTAGTGTTTATTATGTTTTGTAGGTCTAAATTAAGGAATATCCCAAAAGGGGACATTACATAATCAAAGAGGGCACATTCTCTTGAATTGTATTTAGCGTGTAAGGGATCTTATTGATGGCAAATTAAAAACAAATAATGCTTTGATTGCTACTGAAACAAAGGAAGAGAGATGTGATTTTGCAATACATGATCAAGACTCTCCTCACAATGACAATGAGGAGCAATATCTTTTCTAAATAGGTCTAATTAAAGGCTAGAGGAGCTGGAGGCAAGAGGTATTTTATCATTTTGAGTTAGCTTGTCACTCAAAGTTGGCATGAGAAGCAACATCAATTTCATCTTCCATCTTGAGTCCCTTCATGGAGTAAGGGGGGGCATGACAAGTTTGTTTGGTTTGTAGATAATTGAGTATGTCTCGATTTGCAAATTTGGTGAGTGGTACCTATGGATAGTTGAGTTTGTGTCAATCCATAGTTTTGCAAGTGTTACTTGTGGATAATTGAGTTAGTCTTGATCCACAAATGGAGGTGTTACTGTGGATAATTGAGTGAGTCTTGATTCACAATTGGTTGGTGTACTTTGTTGTGGATAATGTAGTTTGTCTCAATTCACTGGTGGAGTGTGAAATATCCCACCCTTGATAGGATATTTACTTCTTGATTTTGCATGTTTTTTTTTTTGGTTTTATGTTCTTTTGTTTTTTTTATGTGTTTTTGCCAAGAATGCAGAAAATGCATATATTTGCAAAATAAAGAAATAATTAAGAAAATATTTTAATCTTTCAACTCAGATTTCATTGTTGCCTTAGAAAATGTATGAACATCATACCCGTATTACAAGTATGCAATATTGCAGGTCTGAAAATGTTTAAACCAGCAAACTGTAAGCTTGCAAAACTGAATGCCACTCCTCATAACCTAATGATCATGCCTCAAAATTGATGCACAACTGTTCTCTTGTATTGGACGCCACAAATGGATGAATTTGCAGGTGTAATGCCTCAACATTTGACCCTATGACTCCCATGTGCCAGCTGAGATGTTGTATGGCCAGCTATGAAATGGTATGGCCTCCTTTGATCTCCCATATGCCAGCAATAAATGATGATCAGCAATAACGTTCTGCAACTTATTTCTGATTTGCTCAATAAACCTTTGAAAGACTCTGAACAATAATCTCCAATCAGCACAATTGCAGCTCCTGAATGAAGCTACCTGTAGAGCAATCCTTGGGTGATATTGCACACCTTTAGATCACTGAATCAAAGAGAATTCTTGTTCTTCAAGATCAAATTTCTGCTAGAAACCCTTGGTTTTCTTCCACAACAAAAAGTTCAAGTAATTTGTAAAATGATGAATTAAACTTAGATTTCTTGATTAAATCTTCAAAACCTTATTTTGAATCTTTTCCTATAAATCGATGAAGCACAAGCACAATCCTTGAAATGGAATTGTCTACAAGCTGGTTTGGGAGATCTCTCACTCTTGTACCGAGTTATTCTTCCTGAGGGATTTCGTCCTAAAAAAACTATGACTTTCAACTAGCAAACCCTTGCTGAAGCTCTTCACCAAATTTCTCCAAAACAAGAATAATAATCATGAATGAATAAAATGAGGCTCAAATGCCCTTTTATAATTCTCAACTTCACCTCAAATTCACATTTAAATTTCATTTCATTCAATTTACTTTTTAATTTTGGTGCACAACTTTATTATATAAAGTATACTTTAAAAGTCACTTATATCTCCTTTTTTAAAATGACACTTTAACTTGTATTATAAAGTATACTTTAAAATCACTTATATCCCCTTTATAATAAAGTCCCTTTTAAAAATATTTTAATAACGCATAAAGTTAAATTATTTAATTTAACTTTATTATTTGACATTATTAATATTAAATGCATAGGACCAATATTAACCAATATAACTCGAGGATACAATTATGCCACCATGCCAAATATAGAAACTTTACCAGTAACTTACTATAAATAACAAGTATGAGCAACACATCTGAGTGACTTATTAAAAATAGTGTGGGTCGAAGTGTCCAGAATGGCCTTCGAAAGGCACACCACAAATAAAATGGGAAACTGAGCTAAAGAGTATCGAAATAAGCTCCAAAAAGGCTTGTTGAAGAACCAAAGATCACCCTCTAAGGGGTCCCTTGAACACCCTATTAGCCTACGAGGACCACTGCGTTTGACCACTGCCTAGGAAAAAGGGGACATTACAATCTACCCTCCCCAAGATTGGTTGTCCCCAAGCAATCCTCACCTGGATACCCTAGCAGGTCACCTGAATACCAAGATCCTAGATAAGCCTGTAGAATGCCCAACAACATATCCTTTGCATCCGTTGGGTAGAGATAAATCCATACTCAGCATCACCGTAAATAATTACCCCATTGTAGAGCAATTTACCAAACATAGGAATCCCTGGATCCCATAACTAGATTGGAAGTTGGTCAGACACAACACTTGTTGAATTCCATTGCGCTACTCTGTTATGATCTTCACCATGCCGATAATGGTGAAGCAACACATCGAAATCCCATTGAACTGTCATGCCACACCTATCACCACCTGTATTCCAACACACCAGAACCTCACATCCATCGAACATGAGGAGATGGAAGTAACTCAAAGTGCTAGCATCACAACACCTCTTCCCAACCTCTGCAAATCTCCCAAGGTTGTGATGAGTACCCCACATAGGTGCCAAAAAATGCGTAACAACTCCTAGGTTGCTGATACAAAACAGAGCAGGAGCCTCGAGATTGGAAATCCAACCTATGAGAATACACACAAATTTATCAGGGTCATAGGGTGCCAGAGTACCAACCCTATGCCACTCTCCAATGCTGACGAGATGATGCAACTCTCCTCCAAACTCTCAAACAATTGTTGTCCTCCAAGGATTATGAAAGAAAACCTTGTCCAATAAATAGAACAGTCATGCCCTACCAACTTATGGAGTAGAACTCCATCATTGCGGGCTGGACTAACAATGCCATCATGCTCACTGAAAGCACAACTTCCTTATTGCCACACCTCCAATGGAAATTTTTGAAACAAGGAAGTTGCAAACTCTGCCAAGGACACATCTGCATGATGAAAATCTGATCCCTAACCCTATAAACAACCATCTGAAAGTAACAGAGTTGGAGACCCGCAGCCTTTGGTTCCATCTTTTGGAGATGGAAACACTCCATCCCACAATGGATGATATGAATCCTGAGCCAACCCACACCTACACACCATCAAATCATCTGTGCATGGACTAACATCCTCTAGAATAGAGTTTTTTGTAGTACCCTTTGAAAGTGTGTCATTCAAATATACATTATGCTTTGTCCATTTTAATGTTAATGCGTAGTACATCATCGGGTTTGCTATTTGTATTGTTATTGCCTTCCTTTTTGTTTTCCATGTGCTTTAATTCATTAAGTATGCCCATTTTTGAAGTTTCACTCTTCTGATGTAGCAATCAATCTTCTTTCATTAGTCATCCAACCTTTATATAGTGTACAAAATATCTGAAACAAAAGGATAGAGAGAAACAAGGTAGTAGCCATTCATAAACATGTCTTAGCTCCAAGGAAGAATCAAATTGGCTTGCCTTAAACCATTTAGTTATATAACTTTCCACAATTGAATGCATATATGTACAATATGGTTACAAAATAGATTGGAAAGATGAAATGATTCATGGCTCAAATCGCTTTACCGAAAACTACTTGGCAGCTGAACTTCCTTAATGTGAAGGACTATTTATTGTGCAATGTCTGCTTGATGGCACACAAAGATACATTGAGGTGTGTGACAAAAGAATGCTTGTGTGGGGGTCATGCATGGTGGTGTATGATGATGTTGTGACTTGCACATAAGGTGTGTGTGATATTGTTGAATTTTATATGTCCATGTAGAGTGTTAGAGTCATGCGCATTAATACATAATGTCGTTAGGGCACACACAAAGTTTCTTGAGGCTTGTGTAGTTGCACATTGATGAATCATTTATAGAATCCCTTTTGATATCATTAATAAATAAAATTTAAAACAAATGTTGCCTATGGTATGTTAAGTAAAGAATACTATGTCATTTTATCTCATTAACAAGAATATCTAATGTTAGAAGAATAAAACATCAAATTTCTATTAGTTTAGTTGAAAGTACATTGATATCTAATTTGATATATGGTTTAGTAATTCTTAAGACAAATTTCCACACTTTGGGCAAAGGAATTTTGAAGATGAGTGCTTTAATTTGCACCTTTTAGTGCAACTCAAAGTAGAATAGATGTGTGGTTTATTTTGCACCTTTTAGTGCAACTCAAAGTAGAATAGATGTGTGGTAGAAGCTCTCTTCAAATTAGAAGGGGAAGCTCCTTGTAAATATAAACTAACCTAAAACAGAACAATATGTATTTGCTATTCACAATCTTTACAATGTATTTTGGTGTGATTTTGAGTATGCAATACAAAAAAACTAAATAAATTTTGTCTTTTCAATTTCTTCATCTAGAGCACAAGGCAATTTCGCACATCAGAACCAAACAAGAGCTTTTTAAATTTATTGACTAAAATAATCCCCATGCCTACTTTGTTTAGCTAAATGTAGAGATTGAGCAATGCAAGTACACATACAGATTGAATAGACTAAAAAACATAAACATGAGGTAAATTAAATGAAGGACTCGATACAAGTCATGATCTCCACCTTTGAGCTAACCTACAATACAAAGTTTGCAAGCTCATTAAAGCAATTTAACCCTTGGCATACATAAGGAGACATCTCAATAGACATTTAAAAGCAAGATAGGCCTAATAAATTTCATTGAGTGAATGACAAATTTTGAATAACAATAACACTTGGTGAATAGTAATTTCAAAAATATGCAAGCATGAGAAGTACAACTAGGAATTAAATGCAAATGACACTTATTTATATTGTTTATAGAGCTATGCTTGAGAAAATAATAGAAGCTATCGACAACTTCTACTCTTAGACTAATTGATTGCATGAAACATAATATTATTACAAAATATTTTGTTCACTAATTTTTAAAAACTAATCCATGCAATTGGTAGTTCCACTCTTTTTGTTCTTGTAGTCATCTTTGTTTTGAAAATGTCTTTGACTAAATTAAGATGATAAAAGATGATTGATTGATGGCTTTCTTCTCATATAAGACACCCTCTACTTCATATTTTTCTTCAATTTGATTGATCCAGCTTGGAATAGCGTCAGCTATTTTCTAGCATTTTCAAACACCAAAAATGGACATTGAACTCTTTGCATGGGTTGACTTGTCCTCAAGAAGGCAGAAACTAGAGGAGTTATTGGCATTTTAAGAAGATAAACACCTTTACAAATTTAGGCCCATATTGTATTTGAATTTTGAAACAAACTTTAAAAAAAGTGTGATCAACTTGTCACTTAAGTTGGCACAATTAGGAGATGACGATGCCATTTAATAAGTGTGCTAGTATTCAATTTCTTCTCCTTGGACATGATTCTCTTAATAGATCTGCATTTTTCTAATCCAATTTGTAAATTCCATAGACTTAAAACCCAAGGTGTGTTTCTTATTGGTTAGCTCCTTTCTATATTGTGTGATTTCCTTGACTTCACTGTAAATTTTAGAAAATACAAATAAATCTAAAAAGTGGTATTTTCTTCTTTACGTTGGAGACTCCCTTTTGTTGCCTAGACATTGCTTTTTATCTCTTCCTAGGTGTGATTTTACTAACTTGATCGCAGCTGACTAGGCAACTCAAGGAAAGACACCAGTTTTACTTGTCCTAGGTGCAGTTTTCACTACTTAACTGTAGTTTGTTTAAAAGATACAAAATCTTTTAAATGTGTGTTGAAACCAACCTTTTTCATATAGGCATCTTTTGATGCCTGCCAAATGTCATCTCATGCTGGCCGTTGATTTGTTCACTAATTGGGCATTTGATTTACTACTTCAAAAATTTCTTTGTCTTCTTTTGGTGCTGACTGGGCAGTTTTGTCTTTTTTTTGACTGGATGCTGATTAGGATATCCTTTGCTCTTTTCCAAGGTTTGACTGACTTTCTAAAGATCTTTTTGCCTTTTTTTTGATTGAAGTGCCACCCCTTTGTGTTGATGTTATATCAGCTTAGGGCTGCACTTCCATTGCACTCGCTTCAAGAAGGAAGCATAAATTAAATGGTAGCCTTTCGGCTATTTAATTTATGTTAATAACATTTGATAAACATAAAGGGCCGACCCTATAATGGTTCGCATGATTTGTTTATTACTTGGGCTGACCTACCTTGTAATTATCATTTATTATGTTTCTTCATAGAGGGCCGACCTAAGTTGAGGAGGCGCCTCAAGTGTATATATACAAGGTCTTTTCTTGTCATTATATTCATTTCAAGTTCATCAAGTAAATTCGCAATTAGAGCAGAAGTTCGCACCTTCATAGCAGCAGTCCGAATTCAAGGAAGATCACATTCATTTGTATATCTTGCATCTAGGAGAGGTGCGATTTCATTGTATCAAGTATTGGCCATTGTTGGGCCTAAGTTGTAAGCAGATTTCTGCTATTGTTCTACCTTATATAAGATAATTATTTGCTGGGTTTTTCTCCCTCAAGAGGAGGGTTTTCCCAGGGTATCTTGCTGTGTTTATTGTTTTATGTGTTGCAATATTTTAAGTGCTTTCAGTTGTATAATCTGATCTAAGAAACACTAACACTTTGCATGGCACAATTCTCTTTGAATGATCTACCGCTTAACTACACATGCTTACTTATTTCTAAGACTTCCATGCCGTGAACTGAATGCTGATTTACTTAAACAAAATTGTCTCCTCACAATGCAATGATCTGACTTCTTGCTGAAAACCTATGCGCCAAAATACTTGGTCTTTCTTGATGGATTTACTCAATCAAATCTGCTTGTTTGGCTAGGGTTGTTAGCATTCTAAAGTGTGCTTCTTAGACTCATTTCATTGCCCTTAGCTTGCCAATATATTTTTTTGCAGCTCCAAGTCACATTCACCTTTGTTTGGAATTAACTTATGTTGATTTTGGAGCATATGGATCATGATCAATCTGCCAAAACTTGTTAGTCTGAAAAACCAGACCAAGACACTTGTAGTCGTAACTCGTAAGGAATGACTACAAATATGGATTTAGATTTGACATACAATTAATTGGTAAATTGATGATGGAAAATGGGTATCATGTAACACAATCATTGAGTTTTGGATTGTGTACAACAGAAGCGATCAACAGAAAGCATACTGCCTTGAAGGTACAGCAGTTCATTGGTTCCCATGCATCTTTTATTATTCTTTTTGTTTTGATCCAATCAAAGATAGCTTTTGAAAACAAAAATCTGGATATAATGTAGATTGTAGTCTTTATCCAAGGTAGTGTGCTACAATCTTATCGTATTTGTTATGCTATCAAGGGCTTTATTAGGCATTTTCAATTGGATTTTTATTTTTGTGGGATTTGACCTATATATCTTTAACTTTTCTCAAGATGACCTCCATGGATTGTCACTACACTAATGACAATTTTTCTCATGTATGTTGATAATAATTACAAGGAAATGAATCCACTTAGCACAAAAGAACTTTTAAGCATTTGTTAGTATGGGGGTGTATGATGAATGTAATCAACCACTTTGGGATTTCCACCCTCCAGCTTAGCTTTCCTTATGGTTTATATGACTTTGAAGTGTGATGTGCTGCTGTTTCGATTCGCCCAATATTGGAATGCTTGAAAAGTAGAAATGAACTGCATTTGTACCAAGTAATTCCTTAAAGGCCTGCTCGTCAAGGCAATGTTTATAATAGTCATTATGAATCACCAAGGTTATATGACAAGTCATTAGTATAGAGATGGATTCACAATCATTGCTTGTACACCTGTTTGAATGTGCACTATGCATGATGTTACAAAGCATACCTGGCAGTATGAAGTTTTGTTTGACCTATTAAATTGTTAGCTAGCTAAGGATGAAGCTTCATCTAGCACCTTGCATGCATGTTTTGTGAAGTGGGCTAATCATATATATATAAGTACTTCAGAAGACGGTATGTTCTGTAAGATTTTCATGATGATTCCTTTTGGTACGATCTGTGGAAACTATGTGGCATATTCATGTTTACCTTCTACATTCTCTATTCACCATAAAGGGGAAAACTTATGCAATTTGACTTAATAAGACTTCAAGACTATAATGCATATTTTATTGGTCAAGTACTTAAGCATTATGAAAATTGACCTGCTAAATAAACCTTAGGAATAGCTAGAATGCCATTGTGAATTTGGATCTCATTTTTTTCTTTTTTTCCATTTCTCTGACAGAAGAAAAATATTTTATTCTGAAGGAGAAAGCTTATGCAATTTGACTGAATAAGAGTTTAAGAAAATAATGTAATTTTATCAGTCAAATACCTAAGCATTATGAAAATTCACTTGAAGAGTGTACCTCAGTAATAGTTAGAATGAAATTATGAATTTGGATGTCGTTTCCCTTTTTTTTCCATTTCTCTAATACAAGAGAAGATTATTTTGTCTTGAAGAGGTTCCTTTACAAGCTTTTTTGTTCATCCAATAGATGCAGTGAGCCAAATATTTTTTGAAATTGCACCATTAATGGATTCTTCGTTGCAGGTTATTAAGAAACAGAAGTTCAAGAGATGCATTAACTTGTAGTAGAATGAAATAAAATTGTGACTTAGCCTGCCCTTCAAAGGTGCTGGCTCCCTTAGAGGTCAAGGGGTCGAATCCTTCGGGACCCCTCTCCCTACTCATTGAAATTGCTGCACATGATGGCCTGCTATCAGACAGTTCGAAAAAAGTTGCTCTAAGAATTCATAATAGTTGTTCTATTCAAAGAAAAAATTGTTCATGTTTTTTCTGACTTGATTTAGTTATACTTTCTTTTGGCTTTCGGTCTATTTATGTTGTTTTGATTTTGGAATCGGTCTCTCCAGGTTGTCGGTAGCTTATATACTCATCACCAGAAAAGCGTGATTGTAGATTCACAAGGTCCTGGAAATAACAGAAAACTTACCGCCTTTATTGGTGGACTTGATCTTTGTGATGGACGTTATGATACTCCAGAGCATCGCTTGTTTCGAGATCTTCAAACCGACATATTTAAAGGAGATTATCATAATCCTACTTTTTTAGTAAGTTTTCTTCTCTAGTCAGGTTTGTGTTTTTATTTATGATGCTTACAACTTCAGAATCTCTGCAAATTGCAAAGAGGTGTAGGAACTGGAATAAAAGATTTTCTGCCTATGATATAATTGTTTCTTATAAACAAAACATTATTATAATAGTTGTAATGAGATACCATTCACGAATATTTCAAATACTTTTTTGAAGTCAATTTGAGAATGTTGAACTTAGATTTGTACTCTTGAGCTGCAAGGAGATGGAGATGTCTGGGGTCTTTGAGCAAGCGAAGGTCTTGATATGGCTACTATTTGATGGAAAACATTTTACGCATATTGTGTGTTTATTATTTGGGTCTGTCTTATGTTACTTTCTTATTTTGTCTAAGCTAGCTGCCATTTTCTCCTCATATGCTTTGGAGTGCTGATTCTTTGTTCCAAAGAATTGATACCACAAAACATCTATCAGCCTAATATTCTCTTGATAGTGATATGATAAGTTTGTCCAACCTTGTGTTAAGACTTTTTTGTTCTAAGAAATATGATCAATTTTGTGTTATGCTCTCCATCTTTAGTGTGTGTTCACCATAACTCTTCATTATAAGGGTGGTCATCCAGATCCTTTCAAATTATAATAGTTTCACACAATAGCATTTCCATGTTGCCTTCCTGTTTTTTCCTAAATGGTCAGCTCCACTTGTGCTTTTGGATGTCTTCCACTGTTGGAGAGGCATTACCCAGGATATTTGTGTATTGTACTATCGGTAGCAGTCCCTAAAGTATTAGCTCCTACTCTGACAAGCTTTCACACTTGAGGCTCTTGCTAGTTGTTCACCTCAATCCTACCTATTTCTTTGTGGGTGTTCACAGTAGAATGGAGTATCTACTTTGCATTCTTGCCAATTCTAGATTCATTTTGTAGTTAGAACTCAAGCATGTGCAGCTCCATAACATCCATGTTTTGCTAAAGCTTGTTGTACTCCTATAACCTTAGTGATATAGTGTTATCTTCCTTAATTGCAAGGTTTATAATATCTCTTTTATCAACCTGGAATCCCATTACATGCATGATGGTTGTACAGGCTTCATTATACTCCCATGGTCTATCATTAGACATCAACTCAAGCCTTTCTTCAAGAATTTGTTAATTGCTTTTCTGGAAGTTCTTTGGTGGTTTTATGCAAGTGTGAACGAGTGTTTGTGACCTAATTTGCTGGAACACACACATTCACACACTTGCCCACACCCACTGACCCACACACACACACAGACACCCACTTGCCCACACACACCCATGCACGTGTAATATTCCCCCTTAATTTTTTTGATTTTTGACTAGCACAAACACCACTGTTAGCGTTCGCTCCAAAGATAACCAGCTTGGAAAGTAACCCTTCACCAAAAATGTTCACTAAGATCCCAATGTGGGCGAGGTGATAGCATATGGTGCCGGGGGTCGTTAGCAACTGGAAAGAAATACAAAGCTTGGTAGGTGGCTATCTGACCATGGATGAAAAGTAAATGTTGGAAATACAAAATAGGCGGATAACCGACCATGAGCTCAACCACTTATTCAGCGGGAGCAATTTAAATACTTTTATAAGGTGGCAAGCCGACCATGAATCCGCTCTGCCACCTATTCAGTGGGGGGAACTGTTAAATTTAAAGTGCTGGAAATAAAATGCTTCAACCATTTATCCAATGGGAGCTAAATACAAAATTAATTGCAACAATGAATAAACAGCTGTTAGTACTACTAAACCAGCTTTACAAGATAGAGTTTTCAGCTGTAAAACATATCAGAATGAAGGCTAATTATAATCAATGATTAAGGATACCATCCTTAACTCTATACAATGTATACAATCAGATTTTAGCCTCATATAATTAGAAAATCAGAATTAATTCAAGTCTGATTAGAAACAATAGAACACAAAAATCAGACCAGCAAGGTAAGAAGTCACTAGAATGGACGTAGCTCTTCACATACAGCCCAAAAAAACTTCGTTCAGCAGTCAATAGAAGCCTCTAGTCATGGCGTACACTCTCCAACAGGAAATTCGAGCCAAAATCAGCAACAACAATTTGCACAAATTGCAAAGCAACTCAACAGTGAAAGTTACGGCCTCTAAGAAGGTCGAACCTCTCCCAAAAATCAGATTCTCAGAATTAAATCCTGAAAACTTGCACAACTGGGTACCCTACTCAAAGAAACAACTTGGGATAGTACCCAGAACGAGATAAAAATTAGAGGCAAAGCTATGGACAAAAATTCGCTTCAGCCATAGTCTTCAACAACAATACAAATAGATTATACAACAACAACTTGCTTGTAATTAAATCATAAATTGTGCTCTATCCGCACTCCTGAATGAAGCATGGTCTTCAATCACCTTCTAGGAAGCCATAGTTTCGGGCTCGAAGAAAGGTATTGAAAGCTAGAGAATATGCAATCCTCGTAGCAAAGTCTAAACTCAGTTCAACAACATAACATTATGAATTTTCCAAAAGATCTTCAACACTTAGCAAAGCATCATTATATAGGCACAATTGGGTGATTGAAACAACTTGTAACTCCAACCAAGAAAGCTCTTCAACTTCTCCAAAGGACGTCCACCTCAAATGCATTTTAAAAATATTTTAAACTCTTTATGCTCTTTCCCCAAGTCGTCCCACTTTAGAAGAAATATTAAAACACAAATAAAACATTAAGTGCATTAATAAGGCGTCCACTTTATGGCCCCAACTTTAAAACAACTTGAAGTCATCGCCTAGGCTTGGGGGTACAAACTCAAAACATGAAATTGACTAAGTGTTGAAACTCAGTCCAAAGAAGCAACTTAAACCATTGCCCAAAACTGATTCTATCAGACTACCAGAAATAGCATGATGATTTGAGTTGAGTTGCTGATAATGCCACTGCCAAAAATAGACTTCCTAAAAATAGCAAATGCCAAAAATAGTAAGTGCTTGGAAAAGTTGTCAAATGGAGATGCATGTTATACCATTCTGAAGCTCTCTGGAAACCCAAAAAAACCCAAAAACCTTTCTTGCATGCAAGGTACTAGAGAGAAATGCATGTCATTTTTCCAACATGCATGTTACCTTACCTTAAAGCTCTCCAAAACCCAGAAAGCTCCAAAAAGCTCACTGCCAAACTCTTGCATGCAAGCCATCAAAAGCTCCATTGAAACCTCCTAAAAAGTAGGAAACCCTAATTTCCATTTCTTCTTAGCCTACGGGTTTCCGGAAATAGGTTAAATCCAACTGAAGAGTGTAGGGCTAAATTGGGGACATTACACATGTGTACACACACACACAGTGACTATGGCCCTGGAAGTGTTTTAATCCAACCAATGCAATGAGCTTGTAATCAGCTGACCACAGAATGCCTACTATGTCTGAGTCACAGGGCATTAATCTTGGATTGATGAAATTTGCATGGTTTATGCATGTAGCTGTGGACAACTTGGTACTTAAGGGCATTTAATTATCATGAGCTTCCATATATATTCCCTTGCAGTGAGCCTAGTTCTATGTTATGACTAGAAGAGGCAAGCAATTCACATAGGTCTGTGTTTTGTTGTCTATTTAAAAGAAGCTCTAGTCTTTGTCACAGAATTGTTAGAGAAGGAATCAGTAGCTAAACAAATATTAAAATTCATGTAAGGATTTATTGACCAATTGGACTCTTTTTGAGTCCAGACCCTTCTAATTTCACTACTTGCTCTGTTGAGTTATTTTAAAGATTTGACTTGCAGTTATCCTTGTAAATTGTTTTTGAAGTATACAATGAATTGAGTAATGGGTTTATCATGTTTATGTGAATTTTAAACACATTTTGATTATCTTGAAAACTAGGACATCATGTGTGTGTGTATTCAGGGTATAGATGTTTGTTTATATTATATTTTATATCATAATGTTTTACAGCACATCATAAAATCTGTGTTTCCTGTAATCATTCCCATCTCTGTATCCTGATAACTTAATTTATGGCCACAGCATACTAGCCTGAGAGAATTGCAAACAAGAATGTGATAATAAATCATGTACAGAATTTAGCAGAGGATTTCTACTCTCTTCTCTTGTTGCCAACAAGGGTTGCAGTGTCCTGCAACTTTTTTTATTTTCTTTTCAGATTGAGCTAGTGTACCTTATCATTAGGTTGATTCTGTTCAGATAGTATCTCAAACATTACATTCCTACTGTTGTCTGTCTAGATCAACATACAAGGAAAACACATTCAGAGTCTATGAGAGAAACATAGACTTCATAAATTAGACTAATGTTAAAATGAGTACATAAGTGGAAGCAGGTTCACTTACTTTCTTGCCATCCTTTATGTCCTTTTAGATTGTCTTCAGTCTGATGCATACAATTGTGCCAACTTTATGATAACAATTCTGAGTCTGTTCTATCTAAATGTGACATATGGATATATTCATGGATTGATTACTTAATGCAAGCCATTAGGCTGATGTCAATTGACTTACCTGGTATCTGTTATTTTCTTTATAATGGCATCACCCCAACTAAACAACCATGTTCTTTTCTACTTTTTTTTTATATGTTACAAACTGTTAAAAACTTATTGCTAATATTTGAGGGGCACTTCTCCACATCTTTCTTGTCATTCAAATTTCTGATCTTTCTTCTTACAAGATATAGACAGTTCCCATGTCTAACATGAGATCTTCTATTCTAAGTTTCTTATATAACAATAACAATCAACTTGCAGATGTCATTTAGGCTAAGTACTGAAAAGATCTCAGATTTAGACTACGTTGTGCTCTGGACTTCTATTCTAAGCTTCAATATATGGAAATTCCTCAAAATAGTTGCTCTGAATAGACATTTGTGTTGGGTTACCTGTCTTTCCTGATTTTTCCATGTCTTTCCTCTTATAAAACTTCTTGCATATGTCCATTTCTTCTGTCACAGTAGTTATTAATAATCTTAAAGGTGGGGCAGATGTACAATCAGGAATTATGTCACAGAAGCATCCTCCACTACTCTCAAAGGTTGGGTAGACACACAATCAATAGTTTGAGTTTCATTTTTCAGAAGAAAACTTTTGTTACTAAATGGTTTCTGCTACTTTTTCTTTCCAACATTACATGCTTTAATGCTAGACCTTCTGCTTTTACCTTTTAATCCTTAGTGTCTATATCTTCCTACTTCAGCTTGGTCATGTTTGGGCAATTTCTTGAACGATGCTTGTATTCACAGTCTGTCCAGCTCCTTAAAAGTTGACTTTTGAAGTCCAGAGCTCTCTCCTGAATGCAATTTGTAACATTGTTCTCTTATAACAGACAAATGTTGATGCTGGTGGACCAAGGCAACCATGGCATGACTTGCACTGTAAAATAGATGGCCCTGCTGCATATGATGTACTCACAAATTTTGAGCAACGATGGCGTAAAGCAACAAAATGGCACGAGTTTGGACAACGTTTCAAGAAAGTTCATAGATTTAATGATGATTCACTGATCAAAATTGACCGTATCTCATGGATTCTAAGTCCTAAACAAGATGTTCCTGATGGTGATCATCATTTGTGGGTTTCAGAGGAAAATGATCCAGAAAACTGGCATGTGCAGGTTCGATGAGGCAAACCCCATCATTGTAGGGTATAACTTGGGTATTGTTTTCAAGTGGCAACATAAGTTTTATTCAACTGATTAGAGTTGCTGAATTTGACATATTATTAGGTTTTTCGGTCCATTGATTCTGGATCAGTGAAAGGCTTTCCTAAGACTGCGATAGAAGCAGAAAACAAGGTAAATACAATCAGTTAGTTTGACTTAGGCATGTGTTCTGTATTCATCTTTGCAAACTTTTTAGCACTTTGAAAATAAATTATGAACTCTATTTTTTCAAAATATCTGTTTTCTGTGAACAGATCAAATTATGTAAAGCTATTAGTGTTTTAATTGATTGTTATTTGTTGCTGCTATAGAAAATTATATAAAATAAACAAATACAACTGGGGCTGTAAGTGATGTATTTTCCTTTTTACAGAACCTTATCTGCAGGAAGAACTTAGTTATAGACAAAAGTATTCACACGGCATATGTGAAAGCCATCCGATCTGCACAGCACTTTATTTACATTGAAAACCAATATTTTCTGGGATCATCTTACAACTGGCCCCAATACAAAAATGCAGGTGCATATCTTTACTCAGTGAAGTGGTTTAGAATTATTATGTTGTATCTCAAGGTTTTTTGACAAAAGACGTGTTGGAAAATATTGATTGAAATTTAGAGCAATGGTTTTCGCACCATTAGCTGTGAGTGTAATTTTTATGACAAAAACAAGAAAATTTAATATGTATTAGCAACGTACCTAAATGGGTCAGTGAAACTGATATTTATACATGTGCTGAGAAAACTCAAAAGGCAGTGCCCCAAAAGCACCAAGTGTTGATTTGTAGGGGAAATCACTAGGCAGTGGGCAGATAAAATTTAAAAGTTTTGAAATGGTGTACCATTTATTTGAGCAAGATGATCAAGCCTATCATATGAAACAAGCTCCTTGATTGAAGTTGGGTATTGGGAGTAGGGTTGTCAACTGGGAAGAGGAAACATATTATTTTCAAGACAAGACACCAAAACATGAAACACAGAGAAATCATTAGGAAAATTACTCAGTCCAAGCCAGAAAAAAATAAAGAGATAGAGAGAAATTATCTTGATGCCCAAGAGTGTTGCGCTTAGGATTCCCTCTGTACTAGAGAAAGAAACAAATAGTCAAAAAAATGCAGTTCACAGAAAAGAACTGCCTATGTTACCCTTAGGATTAGCTCTGCACTAAAGAAGAAACAAATGGTCCAAATTTTGCAGTTTATGGAAAAAAAATGTTTATGTTACACTTAGTATTCCCACTGCACTGGGATTTGATTATTTCGAAAATACACATATGAACCCAAAAGAATAGATGGTGGCTGTCTGAGCTGGACATATGTTATTGTTATAAGCATTTTCCTACTCTCTTTGTCTCTCTCTCTCCTGCTCTCCGACTCACTCTCCCGCTCTTCGACTCTCACTCTCCTGCTATCTAACTCTCTTGCTCTCCCTTTTTCTTCTCCTCTCCTTTTCTTTCACTCTCTCGCTTTCCCACTCTTGCTTTCTCTCTCTTGCTATCTTGCTCTCTCACTCTCCCACTCTCATTCTATTGCTCTCGCTCTCCCTCCTAGTCACTCTTGCTCTCTTGCTCTCTTGCTCTCTCACTCTCTTGCTCTTGCTCTCTTGCTATCCTTCTCGCTCTTTGTAATGTCCCCATTTTTAGCACTACGCTTCCCAATGACTGTTAGCCTATCCTGGATGCCCCTAGGCTAGTCAGTGGCAGAATTAGGGTTTCCTGCTGCTTGGAGGTTTCTTTTGTGGATTCTAGGGTTTGCATGTTGGATTTTTGTAGTTTGGTTTTTGGATTCTTTCCGAGTTTTTTGAGAGCTTCGCAGTGGTATGACATACAACTGCATCTGGTAACTTTTTCGGACTTACTATTTTTAGTAAGTTATGACGACTGCTCAATTTGTGGTTAAAATGCATTTGAAGTCACTTACTATTTTTAGTAGTATACTATTTTCAGTAAGTGTTATTTTTGGCAGTGCTATTTTTAACAATAGTTCAGTAGTTCAGTGCAGTGGCTATTTTAGGCAGGGCAGTATGAGTAATTTGGCCTCTAGCATTCTTGGAGTTTGTTTTGGCAGGTCATGGCTTAAGTGATTTTCAAATTTGGATGCCTTAGTTGGAAATTATTAAGTTAAATATTTACTAAGGCTAAATGGGACGCCACTTTTGGAGAGATAAGTGATTTTTATAAAGTTTATTAATTAGGTCATTTTGGAGGCCTTATTTGGTGAATTATAATGCTTTAACTTTTAAGTGAAATATTGACTTAGGCAAAATGGATGCCTAGTTTGGAGGAATATTTGATTATTTATAAAGTATTTCACTTAATTACATTGGGATGCCTATGTTGAGATATATTTGCATTTTTGATAAAGTATTATTCCTCATTTGTTTTGGATGCCTAAGTCAAGGAGTCTAAGATGCAACTCAAATGCAATTTGGATGGTGAATGTGAATTTCACTTTGGCGCCCTAATTTGAGGAGAAAAGTTATAAATAAGAGCTCTTGCCTTCATTTGAGACTATCCATTGAAAATATAACGAAATGTTGCTGAAATTTCTTCAGACCCTTGCTTTGAGGAATGCATACCTCCTAGCTCCTTTTGGTTTCGTGCTTGCAAGATAGCACCTAGCTGAGATTGAGGCCGTTCTTTACATTGAAGAGCAAATTGAGTTTATTGAAGATGAAGTTCTTGAGGTTTTCTATGTTTTGGTGTGATTTTTAGTTTTTGAAGTTGTTGGTGTAGTGCTGGGCTGAAGCACATTTTGGCTCATTGCTCTTTGCACGATTTTTGTTTGGTTTTGGGTATTGGCTACACCTTCTCCACTACCTTGTGCACCCCCTTCTTGCAAAGTTTCGGATTTTATTTTTGAGTTTTGGATTTTATCTTGTTGGTCTCCCTCTCTTGGAGGCCGTACTTCTCCTGTCCTCGCCTTAGGATGTGTGCATAAAACATTTGTGGTAGTTTGTTGTTGTTTGGTGGCTTGAACTTGGTCGCCTACCTCCTAGGAGCTGTTTTCACTTTGTTTCACGTCATTTGGAGGTGTCTTTGCGAAGTTGTGGGCATTTCATTGAGTTTGGAGCTTGCTGGTCTGAGTTTTCTGAATGCTGCAACTGCATATCAGATTTGTAATAAGTTTCAGTTTTGGCTTATTTTCTTAGTAAAATAGCTTGCTTAGTTGTGGAGTTCTTTCCTTATCATTTTGGTGTGTATTAGACATCTTATAATCATAGTAACTTGCAGATTATTTCATTTTGTAAGGCTATTATCAGTAGTACTGATTCAGTCATTTTACTTCTGCACTTTACTTTTTGTATTCCCACTTTTAGTGGAAGAGATAGGCCTTGTCGTCTTTTACTTTCAACACTTTACTTTCTTGTACTGCCTGTTGAAAAACGGAAGGGGTCGGCTAGCCACCCAGACATTTACTTTTCAGTACTTTGTATTACACTCCCGTTGAATAAGTGGTCGAGTTGCATTGCATATATTGCTGATCGGCTGAGCCGTCTTTCATACTCATTACTTTGTATTACACTCCCGTTGTATAAGTGGTCGAGTTGCATTTCATATCTCACTGATCGGCTAAGCCGTCTCACATATTGTACTTTCCAGCATTTCAGTTCTTTCAGCTAATGATCCCCTTTCCACCGTATGCTCTCACCTTGCCCTCACTGGGATCTGGGTGATCAAAAAGTGAAGGGTTACTTTCAGCTGGTTTATTTTGATTATCTAACGTTAACAGGTGAAGTTGTTTGTAAAAAAATTGAAAAAAATTATAAGGGGATATTACACTCTTGCTCTCCTGTACTCTCTCTATCTCTCTCTCTCTCTTGCTCCCTATCTCTCTTGTGCTCTCACCCTCCCTCCCTCTCACTCTCGCTCTCCCACTCTTTCTCTCTCACTCTCTCTCTCTCTCTCTCTCCCTTGCTCTCTCTCGCTCTTGTGCTCTCACTCTCACTCTCTCCCTCTTGCTCTTGCTCTCTCACTCACTCTTCCTCTCCCTCGCTCTTCATTCCCCTCTCGTTCTCTGCTCTTTCCCTCTCTCTCTCCCTTTATTCCTCAATCCCTATCTTTCCTTCCCTGCCTTCCTCACTCCCTCTCCCTCCTACTCTCTCCCCCTTCCTCTCTCCATCCGTCTTCTCCACCCCCCTCCTCCCCCCCTGTCTCCCTCTCTCTCTCTTTCTACCTCTCCTTCCCTCCTCTTCCGCCCCCCTCTCTCAACCCTAGCAGCATGGGCAAACAGATTTCAATGGATCAGAATTTCAAATTTCTTCTTGTTAACTGGGCCTTGATCACTACCTCCCAAAATGAATGCTGGCCTCAGTATCAGAAACATCATCCTATTCAGCCAAGCACCAGGTGTGAAATTAGCTTGGAGAGTCATAAATGATCCTAACACTATAACTAAGAATGTCATAATTAAAAATATAAATTTTCCTTGCTTAATCCCATGCATTTCAAAAAAGCCACTGCCCTCTCTGCGACAGAAAAAGCTTCTCCTCAAAGGAATTGAATAGCAATAAAACCATGTCACTTCGTGAATTCAGATTGGGGTAAAAATAAACTTTTGGTCTGATTGTTGGAATGGGCTGATCCGAAGTCTTCTTGGAATACCCAATCTTCACACCATCCTTAAAGCTCAAGGGCTGCATACAGCTAAGGATTATAGGGCTGATTATTAATATTTAGATATGGAATTCAAAAGAAATTCAGATTAATGGTATCTTGTTTCCAGACCAAACAGTGAAGTTGATTTGGGAATTATGTAGGAGACAACTAATCTATTCTACAAGGGGAGACAAGCTAATTTGTCCCATTACAACAAATGGCTAGGTCAGTTACCCCTAAAGCTCATGGATTTTCCATTGGTAGTTTCATTAACACAGATTTATTTTCATTACCTTGTTGCTTAGGAGTTCTATGCTTATTTGGACAACTTTTTAAGGCTTTGAACTAAGATGCTAGTACAACTATGGCTGATTTCTAACACTTTTATAATCCTTAGGCAAGAGTTTGCTGCTCGTATACATGCCTAAGCCTCAAAACATGCTACTACAAACATGTGAATGCTCAATCAAACCACAAAACCGCTGTACAACCAAGAGTACAATTATGTGAGGTTAATTATAATAATTATACATTGTGAAGAACAAGTACTTTGCTTGTAAATTGCTCATATAGCTGATCATTCTTATAAACTGCTGATTCTTATCTACTTGTGCTGTCAAATGGTAGAGAATGTGCAAGAAAATAGCACAAACAAGTGATAGAAGCATCAACACATGAAAAGAGGATCTACATAAGTGATTTACCACGAAGAAACCTAATGTGGGAAGAAAACTCTAGCAAAGAATCCACTGACATCAATTTGTACAAGCTTGCTCCCTTCGTGAGGGCCCCCAAGAACACACCATTCAAGCATCCTAACACTTGCACCTAGTGAACTCCATGACTAAGCATAGTCGAGTAATCCTAATAGCTTAGTGCAATGAACTACAACCTCCAGTTACCACATTATCTAGGATAAGAACTTGATTATGAATCAACAATTCTTAGATACGTGCTATTTTCAGCTTGCCTAACCTTCACATGGCTTTAGGATGGTTACATTAGTGGACCCTGCATTAGTTAAATGCCTCCCATGCGAATAGATAGATCATGGAAGAAGAACTGCTTGAATTCTTGGGATGAGTCTTCAGTTATGCCATTTGGTCCTTTATAAAACAAATTTGATTGTGGATGAGATCGTCAGCCGCATCCTATCCCATCATTGATGAATTCAGCCTGGTTAAACTAGTAAAATGAATTTGATTCTAGTTGAATAAGTAAGACAAAGTCAACCTTGGTCGATCTATCGCTGCTACAATGTCTTGCAACTTGTAAAGGTCATAACTTTTGCATACAAACTTGAAATGAGTGTTTTTTTTTTTGAAATTACATCACTTATTGGGAGAAATCTGAATATGGAAAAATATTTAAAATATTCCACATTAGATATCTCCCTTGTGCAGTTTTTGCCATTGCAGAAAAATTGCAATTACATGTTGTCAATAGTTCGGTTGTAATTGCAAGTTTAGCCAATGATTTTCTAGGCCAAATGGAGAAGTTAATTTGTGAATTACATTAGAGGAAACTAATCTACCCTACCAGGGAAGACTATCTAATATGGTCCATTGCAACCAATGGGGAGGCTAGTGCCACTTTTACCAATCAAATTTTGGAAAAAGTCAAATACTTAAGATAAAAAATAGAAACAACTATGGGCTCAAAAAACTTGGTCCAAATTTAAAAGGTTTTTATGGCTTGTTATACAGAACAGAGTTCTAACATGCAACCATCTACACAAAAGTGAAATGATAGGACAACATATATGTCCCAACTGCAAAAGAAACACATAAACAATTACATATCTCTTCATGAAATTGGTACTTTGCCGTTCAAATTTGGAACCACTTTACTTTTAGCTTTAGGAAAATCCAGCATAAAAAATATTTAACAATTCATCTTCAAATGAACCATATTGTACATTGGTATGCAATATCTCCAAATAATCCATCAAATCACTCCCAAATTTAATTTTTGGCATTTAGGGAATGGAATAATCGTCTTTTTAAAAATAAGGAATGAGATGCCGATTGCCCATCTAAGATAACTCAAGATTAAATAAGAAGAATTGGGTTTATCTACAACAAAACAGTCTCCCAAAGGTTCTTGGGTTCCCAAATGGACGATCTTCCATGGCTAATTACTGGAACATCCCTTTTACTAAAAGCATAATTTGTTACTTCAAAAGCATAACATCTCAAAAGCTATGTCCTTGGGGATGCGTCCCTAGCATTTTTTGACACACCCTCATACTAGGCATTAGGACTCAATTCAACAATGCCAAAACTTACCCAAGTCCTATCTTGTTTATGTGTCTTCGCTTCTTTTTAACCATCGATTATATTTGATTAGAGAAATTTCCAGTAATTCCCTCTATTGTGGTGGTTAGTTGCCCAAATTTTTTAGCTTTTTTATGTTTGGGAGTCTTTTGTGTCCTTCTTGAGCCATAAGTTTGCAAGCGGACTTGAAACCTTTGCACTAGGTTCCAAGGTGTCGAGTTCCCTCTAAATCGCATCCCGCACCCTCTTTGTTGTCCATTATGTATTGTTATGTTGGATTGTTGGTCCCTAGGTGAACCTTTGACCAAGGAACTTAAGTCTTGAGGATTAGGTCCCCTCCTTGGTCTCAACCTTGTGTGTTTCCTTGCCATCCCTATACCTCTTGGTTGTAGACTCTTGAACGGCTTTAGGACCTTGGAACCAAACTCCAAATCCCTAGCTCCCTGCATGCCTCAATTTCCCCATCATAAGGCTCCCTATTAGACCTTGGTCCTGTAGGGGAACCTTAGAGCTTGTCACTTGTTCTCAGGGTGCCAAGTCCCTCTATTGTTTTGTGCCTTGCTCCCTTCTCTTCCTTGTTGGATTGTGGATTCTCGAGAGAACCTTAGACCAAAGGACTAGGTCCAAAAGTCCAAGTTCGTTCTAGTGTCTCAACTTCGCAATTCTTCTTTGGAAATTCTTTAACAAGGTTCCTTGTCAAGCTTGGGGGAACCTTGGAACTTGGCATCGTGTTCTGAGTGCCAAGCTCCCTTCGGCTCCCAACACACACGACTTGGTCCCAATTCCTGTTGCCTTCCCGAACCCACAACTCGATTTAACCTCCCCTTCCTCCTTGGTTCTCGATACCTTTTGAGATCCGATCCCTCTACTCTGCTTGGTTCCCATCCCATTTCCAATTCCCAATCTCAACCCAATCTCCAATCTCATATCTCTCTCGCGTCCTTAGGTCCTAGGTCCATGGTCCCTTCCAGGACTTGACCCTCGACTTCTCTTCCTTCTTATTCTTGATTGCTATGATCTTTCTTACCTCCAACTCTCAATTATCTTATGCACTTAATTGAAGGTTCACAAGTCCCTTCTAGACTTGAACTTCCATCAGGTACCAAGAGTTCCAAATTTCACTCCAAGGTTTGCCACGACCTTGATACCCTCGAGTGACATTTTCCCCTACTCTAACAACATCTAGATTGATATTAATGATCAAATTTGTTTCCTTTTGACCCCCAAAGGTGTTTTCCCTCTTGAATTAAATTTGTTCAAACAATTGAGCACGATTCACATGAAGATCCAATTGTTGGGGTATGGGTGACCATACTAACATTAATGCTAGTTGCTGAATTTCTTGTTGCTTAAATGGACCCGTGATTGTTCTTTGTCGCTTGTTTTGGAGGTTCCATGAACCTACTCACCTTCCACATGCCACATCCTTAGTTTACTTTTCCTCCTGTGATTCCCATGAGCAATTGGATGCCAAATCTGAAAGTCTATAAATACCAGCTCATTTTGCATTCAAACGGTTGGTTGATGAACCAATTTTTTGGTCTACAGGTGTCTCAAATGTAATCTAGAGCATCAAACATTGAAGGCCTGAGTTGCAAATGAAGGAATGCATTTGGTGAAGAGTAGGAAGGGTTTATAATGCACATTTTGAGGCAATGGTATGTCTCCATGTTTTTTTGTAGTGATTCAAAGAAATATTGTCATAATTAGGTATTTTCTCTTGCCACATGTATTGGCATGAATGTAATGAAGGATTGATGTATGTGTGACAACATCTAATGCATTACAAATGCTTTGTAATGGTCATTGCTTTGTACCATGTGGGTTTGTGCAATTCTAGTTATGGATTATTAAGTATGTCTTTTGCATGGATGTTGTAATTGTAATCAAATCTTATCAAACTTGGAGCCCAAAAGACCTATGGAAATTCTAAGTGTGAAATTCTGTTCAAGAATTCTAAGTCAGATTTATTTCTATTATATTAAATGTGCTGATTGCAGAACATTTGTCAATTTCGATGTCTTGCAAATAAGGGAATGAAGTCCCATTTATATGAGGGAGACACGCCTCAAGGAGAGATGCGTCTTATGTGGAGACACGTCCGCTCATGGGACGTTGAAATATTCTCTCTCAATTTTTTGATGTTTTAAACCAAACATTTACAATAGAATCAATCACCCGCTAAGGTTAGCATAACCAAAATGTACATGAAAGAACTCTAACCAAGAATGGGCCCTAAAACCACTTAAGGAGGAGGGGCGAGCATATGGTCAGAGGATCCCTAGGATCTACTGAATCAATGAGTACGAGATTATACTGAAAGAGAAATATTAAACTTGACACCAAGCATGTGCACTCAAGATCCTTTGACAGGCGAGGTGCTAACATATGGTGGAGTACTAATGCTGAATTCAAATGAAATAAGGCGGATAACCAGCCAAAGAGCTTTCGACGCTACCACCAAATAGTGGGGGGAAAAGATTACAAATGATTACTTCTTCTGCTGCGGCATGCATCCACTGAAGAGTGGGGATTTACCACTTGAAAGTCGGCATGAAAGATATTACAAAACAAAATTATCCACACGGGCGGTATACCATCCAGGGGTGCTTAATGTGAAGTTAATTAATTAATGCAACAAAGTTAAAACTGAAACAATACTACTGTTAACAGTTTGTACAAAGTGAAAAGCTGCAAAATACATTGTTCATCACCATTTTTCTAAGCACCACTTATACAATGTTTCCACGTTAGAGTATAACAAGAAGAGAAGAGGAATAGGTAAACAGCAAATTAATTGCTTCAATCTCAGAAATCTGCAATTCTGGAAATGGCAATTAGCAACTACAAAAATTCATAAAATGTTCACAACTCAATCAAAATACCTCCGAATTGTGTGAAACTGAAAGCAAAGGTCATTTGGAAGATGGGCGCCCCTGTTGAGACAAAGAAACAGCTCCAAAACACCTGCAATATTTAATGGCACGATTCCCAATGCATGCTGAAAGGTACAGCCCTTGAGAGGGGCGATTTTTCAATATAAAAATAAACACTTCAAGATAAAATCTGCAATTTGAAGGAGATGGTTCTCTAGACCTTAGGAATGATAATATTAATTGCCCAGAACCATATTAAATTCATACATTCAGCAATGAACAAAATCGACTTTCAGCTGTGTGCAAAAACAGCAACTGCAAAACTGGAAAACACTTCAAAATTTCACCTTGAAACTCAATCTGCTAGTCTGGATGAGAACCAACAATAATTCAATTAGGTTTTATCTTGCAAACACGAAATTGAAGAAGGAATTAGGAGGTCAGCATTCCTCGAAGTATAGAATGATAAATCATTTCGACAGCATAAGTTTAGCAAAATCATGGATACCAAATGCTGGAGCCAAGCCTCAATTTTAAAGAAGAGAGGAGACTGTTCAAATCCTCCAAGAAGGTATGCCAAAAACCATCACCTTTTCATTTTCCAAAAAGAGATATAATTCTTCACAAAAGTACGCCCCACTTGAGATAATGAAGAATTAAATAAAAAACCTTTTAAATTTTTCATGTGGCGCCACCTTTAAAGCCCCCCTTTTAAAACAACTTGAAGTTAATTCCTTAGGCCAAGGGGTAACTGCGAATTAGAACCATTTGCTCAATTAATAAAGAAATCCATTAAAATAATATTTCCAAAAGGCTAGGCTTAGTTCAGAATACTGCTTCCAATGACGTGATGAACTGAAGGCTGACAACTGCAAATTGCCAAAAATAGTATTTACTATAAATAGTAAATAATGAGGAAAGATCATAAAACCTCCAAACTTGGAATCCTTTGATTCACCTCAACGAGCCTACAGGATTCCAAAATAGGTTGATGAGCCACTGACAAGATTACTGTCAAAAGGGGAACATTACAGTCCGCCCCCCTCGAAATTGCTTGTCCTCAAGCAACTGCAAAGCTGGATGCTGCAAAATTTGTTCACCTTCCCAAGTAGCATCTTCAATAGGCAAATTTTTCCATCTTACCAAATACTCCTTGATTGTTCGCCTCCTCAAGGACCGCTCCCTACTGTCAAGGATCTCTTCCGGAAGCAACACCAACTGCCCTTCTTCATCTAAAGGCGGTAATTCTGAAGTAGCTACCACATTATGCCCAAGTGCCTTCTTGAGGCGGGAAACATGAAAGACATTGTGAACTTTGCTATCTGTTGGAAGTTCTAACTCATATGCCACTTCTCCAATCCTTTTGGTGACTCTAAACGGACCATAGAAACGTGGCTTCAATTTTTCTGCAGCACTCTTTTTGAAGGAAGACTGTCTGTAGGGCTGAAGTCTCAGATAAACCATGTTTCCTACCTCAAATGAATGTTCAACATGTTGCTGATCAGCGTACAATTTCTGCTGATTTTTGGCTTGCTGCAGATTTTCTTTTAGTGACTTTAAGATGTCTTGGTTGTGCTGAAGCATATTTCTTGCCTGGAGAGCTCTACTATCACCAAACACCAAGTCTACAAATTTAGGAGCATCATACCCATAGAGAGCCATAAAAGGAGACATCTTAGTTGACATGTGATAAGAAGAGTTGTAACAAAACTCTCCCAAATGGAGCCACTTAATCCAAGCCCTTTGCTGCCCTGAAACATAGTTTTTAAGGTAGCCTTCTAACCATTTGTTGACAATCTCTGATTGCCCATCCGTTTGCGGGTGATAACTAGTGCTTGGAGTGAGCACTGTACCACTCAACCTGAATATCTCTTGCCAAAACACACTTAGGAACTTGCTATCCCTATCACTGACAATAGTTTTAGGCAAACCATGCAAACAAAAAACTTCTCTAAAGAACAACTCAGCTACTTGAGCTGTTGTAAATGAAGTAGTGATAGCATAAAAATGAGCATACTTAGTTAATCTATCCACCACAACATAAATACAATTACGGCCTTGCACTTTGGGTAAACCGGTGATAAAGTCCATAGCAATACTTTCCCACTTTTGATTTGGAATTGGCAAGGGCTGCAATAAACCAGCTGGAAAAGAATGTTCATTTTTATTCCTTTGACATGTAGAACATTCCCTTATGTAGTTCATGACTTCTTCCTTCATTCCCTTCCAAGCAAACCTTTCTCTTATCTGCTTGTAAGTTTTGAACATACCTTGATGACCAACAAGAGGAACATCATGAAATGACTGAAAATTTTTCCTCTTAAGCTTGGATTCGGGTACCAAGAAGATTCTACCCTTATACATAATCAAACCATCAACCAAGTTATACCTTTCATCAACCAAATGGCCTTCTATAATGCTGGTAGTAAACTAATTTTTTGCATAATCAGCAGCAATCAACTCTTTCCAATCTGCTGAAAGCTCACAAAGTGACTGCAAATGAGGCCTTCTGGACAAAGCATCCGCAACTACATTGTTCTTCCCTTAACATACTCGATATCGAAGTCATAAGCCTGAAGCTTGCTTACCCATTTCTGTTGCCTTTCATTCAAATCCTTTTGCCGCGTGAAATGTTTAAGACTATTATGATTAGTCTTAACCACAAATTTACTTCCCACCAAGTATTGGCGGAATTTGGACAAAGCATGCATGATGGCAAGCATCTCTTTGTCATAAATCGAGTATAATTTTTTTGCTTCTCTCAATTTTCTGCTCTCAAAGACAATAGGATGTTTGTCTTGCATGAGAACAGCTCCAACTCCTTCACCTGAAGCGTCACATTGTAATTCAAAAGGTTTTTTAAAATCAGGCAAAGCCAACACTAGACATGAACTCATAATTTATTTGAACTTATCAAACACTCCTTGTGCTTTTTCTGTCCATAGGAAGGCTCTCTTTTTGGTGAGATCTGTGAGAGGGGCCGCAATATGAGAATACCCCTTGACAAATCTTCTATAAAACCCACACAAACCCAAAAATCCTTTCAAGTGGGTCACATTTTTCGGAGGTGGCCAATCAACAATGACTCTAATCTTTTCAGGATCAACTTTGACCCCCTTAGAACTGATAATGTTGCTGAGATAGAGAAGCTCAGTCATCCCAAACTCACATTTAGATTCTTTAGCAAACATGCATTCAACCTCCAGAATGCTAAGCACTTCCTCCAAGTGCTGAAGGTGCTCCTCCCAAGACTTACTAAAAACAAGAATGTCGTCAAAGAGGATAAGCACAAACTTCCTCAACTGCTGCTTGAAAGTCTTGTTCATACATGATTGAAACGTTGCTGGAGCATTAGTCAAACCGAATGGCATGACAAGGAACTCAAAGTGCCCATAGTGACATCTAAAAGTTGTTTTCTCAATATCCCCTTCTCTCATTTTGATTTGATGGTAACCGGATCGAAGATCAATCTTCGAAAAGAACATAGCCCCATGGAGCTCATCAATTAGCTCATCTATCCTAGGAATAGGATATCTATTTTTGATGGTTTTTTGATTCAATGCATGATAATCAACACACATCCACATTGTACCATCTTTCTTTTTGACCAATACCACTGCTGAAGCAAATGGGCATTTTCATAGTTTCTTTTTAACTATGAAAAACAACCCCAAAAACTCCAACTACTAAAATCTGATATACTAAACCAGCAATTTGAAAATGCAAACCAGCAACATGAGACACATCAAAATGTTCATAACTCTCTCAAAACTCCACCAAAACACCTAAAACAAAATGCAAATAATGCCTAAGGATTAGGCGACCAAGGTAAGACCAAGAAACCACTGCAAATATGAACTATTATTTTAAGCACACTTCCCAAGATAGTTATCAGGCATGGTATGACCTCCCAAGAGGGGCGACCTGCAATATAAAATTCAAATCTGCAAAATAAAATATGATAATCAGCAAAATGGGATGCCTAGGATAGGAGAATAGATTAAGCCATCACCCAAAACCAACAAAAAATCGCCTAAGGAGTTGTGAGTGAAAAACACCTACAATGACACCCAAAACCAACAACTTTTAAACTGACAAAACACCCAAAAAGACATCAGAAAACATCAAATGATTCTATTACAATGAGCTCCATCTGTTCTTCAGTGTAAAACACAACCTTCTCACTTAGCTAGTTGCTATCTTTCAAGCAAGAAACTAAGTACAAGCTAGGAGGTATGCATTCCTCGAAGCAATTCAGTCACCATTTCGGCAACACTTCGTTATAATTCTTCATGAATGAGAAATGAGAAGCCCAACACTCATATTTATAACCTTTTGTCTCCAAATTCAAATTCAATTTCCCTCCAAGATGGATGCCTAACCCAAATTCAAATTCACTTTGCAATATTCTCCAAATTACATTTCATTTCCTTATGTGTCCAAGTCTTCCAACTCAAGAAAGCATTATACTTTATCAAAATTACAAATAAAGTGTAATATTGGCGTCCAAAAGTATTAAAGTGAAATACTTTATAAAACAACACATCTCAATAAGGTGTCCACAACCCTTATCAATATTTCACTTAATTAAATATTTTACCTCCACAAGTGAAGCGCCCACACAAGCTGAAGACCCGCCAAAAATAACTCAGTAGTGCTGAAGGCCCAACTGCCCAAATTGACCTGCCTAAAATAGCCTCAAAATTGGCCTATTGAAAACTTGCTAAAAATAGCACTTACTAAAAATAGCATACTTCTAAAAATAGTAAGTGTGTCCAAATGCATTTTAACCATATTTTGAGTAGCCGTTGCAACTTACTAAAAATAGTAAGTCTGGAAAAGTCCTCTGATTTAGTTGCATGTCACATCATTGCGAAGCTCTCCGAAAACCCATAAGGATTCCTGAATCAGAACTGTAAAAATCCAACATGCAAGCCACCAAAACTGCCAAAACATCCCCCTAAAAAATAGGAAACCCTAATTTCTGCTTCCGACTAGCCTACGGGCCTCCGGGATAGGCTAACGGCCAACTGCATTGATCACTGCTGAGAAGGGGACTTTACAGTCCGCCCTCCCCAAGATTGCTTGCCCTCAGGCAATCGCAAGTCTAGATGCTGCAAAATCTCCTCATTTTTCCAAGTAGCGTCCTCAATGGGCAAATTCTTCCACTTCACCAAATACTCTTTGATTGTCCTTCTCCTCAAAGAGCGTTCTCTGGAATCAATGGTGTCCTTTGGAATCAAAACTGACTGTCCCTCCTCATCCAATGGAGGCAAATTTGAAGAAGCAACAACATTGTGTTCAAGTGCCTTCTTGAGGCGAGACACGTGGAAGACATTGTGAAACTTTCTACTCGTTGGTAGCTCCAACTCATAAGCCACTGCACCAACTCTCCTGATGACTCTAAATGGCCCATAAAAACATGGCTTGAGTTTCTCCGCTTTTCTCTTCTTGAGAGTAGACTGTTTGTAAGGCTGGAGTCTAAGATAGACCATGTCACCAACTTCAAATGCACGCTCAACACTCTACTGATCAGTGTACAACATCTGCTGATTCTGTGCAATCTGAAGATTGTTCTTCAAAGATTTCAAAATATTTTGACTTTGCTGCAACATATCCCTCGCTTGAGGGGCTTTGCTATCACTAAACATCAAATCAGCAAAGCTAGGGGCCTCATATCCATAGAGCGCCATGAATGGAGACATTCTGATAGACATGTGGAAGGACGAATTGTAGCAATACTCTCCTAAGTGAAGCCATTTCACCCATGCTTTCTGCTGCTCCGAAACATAGTTTTTGAGATAGCCCTCCAACCACTTATTCACAATCTCTGTTTGCCCATCAGTTTTTGGGTGATAACTAGTGCTTGGAATGAGCACTGTACCACTCAATCTGAAAACTTCTTGCCAAAAGGTGCTTGGGAACTTGCTGTCCCTATCACTCACAATGTTTTTCGGCAACCCATGCAATCTAAACACTTCATGAAAGAACAAATCTGCAACTTGAGCTGCTGAAAATGAACTAGTAATTGCAAAGAAGTGAGCAAAATTGCTTAATCTATCTACCACAACATAGATATAGTCTTTGCCTTGGGCTTTTGGCAACTCCGTGATGAAGTCCACCGATATACTTTCCCATTTTTGATTGGGAAATGGTAGAGGCTGCAACAAACCGGCTGAAAATGTATGCTCATTCTTGTTCATTTGGCAAGTGTGTGTGACACTCCTTAATGTAACACAAGACCTTATCTTTCAACCCTTTCCAAGAAAATATTTCACGAATCTGCCTGTAGGTCTTGAAATATCCTCGATGACCAGCAAGTGGAATGTCATGAAAAGTTTGCAAAACCTTATTTTTGAGCTTGGATTCATGAAACAAGAAGATTCTCCCTTTGTATTGTATCAAACGATCAACCACTTTGTACCTTTTATCATGAAAAGTACCTTCAATAATGTTGGTTGCAGACTGATTTTTGGCATAATCAACAAGCAGCGCCTCCTTCCAATCAGTAGTAAGCTCACACAATGAGTTCAAATGAGGCCTTCTAGATAGTGCATCCGCCACAATTGTTCTTGCCTTTGACATACTCAATGTCAAAATCGTAAGCTTGAAGCTTACTCACCCACTTTTGCTGCCTTTCGTTCAAGTCCTTCTGATGCATAAAGTGCTTGAGGCTATTGTGATCAGTTTTGACAACAAATTTGCTCCCCACAAAATATTTTCTGAACTTGGCCAATGCATGCATGATTGCAAGCATTTCTTTGTCATACACCTCTTAGCTTTCTACTCGTGGGGTGTTTTTCTTGCATCAAAACAACACCAACCCTTTCTCTAGATGCGTCACATTGCAGCTCAAAAGGCTTGGAAAAATCAAGTATAGCCAAACTGGACATGAACTCATAATCTTCTTGATCTTGTCAAAAACACCTTGTGCCTTTTCTGTCCAAACAAAAGATCCCTTTTTGGTGAAATCAGTAAGCGGAGCAGCAATTTGAGAGTAGCCTTTCACAAATCTTCTGTAGAAGCCACAAAGACCCAAGAACCCCTTCAAATGTGTCAAGTTCTCTGGGGGTGGCCAATCCAAGATTGCCTTGATCTTTTCTAGATCAACCTTCACTCCTTCAACACTGATTATGTGACCAAGGTAAAGCAACTCTGTCATTCCAAATTCACATTTGGACTCTTTGTCAAACAAACTTTTTGATTCAAGGATGCTAAGCACTTCCTTCAAGTGCTTAAGATGTTCTTCCCAAGTCTTGCTGAAAATGAGAATGTCATCAAAGAAAATCAACACAAACTTCCTCAACTGCTTCTGAAAGATTCGGTTCATACAAGACTAGAAAGTAGCAGGAGCATTAGTCAACCCAAATGGCATGACGAAGAACTCAAAATGACCATAATGGCACCTAAATGCCGTTTTCTCCACATATGATCCCCTCATGCGAATCTGATAGTAACCCGATCTTAGATCAGAACTTGGCTCCATGTAGCTCATCAATGAGCTCATCTATCTTGGGAATTGGATACTGGTTCTTGATTGTTTTTTGATTCAACACACGGTAGTCCACACACATGCGAATGGTGCCATCTTTTTTCTTCACTAGCACCATTGTTGAAGCAAAAGGACTCTTACCTGGGCGAATGAAACCACCTCCAAGAGTTCCCTAATGTTCTTTTCAATCTCATCTTTTTGCTTCTTAGGGTACCGATATGGGGTTGTGAGAACTGGCTTGGCCCCTTCTTCAAGTTTTATGGCATGCTCAGTTCCCCTTTCAAGAGGTCTCCCAGGAGGTAGATCAACAAAGACCTTACTCTTCTTAGTGAGCAAAGACTGGATATCAGGTGGATAGTCCCTCTTTGTTTCCACTAGATTAGCTGGTAGAATCATTCACTCCGCTGCCCACTCAACTTGATCATGACGAATCAGTTTTTCCATTCTTTTGAAAGACACAATTCGTGGGCCTCCATTTGACATTACTCTTCCGTCTTTTCATCTGATTGAAACTTTAACCCCATTGTTTGCAGATTTCGAGAGATCTCTCCAAGAGATCGAAGCCATTGAATGCCAAGAACAACATTCGTATCACCATTGTTAACAACATAGAAGTCATCTTTGATTTCGTAGTTGCCCAGTTGCATAGACATGCTAGCAACCTTTTGATTGCAAGAGATATGAAATCCATCTGCCACCATGACTTTGAAACCTTCAAATTCTTTAGTTTTGAGTCCTCTCTTTGCAACCACTCTTTCATCAATGAAATTGTGTGTTGCTCCGGTATCGATCAAAGCAACAATTCGATGCCCTCTCAGCATACCACGAACCTTGAAGGATTCGTTCTTTTGAAAACTAGAAAGTTGGGCAAATGTGTCCCCACCTCCTTGCTCATCTTCAGACTCTTCGGGAGGTTCTCTTCCTCACTTTCTGCAAAATCAGACCGCTGCTCTGAGTAATCAGATTCTGATCCAAAATCAAAATAGGCCTCCATGTGGTTAGAATGTCCTCTTCCATAACATTTATGCCCTTTAGTCCATGGCTCTCTATATGTATAACATTTTCCATCTTTTCTAAGCTTCTCATGAAGCTCATCATCCAACTTAGGAGGAAACTTTTTATGCTGACTTGGAAAGTGCTTCTTGTCTTTCTTATGTGCAAAAGGCTTGGACTGAAATTTTGGCCTAGGGGCAGCCAACTCGATGCTTCTAGCTTTCTTGATGGCCTCATCAAGACTTGGTGGATCAAATGCTTTTACCCACCCCTTCAATGGTTCCATCAAACCTTCAGAGAACAAAACAAGTCTTCTTTCAGTGATGTTGGGCACCATCACGAAAAGTCTTTGAAAATCTGCAATATATGCATCCAATGAGCCATGTTGTTTCAGCTGAGCAAGCTCACGGAACTTTACTTTAAGATCCTTAGTATCGAACCTCTCAATCAGCTTGTTGGTGAAATCTTCATAAGTTTGAATGAGGTTGTGGCCAAGAGTGACCAAACCATGATACCACCACTCATGGGCAGCTCCTTCCAAATGCAGAGTTGCAAACTTTATGGCATCTTCTTCAGGCATCGGTCTAAGAGAAAGGTAGTTGTCAAGCTTCTGCACCCATGACCTTGCCATACACTTATCACTCCCATCAAAATGGGCCAAGGTCATCTTCCCAAGAGCTTGTTGATAATTCGTTCTAGGACCCATAGGAGCTCGATATTCAACTCTTCCGCCATTCCTTCTGTTTCTCTGGTTCATGAACAGATCAAAGGACCATTAGTCTCTGAGATTAGGTGGTAAAGTGATATATTCCATATAGGCTTGTTTTGCATCATCTGCAAAAGGTATTTCGGCCTCTGCTGGTGGTTCCTCCCTTTGAGTGAAGGTAGGAAAAAGAGGTCTAGAGGTTGAACCTCTAGTGATTGCCACATGTTGACCAATAGTTCTGTCTCTCCCTTTGACCTCAAACCATTGTTACCATTAGAACCTCTATTTTCTCCAACATTGTTTTGATGAAGTGAGGACAGATTTTGAGCTACTTGCTGATCCATTCTTGCTAGCAAACGTGTCATCATCTCTATCATGTTATCAAATTTGCTTTCGACTCTAGCTTCTCTTTCCTCCATGGAAAGTCTAGATCCTTTTGACATCGTACAACTGCTTTACCAATATCTTCAATTGCTTTACCGGTTTCTCTCAAAGCTTCAAAAAATGTCTTTGCCTTTGGAATTGGTGGATTCTAATTCTGATTTCTTGCATGCCCTCTGATGAAGTATGTGACTTCTTTGTCACTCATCTGACAACTGAACTCTAAAAGTCACAGGATGGCAAGATCTTGGCTTTGATACCACTGAAATGACCCCCTTGTAATTTTTTCAATTTTTCAACACATCAATCTTCACCCATTAGCGTTAGCATAATCAAATTAGCTGATGAAAGTAACCCTATGCCAAGAATGTTCACTCAAGACCCAAGATGGGTGAGGTGATATCATATGGCGTTGGGGATCATTAGTAACAAATTGAATGAAAGTACAATGTTGGAAATGTAAATTATGCAACTCGACCACTTATTTAGCGGGAGTAGGTTGATGGCTCAGCCGATCAACGGATGAGATATGCAGTACAAAAAGTAAAGACGGCGAGGCCTGTCTATTCCACCAATGGTAGGAATAAAATGCTTGTAGAAAAGTAAATAGAGCGGCGAGGCCTGCCCTCTTCCACTAAAAGTGGGAATACAATAGAAATTTGCAGAAATATTAAGGAGCTGATTAGTACTACTGAACTAGCATTACAATGCGAAATAGAATCTGCAAGAGCCGAGTATTATAGATGTCCAAAGTGCTGCAAATGATAGAAAATGTCTCTCCAACTCCAAAAGACTCCCAACTATGAAAAACAACCCCAAAAACTCCAACTACTAAAATCTGATATACTAAACCAGCAATTTGAAAATGCAAACCAGCAACATGAGACACATCAAAATGTTCATAACTCTTTCAAAACTCCACCAAAACACCTAAAACAAAATGCAAATAATGCCTAAGGATTAGGCGACCAAGGTAAGACCAAGTAACCACTGCAAATATGAACCATTATTTTAAGCACAGTTCCCAAGACAGTTCTCAGGCATGGTACGATCTCCCAAGAGGAGCGACCTGCAATATAAAATTCAAATCTGCAAAATAAAATCTGATAATCAGCAAAATGGGACGCCTAGGATAGGAGAATAGATTAAGCCATCACCCAGAACCAACAAAAAATCGCCTAAGGAGTTGTGAGTGAAAAACACTTACAGCCACACCCAAAACTAGCAACCTGTAAACTGACAAAACACCCAAAAGACATCAGAAAACATCAAACGACTCCATTATAATGAGCTCCATCTGTTCTTTAGTGTAAAGAACAGCCTTCTCACTTAGCTAGTTGCTATCTTTCAAGCAAGAAACTAAGTACAAGCTAGGAGGTATGCATTACTCAAAACAATTCAGTCACTATTTCGGCAACACTTTGGTATAATTCTTCATGGATGAGAAATGAGAAGCCCAACACTCATATTTATAACCTTTTGTCTCCAAATTCAAATTCAATCTCCTTCGAAGATTGATGCCTAACCCAAATTCAAATTCACTTTGCAATATTCTCCAAATTACATTTCATTTCCTTATGTCTCCAAGTTGTTCAACTGAAGAAAGCATTACACTTTTTCAAAATTACAAATAAAGTATAATATTGGCGTCCAAAAGTATTAAAGTGATACTTTATAAAATAACATATCTCCTCAATAAGGTGTCCACAACCCTTATCAATATTTCACTTAATTAAATATTTTACTTGTACAAGTGAAGCGCCCACACAAGCTAAAGACTTGCCAAAATTAGCTCAGAAGTGCTGAAGGCCCAACTGCCCAAACTGACTTGCCTGAAATAGCCTTAGAACTGGCCTGCTGAAAACTTGCTAAAAATAGCCATTGCTAAAAATAGCACTTACTAAAAATAGCATACTTCTAAAAATAGTAAGTGTGTCCAAATGCATTTTAACCATATTTTGAGCAGTCGTTGCAACTTACTAAAAACAGTAAGTCCGGAAAAGTCTGATTTAGTTGCATGTCACTTCATTGGGAAGTTCTCCGAAAACCCAAAAGGATGCCAGAGTCAGAACTATAAAACTCCTACATGCAAGCCACCAAAAACTACCTAAACACCCCCTTAGAAAATAGGAAACCCTAATTTCTGCTTCCGACTAGCCTATGAGCCTCTGGGATAGGCTAACGGCCAGCTGCATTGATCACTGCTGAGAAGGGGACATTTCAGTTTTCAAGATAAAATTAGGGAAACAATACGTAGGATTTGAAGCTCCATTTGTACCTCTCAAGGTGGTGTTTTAGTTCCAAGATGATATATCATTAAAAACAACAGTTTTTAGTTGTTTTTGTAGTCACAAAATTGCATGTTTGCAACATATAATGACATAGATTTAAGTCATAGGATAGTGGATCTTCAAATTTCCATATGCACATTTTGAGCTCCCTTTTAATGCTCTCAACACATATGACAGTCAACTGATTCTTTCAGCATAAAGTAACAGTTTTTAGTGGAAAAACATCAGTTTTCAGTTACTAAAGGGTGTTGGTATTGTCCTAAAAGAACAAGTTTTCTATGAAATTTTAGGGGCAGCAATTCTTCAAAGTGTAAAATCAGTGAAGAGAGGCAGCTTTCTCATCAAAATGCAGCACCATTTCCATATGGTGGAATCTCCCTCCAAACTAGTGTCTAAATATCCTTAGATCAAGGCTACTAATTGAGATGTGTCGATGTTCAAGAAATAGAGTTGGAAGAACACATTGGTAAAATAAGCTAGTGAGAAGACTTTGGGATACTTGTCTTATTGAGGCAGCCTCCTTTCCAATCTCAATATAAAGTAAGGAACTTGTTGTTGCTTGTGTCAACCACTACAATTCTAAGACAATGGAGATTGGCTCATTGAATGCTCAAATTCTTTGCAAGCACAGGGGTAGTAGCATATTTTATATATTTTTGTCATTTTGTAGTTGGAACTTGCAAACTTTGGGTATTTTGTTGTATTTTTTAATTTTTTATATAATGCTATATCATATGCACATTGACAATGAACTACGAGAGCAAGTAAATTTTGTTAATTTGTTGGACTCTCATGTGAACTCTCAATTCAACTCTAATGTTATGTGTAAGTATCTATAATGTATATGATGAATGCTTTATCAATGTTATCATACAAATATTTGAAATTTCCCTTTTTCTAATAGCCATCTGCTTTGCCACCCCTTGTCGTCCCCTAAAATGGCCTCCAAAACTTTCGTTCCCAAAATACATCCCCTCGTCCTATGGCATACTTGTCCCAAAAACTTGGTGTAACATAGCTCAAAAGTAGATGTAGTCCTACCCTAGTCTTAAAAAGAAGCTTTCCTTTAGGAATGAACTACATAAACTTAAAAGATATTACGACAATGCAAAAATTCTCACCTCAAAGCTCTAGTGTTTATTGGATTGCTAGAAGTGGTAATCCTAATAAGGTTCCTATTGATATTGGTGATAAGGACAACCCTATTATCTCCGATGCTCAATCAAAAGCTCCTCAAAACTTCCCTTCCCCTTTTTCCCAAATGCATCACTCCTGCCCTCAACACACTCACTCCAAGCCCTCTCTTCAATTTGGTTGCCCAATCCCAACACTTATTTCTACTCCACCTTTGGCTTCAATCTGGTGGCCTTTCTAAACACTCAAATCATCAACACCTCAATATTTACTTCGAAGCATTATGTTTTTCTGTATTATTCCATCAGAGTGTTTTAAGTTGGTTACTTATCAAGAAGGTGGCTCCTCATCCACCTCAGCAATTCTTATTCATTTTAAATATGAAATTGTAGGTATTTCAAACAAAGTCTAGAGATTGAAATTCAACCCAACGTAAGAAAGACTACCCTTCTTTGTGAGTGGTCTTAATAGGCTCTACACTCAGGTTAACCTTTGAGTTTTTAAGAACTAATTTACTACTATTTAGGGCAGATTGTGTTAATTAACCTAAAAGTGTTTTAAATTGAAAGATTTAAGTTTACCAACAGGCCAAAACACTTAAATAGAAACAAACTGTTATTGTTTATAGGAAAATAAATGAGAAATGACAAGTTGAAAGTACAATATGGAAAAGATGATAAGAGGAGAACCTAGGAATACAATTTGGAGCTCATTGGATTGGACGCCAATGCTTAGTGTGGATGTTTGTGCGACACATTGTAGTCCCATATTTCAGAAATGTCTAGAATTCAAATATATGTTGAAAAATGTGATCTGTTAACACAGTAATGAAACGGGAAAAATACTAGTAAATCACTAGTGATGAGAAGAACAAAATAACAAGAATTTAAACTAATCCACTGCAAAGAAATTGACAAAATTGGAAAGAAACAAGAGGGAAGGATATCACCAAGTTCATAGAAGGCTGAATATTTTTGTTCAGATGATAACCTGTAGCTGAAAGAATACGAGAAAATATTTTTGGTGGTTGTGAGGAGCTTGCCTTTAGGTCAAGTCCTTGGATAGGTTTTTCAACCTCCACAACAAACCTATTTTTGATAATGTTGATAATAGAATGCTAAATGCAATATAAGTAAAATAACGATGTTGTAAGAGATGCAAGGAACAAGAATAATAGTTCTATTGAATGCAAAAAGTGATCTTAGATGTCAAATACAATAGGACAAAGGATTCAACTGTTACATCCCAAATTGTGAGGTTACTATTTACTAGTGATATAAAGGGTAGAAATGAATGTAATGTGAAAAATGGAGATGCTTGCACCTTGTTGTCAATGTGTATGTTATATCACTTGATGTTGTTTCATTTGATGTTATCTCAATTGATGTAATTCGTGGTGGAATACTGCATATATGTGAATAGGAGGTTAATGAATCATGTTATTTTAACCTGAAGATGTTTGTATATATGATGCTGCTAAAGGTATGTGCTAGTGGTTACATAAAACTTTCATTCTCTAGGGGGAGGGGAAGTATCACTCGAGAGAGGAGCTTGGTCGGGTAACCGGTAAAGTGAACTATCTGAGCATACTCACACTCACCTTAGACTGAGTAAACCAAGTCAGTTTTGTATGAGTATAAGGTAAGTCATCCATAGCTTGTATGTCTTGCAAGTAGAGGTCTTGATTGCTTCTGTGTGTGAAGTTTATCCTTGTGCTTGATTGTGAGATTATGATCATCATGGTGGTATCATGTTTGGATGTGAACGTTGGAAGTAAGCATATGTACACATGTATAGTATATATACGTATCCGTAAGTATAAACATATCAATACAGGCATAAGTGGCTAATGGACTGGCCATACGGATGTGTCGATATGGTATATGTACGTATACGTGTACATAGAGGATTATACTGTAGTATACATATGTATATAAACGTACGTCCGATAATGTGGAAATATTAATATTTGCCTTGGAATTTATATATACATATATATATATATTGAAAGTATGCTGATTGGCTTGCAATATATTTATTCAACAAATAAATATGTATATGTATATATATTTATATTTTTTAAATATAAATATATTTATATATATGTAATTATATATAATATTATTATAGTTATACTAAAATATATATGTATATTAAATACTCGAGTATTTAAATATTTATATGTTTAATATATTTAAAAGAACTTTAATAATATTTATATAATAAAATATATAAATGTATTTAGTTAAATATTTTAAAACTCTAAAGAGTAAAATTAAAAGATTTAAATCTTTTACTTAGGGTAAATATTATAAAGTGGACTTTGGAGAAATAATATGAAATGTATTGGAAAGTGATAGATTTCATAAATTAAATAAAGACTCTACTTTATAAAATCATCTGAATAAATCGATTTATTTCTTAATGGAAATAACTATGGAAATCATTTTAGAGGAAAGTACGCCAAACTTCAAACGGTGGAAATATTTCATTTTAAACATTAGATTGACATTTGAAAAAAAGGGGCGAAATATTCATAGAGCTCTTCCCGTGAAATGGCGAGAGCTTCAAACGTAAGAAAAATGGAGGAAAGATTCAAACGCTGGAAAAGAGGCAACGCCAGCCAGATGGAATGTGTTGTTGCAAGCTTAATCTTGACAAATTCGCAACTGTCATGAGTCATGCTCTGTTATGCGCCAAAGAGGGATGTTTTTCCTGTAAGTGGCAATTTTGAGTTGAACAAGTCTGGAAATGGTGGCTCCAAGAGAGTCGAATCACTCTTTCTTATGATGATATAAGGTTTAAAAGTCTGCCAGGTAGCATTTTGAATAAGTTTGGGCACCTTGTTGTCATTTTACATACCCTCAATGGAGGAATCCGTTGCATTTCGGGTCTATAAAAGGACACCTTGCCATTCATTGTAAACCCACTTGAGCATTCTGAGTTTAGTAAATTCCTGAGCTCTCTTTTCCATCACATTTTGTTGTTGCATTTTATGTATTGCTGATTTAGGGAAATATAGTAAGTTCATACCAGCATTTACCAGTCACTGTATTTATAACATTATGAGTTTAGAGTGAAGAATTTAGGAATTGTAGCTGAGTAGGAATTTAGTAGAGGAATCACCTTTGAGAGGAGAATTATAGGAATTCACTTAGAGTGAACTATCATCACGAAGAAGCCATTTTTCAATTGAAATTTTGGAAGTGTCTAGAAGAGCAATTCTAGAAGGAAAAGCTTTGGAAAACAGGCATGGGGAAATCTTCTTTATTCTCTGTTTTTGATTAATCAAAGTAAAAGAGTTCTTTGTGTTTTCATTAATCATTGAAAGAAAATTAGGCATAGTTGTTTGACTGTGTGAAAGAAGAATTATGTTTTTTGTTTGTGTTGATGAGTTTGCAATGGTTGAAAGATGTATCTTGAATGCAACGTAATTATAAGGGAAAGGAAATTGTTTATTTACCTTGCTTAAAGAGGGAATTTTAAGTATAGAGAATTATTGTGAAAAAAGGAATAGGAATGAATTGAAATGCATTTTTGTATGAATGTTGCTTATTCTGTATGATCTCCGTATATGGAGAATACGAGAAATTAGTTAATATCTATTAGGACCGAAATGAAGGAAAAACCAAGTATGGTCTAAAGCTTAAGTTATTAGGTTAACTAGATAAGCTAAGTACTCCATGGATAAAGATTTTCGGAATAGGAGTTACATGAGGGACACTTGTAGGCTGTTTCATTTCCTAAATAGATAGGTTGTTGTAGGGAGTCTGGGGTGACTAACTACCCATTGAAAGACTTAGCCTACGCGTAGCGTAAGATAGCCTTAAGTCAAAATCGGCCTTGAGTAGTGTATATGATAGATGACCTTCATTCCAAGTACTGAATGAGAATACTTTGGCCAAAGTAGTGAAATGTACGACATCCACTTAGATGTGAGATAGTTGAGACTACACTGTTAGTTCATTGTGATTCTTGTACTAGTATGAGATTGTGAAATAGCAAGGTTCTAGTTGTGAATAAGACACAACACTATGTTCAGTTGGGTTGTCGCAGCCGGATACTCTACCAATCTCTTTGTTTGAAGGGAGGTTCATCTATTGAATGATAGATGTGCAGGGGATCACATTAATAGTCCGTGGTTGGCAGAAAAGCGCCTGAGTGATGCTTCTCCTCCACAACAGGCGATGGATACACCAAGATTTGAAAGGAAAGAAACCTGGACCGTCTTACTACTATTTGTGCAAAAGCTTACGAGCTATGTATGTAATTGTTTTACTTTTGTACTCTGATTTATATTTGCAACGAAAATGGAATTCATGTGGAAATATATTGTAACATGCATGTATTTATCAATAAAGAAAGGAGGGATTTTATTGTAATGTCTTTGTTACTTGTTACTTTTATATGTTTGAAGTGAACTGTTGAAATTTTTTGTTTTACCGAAGGATCGGGTCGTTACATCAACAATACAAATAACAAAGAAATGAGAGGAAGTGAGAGAAACTACAAAGAAAATAACCTCATAGAGCTTGGAGCAAACAAAGGAGAACCAAATGTTGGTTGTGAAATTGCTACCACACTTCCATGAATGTTTGGAATGTTGGATAATCTTCACATAGAACGATAGTGTTGGTAGAGAGCTTCAAAAGTGTTGTAACGATGGAGAAAGCCTCAATAGTTCAAGATAGAAAGCTAGAATGCAATTGAGAATTGATAGAATGAAATATTTGAAAATTTAGTCAAAGAAGGGGAGCTAAAGGGTGGGTAGCCCTTTAGATTCTTCCTAGGATGGTTACTAGCAATTGCAAAAATGGTAGAGGAAAGAAACGCCCAAAAATGGCTACAAATTTACAAATTGACACGAGGCGATAGCATGTCACATGGATATTTATGGTAAGTGCTAGTGTTTGGACAATTTAGGCTAGAAAAAGGTCTAACACTCTAGGGACAACATACATAAGACACTTGGAACACAAGGACAAGTAGAAACAACAAAAAAGTGCTAGACATTTGGCACAAGGAGGGACAAGGCTAAGAACGCCAAAGCAGGTGTAGAAGATAGTGTGAAATTGCAAGGGTATGCAATTTTCGGCATTACACAAAGATAGCATGGAATGACAACACTTTAAGGAGGTATAGATGATGTATTAGTTGGTAGCAGGCAGCATAGAGTGGAACGTTTTAATCAGCCAAACAATACTCATTTCACTCCAAAAGTAATTGTCCACCTCCTGATGCAGGAGCATCCGGGTCTATAGGTAATCAACATCAACCAAAAAAATTGCAGTTTGGTTTTTGGTTTCAATTTTTGTTTGGAAGTGTGATTTTGATGATTTGCATGCAATTATCTAGAATTCAAATATATATTTATTGTGGGATCAATTCCATTAATTGATGAATTCATTTCTATACTGTAAAAGGCAGAGTAAAGTGCAAATGTATTCCCATATTTTAATTATTTTGTTGAGCTTTGTGGAAGAATGGCAAGGGGTGTTTGTGTTGGAGAAAAAAAAATGCAAAATCAAAATAAATTTGATTCTTTTCATATTTCTTGCGTTGAGTTGTTGGACACCAAATTGAGGAGAGGAAGGTGAAGAGATAAGGGGAAAAAGAGAAAAGGCCCTTTCTTGTTGCACAATCAATTTTGGGGGCATTAGATTGAAGAGTGAGAAAAGGTTGAGTTGTTGATGAAGTTTGCAACAGTCTAGTGCCTAGAAATCATTTTTTTTTGGAGTTTTGGGGTTGAATTCAAGCATAGTGTTGTTGGTAGAAAAATATTGTGAGCATGTATTCATATAGATGAATATGGAAGCTTCCTTTATGCAAGTTTTTAGACAAAAATATTTTCATTTGTTAGTTCAAATTAAATTTCAAAAAGTGGTTTGTCACAAGGTGTTTTGCAACATAGTTCCAGGCTCTAGCATTCAGAAATGATTTTTCTAGGATTTCAGCTTGAGTTTTTGTATGGTATTATGGGTAGATAAATTGTGATCCACCTATATTCTTGTAGATGAGGGTGGGAACTTCAAATGTACAAGTTTTTATGGCAATTGGAAGCTTTTGCATATTCAAATTAAATTTCAAAAATTGGTTTGCTAATAATATTTTGTGCACTTCTGCGTATGTGAATTTGAATATGTCAATTGAATTGATAATTGGAGTACGAATTAAATTGTCCGGTAAAAGAATGAACATGTGTGAGATGATTTTGGAAGTGTTTGGCTGCAAGGCTGTAATGTCCCCATTTTTAGCACTGCACTTCTCAGTGATTGATGGCCTATGCCTGGGGTGCTGTCAGCTAGTCAGAGGCAGAATTAGGGTTTCCGACTGTTTGGTGGGTTCTCTTGAGGATTCAGGGTTCTGCTTGTTGGAGTTTGGGTGTTTGGATTCTGGATTCCTTCTGGGTTTTCAGAAAGCTTCGCAATGGTGGCACATGCATTGCATTCTGAGCAACTTCTTGAATTTACTATTTTTAGTAAATTCTATATTTAGCAGTGGTCCAGTCAGCACCAGCTCAATCAACTTTCCTTCACTTGCAGTTCATTGGGTGATCCTGATTTTTGGCTTAAGAGGTTCATTTTGGAGAAATAAGTTATTTAAAGTCAATAATGTTTTATTTTATAAAATAACCCCTTGTCCTAGTAATATGACTTTAAGTCATTTTAAAGAAGGGGACTTTGAGGGTTATTCTCTCATGAGGAACATATTGCGATTTTTCCTAAAGTTAATTGCTCAAATGGAATTGGACACCAACTTTTGGAGAAAAGATAATTTTAAATTAAAGGAAAATTGCCTTTATGAAAAGGGACGCCATCTTGAAGGAAGACTTGGTCAAGTCAAAACCCTAAAAGCATCTTGTGGAGTGGGTGCACCTTCTAGAAGCATCTAGAAGTGTCTTCTCAAAATTATAAAAGGGAGCCTTGGGTCTTCATTTGATCATCTTATGTTTATGACATTGTTATGTTGCCGGAATGGCTTTGGGACTGCTTCGAGGAATGAAAGCCTCCTAGCCTTGGCTTGACTTCGTGCTTGAGAGATAGCACCTAGTGGAGAAGTTTGCTTATTGTTGAGAGTTTGTGTAGTGAGGTTTGCTTTGTAGCTGGAGTTTTATTTGTAGTTCAGATTTTGCATTCTTATCATTTTTCTGGAGTTGCTGAAGTCAAGCTGAATCTGTAGTTTCACTCATAAATCCGAAAATAAAAATACAGTCGTTCTGGGTATTGATTCATTGAGTTTCCTTGATAGGGGCGACCCTTCTTGCAAAGATTCAGATTTTAATATTGAGTGTTTATTTTTTTAAAGAAAAATCGCCTCTCTCTATTGGCCGTACCATTCTGGTCTGCCTGGCAAATGTTTAGAAAAAAGAATACTTCGATTTGTTAGCTTGTTTCTTGGTCTAGTCCTCATTGCCATCATTATAGCTTTCGTTTGCATCAGGTCTCATGTCATTCTGGCAAGTATTGAGTGAGTTGTGAGTATTTTGGTGAGTTCTAGGGTTGCTGATTGCTTCCTTTCAGTTGCTGGTCTGTTATATCAGTCATAGATAAATGCAGATTTGTGAGGGGTTTGAGTCCAGAGAGGTTTGTCAAGCATTGAGGAAGTCTTACAAATTATTGCAGCATTGAAGAACTTGGATTACTATGCTTTGGCAAGATTTCTAACACATTGTAAGCTGATTAGTAGTACTATCAGCAATTCTAATTCTACTCTTTCATTTACTGTATTTCCCACTGGATAAGTGGAAGAGGCTGGCTTGCCGCCTACTTTACATTCTGTAGTTGCTTTGTATTTTCGTATATCTCCGCCATATGGTCGCCTCATTTCCATTCTGGAATTGGGTAGCACATACTTGGTGTTGAGTTTACTTTCAGCATCTTAGTTGGTAGGGATCCTCTGACCATATGATCGTCCCCTTGGGCACATTCTTGGTTAGAGTTACTCTTTAGCATTTCTCTGCCATATGGTAGCTCCATTCCCACCCTGGGATTGAAAGCACATGCTTGGTGTTGAGTTTTACTTTCAGCAATGGTAGATCCTAGGGATCCTCTGACCATATGCCAGCCCCTCTTCCTTAAGTGGTTTTAGGGCGCATCCTTGGTTAGAGTTCTTTATGCAACATTTGGTTTCAACTAACTTTAACGGGTGCATGTTGCATTGTAACTGTGATCAAAATTTGAAAAAATTGGTTCGGGATATTTCAAAGGCTAGGCTGCTTGACAAGGTACCTTGTCCTTGACTGCATCAAGTGGTATCAGAGTTTGGTAAAAGGTTCGTCGAGGAGATAAAAAGAAGGTTAAGTTCGCTGTGAAAAGTTATAAAATTGAAGAAATTGGAGAAAAGTTGAAGAGGATAGAGTGTGTGTATGTTTGATTTTGCAACTGCAAATTTGAATATTGTGTGAAATAGTTGGTTGTCCTCCAGTGAGATGAAGTTGGGTAGAAGGTGCATAAACTTCCTCTATTGAGGGAAAGTGGGGAGAGGAAGTCTTGAGAGAAGCATCTTCTAGAATCTCTGCTGGGTAGAGGAAAAGGCGGGTGTGAATATTGTTGTAAGGATTACTTGCAATTGTAGAGAGCTTTGGCTCTATAAAGTGTGTGTGTGTGTGCAGGTTGCAGAAATTATAGATTGTAGCAGTGAGTGAGATGCATTCAAAAGAGAGGATGAGATGGGTCATGTGGAGGCCTGTGCGAATTTTGTTTTGGGAGTTGTATTGGGAGAATGTGGAGAATGAAAAGTTTGAGAAGATGGGACAAATGGTTCGTGAAGAAGTAGGAAAGATTGAGGCAAGGCTCGAGAAATTGAAAAAGAATTTTTGGAAAGGTGAAAAGAAAGTGGTAAATAGGAGCGGAAAGAAGAGCGAGGATAGCGGCTCGAGATGGAAGACAAAAGATGTGAGAACAACCCCTACATATGTAAGTAAAGAAGAAAATAAGAGAGGAGATGAAGAAAATAAGATTATGCATTCGGAGAGTCCTAAATTCAATGAGCAGATTGGTGAAGACATGTCACTTTGTTGAAAGAAGAAATGAGAAGAATCAATGAATTGTTGATAGCTGAAAATGAAAAATTGATGGAGAAGAAGCAATTTGTTGCATCAAGAGAAGATGGTTATGGTGAAGAGTCTTTGGAGGCTCATAATTTTTATAACCCCTTTTATAATGTTTTGTTTGCATGTAACAAAGAAATTGCAGCGAGATGTCAAGTCTATGACATTGAAGAAGAAATCTTTGTGCAAGAGGATAAGAAAGGAAAAGGAAGAGAGGAGTTTGTAGCTGAGACATGTCTTGCTGAAGGCATGGAAAAGGAGAACAAAATAAAATTTGCAACAGATGTTGAGAAACAAGGTGAAATTATATTCCTTGAAGAAACCAAATGAGTTGCAATAGTGGTGAGTCCTTTGGAGGACATGAAGAAAATGGTGAAGATGGAGGTGTTGCAGTTGAAAGTGAAAGAGAAAAGAATACAGTAGCAGAGGTAAAGTTTGATTGTTGTAACTTTGAAGAACATGTTAATTTGCATTCTTTTGAATTTGAGAAAGTAGAAAGTATGGAGATGTTGAAGGTTGAGGTGCAACACAGAGAAGGCCATCATGTTGGTATGGCACAAAGAGAGGTTGAAGAAGTAGTTGCAAAAATAGAGATGATGAAAATCTTTAATTTATATGATTTAAATATTGTTACCAGTAGGGGTAAAGTAAAGAGTGACCATTGGGGAGAAAGTTCTTGGAGGAGGACAAATTGTGGTGTGTTAATTCCAACAAAGGAGGAGAATGAAAGTGGAGTTTGGTGGAGGTGGTCGGATTATGGTGGGAAAGATCCCACAAACAAAGAGCATGAAGAAAGCATTAGGTGGAAGTGGACAATTCGTGGTGGGTTGAATCCCATAAGAGGAGGAATGAGAGGAAGCTATAATTGGCAAGAGAAGTCAGCTCATGGTGGAAGAAATTCTGCACAAGGAGATGATAGTGAAGGGAAGATTTGGCAAAGGAATATGACATTTGTTCCAGCCAAGTGTTGGAAGAGAAGAAGGAACAAAGTTTGTAGGGTACCTATCTCAACATTGGAGTATGCTGCAAGTTGCTTGCAACTTGAAAGAGTAGTTTTACTACTCAACTCCATTTTGTGAGCCTATGCTCACAAACTTCTTACCCGATGTGTCTGATGCAGGAGCATCCGGGTCTACAGGTAATCATAATCAACCAAAAACAATTGCAATTGGTTTTTTGTTTCAATTTTTGTTTGGAGGTGTGATTTTGATGGTTTGCAGGCAATTATCTAGAATTCAAATATATATTTATTGCAGGATCAATTCCATTAATTGGTGAATTCATTTCTAAACTGTAAAAGGCAAATTGAAGTGCAAATGTATTCCCATATTTTAATTATTTTGTTGAGCTTTGTGGAAGAATGGCAAGGGGTGTTTGTGTTGGAGAAAAAAAAAGGCAAAACTAAAATAAATTTGATTCTTTTCATATTTCTTGGGTTGAGTTGTTGGACACCAAATTGAGGAGAGGAAGGTGAAGAGATAAGGGGAAAAAGAGAAAAGGCCCTTTCTTGTTGCACAATCAATTTTGGGGGCATCAGATTGAAGAGTGAGAAAAGGTTGAGTTGTTGATTAAGTCTGCAACACAGTCCAGTGCCTAGAAATAATTTTTTTTTGAAGTTTTGGGGTTGAATTCAAGCATAGTGTTGTTGGTAGAAAAATATTGTGAGCATGTATTCATATAGATGAACATGGGAGCTTCCTTTATGCAAGTTTTTAGACAAATATTTTCATTTGCTGTTTCAAATTAAATTTCAAAAAGTGGTTTGGCACAAGGTTGTCTGCAACATAGTTCGAGCATTCAAAAATGATTTTTCTGGGATTTCAGTTTGAGTTTTAGTATGGTATTATGGGTAGATAAATTGTGATCCACCTATATTCTTGTAGATGAAGGTGGGAACTTCAAATGTACAAGTTTTTATGGCAATTGGAAGATTTTTGCATGTTCAAATTAAATTTCAAAAAGTGGTCTGCTAATAGTTTTTTGTGCACTTCTGTGTATGTCAATTTGAATTTGTCAATTGAATTGATAATTGGAGCAAGAATTAAATTGTCTGGTAAAAGAATGAACATGTGAGATGATTTTGGAAGTGTTTGGCTGCAAGGGTGGGCTGCCTAGCAAGGTACCTCGTCCTTGACTGCATCACCTCCTCTCTATACATTTTGTTGACTTAATGCATTTTAAAATTGCAAAACTTATATTCCACAAAATAAGATCAATTATGGGATTTTATTCTAAGCTATTTGGCTCAATGATTTGTGGGAGGCTTTAAAGAGTTGAACCCCCATTCCCCTTGAAGAGCACACACTTATATTGAGAGTGGGGGGGGAGTGGGTGAATTAGTATAAGATAAACTTTTACTTATTTAGAATTCAACAACCACAATAAAAGCAAGCACACAATTAAGAACACAAGATTTACGTGGAAACCCTTTTGGGAGAAAGACTACTTGGATCTATTGTCCAAATCCATCCACAACAAAAATAAAATAATCTTACAAATCTTTGTAGGCACCAACCCACTGGAGACACCATTCCCCACTCCTAAGCACCAACTTAGAAAGAGACACCAATCTCTTCTATTGAGAGGCACCAAACTCCAATGAACAAAAAACTTACCTTCTTGAATAATGCTTCTCTAATGGATTATCATTTGAATCTTGTTCAAAAATCTGCATGCAACTTTTTCACATATACCCTTCTTCAAAAATCTGTTGGAATAAATCTGCTCTGCTCTTATTTTTGAATGATATTGCATTTATTGCTTGCTTACTAACCTCCACTTCAACTTCTATTTATACCCCAATTATGCCTCTTCACCAAATAAGGTCGGCCTTCTCAAGGGAGGTCAGCCACATACAAATAATAATAATTTTAATTTATTTTTAAATCACCCAAGAGGGGTTGCCTGTAATGTCCCCTTTTTTGGGTTCTTTTGCTTTGCAGTTGGCACTAGCTTTCTGAGGTTGCATCAACGAGCTCCAAGGAGTAAATTGATATTACGAGTGAGCTTTTGTGGGTTTTTGTGGGTCTTTTCCAACAGAGTTGCTATTTTTAGTAACTTACTAACTTTAGTAAGTTCCAAGTGGGCTTCGATTGCGCTAGCTTGGTGATTTGACTCACTTGCTATTTTTAGTAAGTGCTATTTTTAGCACCTGGTCTTGGTTCTATTTCTCTAGCAGTTCAATGCAGTGCTTTCTAATTATGGTCATGGTGAGTTCCAATGGTGGTTGCATTAATATTTGATTTATTGTCACTCAAGTTTCATTTATAAAACTACTTTATAACTTAAGTGAGGGTGGTGTGTTCATGAAATTACCCCTTGTTCCACACCTAGGAAAAAGGCAACTTAAAGTTGTTTTTAAAAGCAAGTTTTAGCTTCGAAGGTGGATGCCATAGTTGAGGAGGAATAAGTTAAATGAAATATTTAAAGTTGGAGCTCAAGAAGGAGGTCGTACCTCTTGGGGGTAATTTTATGTCATTTCATAAAGTGAAATGAGAGGGAAAAAATATTCAAATTCAAATGCAAGTTGCCCTAATTCTTCCCTCACTTTATAAATATGATTTTGAGCTCTCATTTGCATATGCATGTTTCGACAACTTAAGGAGATGCTGCTGGATTGAGCTTAGGGAGTTCTTCCATTGCTGGTTGAGGACAAAAACCCTCTTCTTGGTTGCTGATTTCGGTGGTGAAATATCCACCCTAGCTGGTTGGAGTGATTCTACCTCAGGAATCACCATTGGTTTAATGGAGTTGGGGTTCCCAGGTTTATTCAAAGATAAAAATTCATGAGGTATTTTGTGGTGTTTATTTTGGTGTGATGAGGAATGGTTTTTGCAGTGTTTTTGGTGTGGTTTAGTTTATTTGCAGACTTTGCACTTGTCTGGCCGTACCCTTCTTTAGACTGGCTGTACTCCTCTAAATGGGTCAACTTGTTTGGTGCCATTGCTTTGGACCTTGGGTATAAATAATTGAAATCTCCTTGATAGAGTGCTCCCTTCTGGATGAGAACAGATGTGTTTGTTGATGTCTGTGATTTTATAAAATCCTAGTCGTCCAGTTACAAGACGTACAGGTGTTTGACTCCTTATTTGGGTTAAAAGCTAAGTTTTGGTGATTTTTGGGGTGTGAATCTTCATTGGCAGCAGCGCCCAGGTCTGATAATCCCTCAGCAACAGCAATAACTTTCAGACGAGGCCAGGAAAAAAAGAATATAATTTTATCCAAGGGAAGTCGCCCCTGTCTAGGCTAGCGCCAGTTTGGGCTGAGCATAAACTTCTTAACAGGTCTGCAAAATATTGGAGTTCTTTGTTTTTGGAAGGCTATGAGTACTCTTTGAAGGTTTGGAAAAATAGTTTTAACTGTTATGAGTTGCTCTTGACCTATGGGAGGTCAGACCCTTGGTATTTGTTGACTTAGGACTGACTGTCATAACTTCCAGCTGTAGTAGTGATGCACAGATGCAACTTTTAGACCTCATCAGTGATGTTATCAGCCTTTCCTTATGAGCTGGGTGAAAAATACCCCTCTTACAATGTGCCAATGATGTGAGGAAGTCACCACGTGTGATATTTGTTGAAGTTTGACCCTTTCTCCTTAGGTGAAATTCCACCATGTCAAGGCGAACCCGTTCAACTTTGTTTTTGGCAAACTTTACTTTCTTATTCTCTGCCATGTCTTTGCATTCAAAATAGTTATTCAATGCCTCCACCCACTCTAACACTTATTCCACATCCATCTTTCCACTGTATACCGGCAGATCAATCTTTACCTCAGAGGACTCTCCTCTGGATACTTGCAAGGCCTTAAGGATTCTTCTCTCGTGAAGGGGTATCTCTTCCCCCTGAGGGTTCTCTTCATCTTCTTCACCCTCTGGCTCTTCTTCAGAGGAACTCTCTTCCTCAACTGCCACTCCTCTTCTTCTGTCTCTTGCTTTCAAGGCTTCTCAAGGCCTTCAACTCCTTTGCAACCACCGGTCCAAGTTTTGGAGGCATGATGTCTTCCTCTCAACAACTACCTACAATCAGGCTCTGATACCACTATGATGCAGAGTGTTAGGGAAGAACAACTGAACTCAGATGACAAGACTCTATATTTGATGCTTCTCTCAAATACTCTTATGTGGAATCCTTCAACACACTATTCCCTTAAGGAAAAGACTCTACACACCTAGGGTTCTTGGACTCCAACAACCAAGAGGGTTTGCAACCCCTGTGGACATGTCGAAATAAGTCCAACCAACACATAACATCCTAGTTAGCACTTAGGAAACTCCAATTACTCATCACTTTAGCCACTAGGCCTCTTTACCCCTTTAAGGCTTGTAGCCCTGCCCGGGAGGACAGTCAAAATAAAAACCACATATGAACTTGTTCCAGACCCAAACCACTGAACTTAGATAGGTATGATATGCCCCTACAAGGCCCCAAAGACTCCCTTTATGACAGTGAGTGGAAAAGGTACAATGGTCCAAAACAACGCTGCTCCAAGAGGCCTAATTAGTTGGCTACAACAGGACAGTTGACTATCTAGGCTCTCCCTTTCACCCCAAAGCCTTAACTCAGACTCCTACAGGTTAGTCACATGTATTTCCATCATTCCTAAGTGTCTTCACTACTAAAATCACCCTAGGTAAGCAAAACTCCACTTTTTGCTTCACAATCTAGGCCTGTCACATTAGGATGCCAGGCCTAGAACATTGCAAAACTTCCTCCACACAGCCTGCCGCTCTCCAAGACCCTGAGAGCATGAAAGTACACACCAAGATCTTCCATCCCACCAAGATTGGGCAATATTACAAAGTGGGAATGGAAGAAATGACCATTTTTCACTCAAAACCCTGGTTTTGAGGGTTTTCAGGCCACCCGATAGGAAAATACAGATATCTCCCTTGTCCCTTGATGAAAGCCCTCCACTCCAATGCCAAAAAGAAGCTAATTCAACCCTCTTTCAAACCATTATAGCCTTGAAGTGTGAAACTGAATCTACAGGACGTACCAAGTACGGGATCAGCAATTTTTGCACAAAAACTCAGGAAAACAGCAATCTTTTTATTGAAAACTTCTTACTTTCTTTATCAACAACCTTGCCTCGACCAAGAGAGGCATATTTAAGGTCTCACAACCTCCCTCCAACGTCCACTAACTGCATTTTGAAAAGAAGGACATTGGGAACCAACTAACTCATATTTTGACCTCTAATTGCCTAGTGAAGGCAATTAACTCTACACCATGAACCCGACTTCATAGAACATGTTAGAGGTGTTACCGTGTTATAACTCCTTGAAACACACCAAAGGACTAAGGTAACTCCCCTCAAATGCCTGGTTGCATCATGGCCTTTTGATTCCTTAGTTTGCCAAGGTGCACTAAGCTTACAAAGTGAGGATGGAAACCTTGTTTTTACATTGAAGCTGACCACCAAGACCAAAAACTCAACAAGCAGCCTAGGAATCCTATTACAAAACTTATGAGATGGTCCTTAGGACCTTATTTCATCAACTAGACACAAAGACCCAAACAAAATAAAAAACCAAAACATATTAGGCCCATTGGACCCATAGTTGCTCCTGCACCACTTTGTTTTTGTTGCTTTTTAATATTTTCTTTGTGTGTAGGTTTCCATTTGCCCTAGTTCTTTGCTATTGTACTTGCCAAGGGCCAGTTTCTCAATGCTTACCAAACAAAGATTTAAACAATTACAGCATGATTAAAATGCAGATAAACAATATGGACACAATAGATGTTATGTTTTGACAACAAGAAAGGAATATTTGAAATATTCATTTAAATTATTATGGAGGGTTGAGTACATATCTATTGACTCTTTGGATTTTGGCCCTCCTTTCTCTTGGTGATTCGATACAAGGTCCTTAAGCTATGGTCACATATTAGGAGGAAAAGACAATATCATATGTACATTTACATCAAGCAATAATTGTAAATCTATGTTTGGTAAATTAGAGAAATTGGCTCTCAACATTTTGGTATTAGAGTCAGGTGTACAAAGAACATATAATTTGTTGGGGTAGTTGGACAACCAACATTTCCTTCATTTTCTTAATCTCAATCTTTCATAACAAATCATATTTTTATTTAATAGTTCTTTTAACCCTTCCCAAAATACAATAATAATTCTTTTACTCATTCACATTTGGGTAAAAAGTCACATAATACTACCTGATGTATGTTCCAGTCCCGTTGACATATTCTTGGTCATTTGTGGACATTAGTATAATTTCTTTCTTTCTTTCTTGTTTTGTTTATCAAACAAAAACTTAAGAAGGAAAACATATTGTATGCTGGAACTAGAGAAAATTGTGTGACAATTTGATGAATTTCTTTTGCATCCTTATTAGGCCACTTGTAAGCCTATTTTTGTCTTTGTTACATATTTTCTGACTATTACTTCGTTAATACAATCTGATCCATTTTTTATTTATTTAATGGTTAACCTCCAAGTAATAAGCTTAAGATGTACAGTAAATCAAATGAGGATCTAGTGAGGTCATGGGTCAAGGCTGCATACCCAATGCCTAGGCTAGAGGTTTTGAACTCATTTCATTGATTATCTCTTTGATGTGTATGTTTCAAACATTAAGGAATCAATGGGGATTTGAACAAGTAGGGCATTTGTTGGGCTAGAAATCCATAAAGAAATACTTCCAAAAAAAAGAGCTTGTTCTATTTTTGTTGAAATGATGATCTTTGGCCTCATAAGTTGCAGTACAAAAGAACTTCTCCCACAGTGTGTAATTGACCATTGTCTTTCCATTAGGTCTAAAATTATATTTTTCAGTTGCAACTCAATATTTGTTTGGTATGACTAAAGCTTGTAATTTATCTTTGCTCTTTTTGTCTAATTTTTATGCTCTTGTATCCTTTTGTATTTACTTTGCTTCACTAAGTTATGGTTGTTTGCATCTTATGCCTAGGTGCTAACAATTTAATTCCTATGGAGCTAGCCTTGAAGACTGCTGATAAAATTAGAAAAAATGAAAGATTTGCTATATATGTAGTCATACCAATGTGGCCAGAAGGTGTTCCAACCGGTGCAGCTGTACAAGAAATACTGTTTTGGCAGGTAAGAGAACTGTTTGATGGGATGATTCAGATTTCCTTAGTGTATTTTTGTTTTGATCCCGAGTCACGCTGAAGCTGGGAGTATCTCAGCATTCTCTGTAGAGTTATGCTCTGGAAGAAAAAGCTATATTTTGCTGGCTGTAAATTTTATCAGCCTTCAACAGGGCAACAGCATGTGCTAGTCTAGCTTGAGTCAATATTGTGGTCTGTACAGAGAATGTCTTACAATGTTCATAAAAAGATGGAAAAGAAGGAACATATTTCCTCCTGCTCATATGTTGACAAAAGTGTAAATGCTATTTTATTGACACATTCCTAAGGTCTTAGAGGCAGAACCAATTGGATTGTGAAGCCATCATCTGCTTCTTATGACATACTAAATCATGGGTTCAGTCTAACATTTGATCTATATCATTCGGAGGATTTTTTCCTTTTGTTTTGCTAATAATGTTTTACTGAATATGATGATATACTTCAGCTGGAGAACTTTATGTTTGCTCTACCGATAGGAAATTATCGTTACTGTCAGAATTTTCTCTTAGTACAAAATCTTTGTTGTCTACTTATTGTAATGTTAGTAGAACTTTACATGTGCTCTTCAATAGTGAAACTATCTTTACTTGAATTGGGCCCACTCTTGGGCATGCAAAATAAATCCAACATTTTCAGCAATGGAAAGAAAAAAAAGGTAAATGAAATTAAACCTATTACATTTTGTCCATACAATTTTATTGCCTTCAACTGGAGCTGTTGTATACCCATGCAAAACATCTTGTTGTTTAATGATCTAATTGTTGGAGTTTGTAATCTTGTCTAGGATCTTCTAATGTTTTCTTTTATGTATTTTAGGCTAAGTGTCTTATTTAAGGTTGCCCCCCTCTAGCTATGTGCCAGGTCAGCCTCCTTTTTGAACCAGAATACAACCACTCAACAATATCATTCCGATGGGGTTTGAACCTTGGTGGCAAGAACAACAATGCCACCTTTAAACCAACACACTATGCCAATATTGGCGCCAGGTCAGCCTCCTTCGATATGCATATTGGGTGTGTATATATACACTTCCAAACCCATTGTTCTCTCATCAAGTTTTGTAATGTGTTAGAGCCTATAGGCACCATCACATGTTAATTATGAACACACAGAATTATTGCCAAGACAATTTTTGTCTCCTTTTTCACATTGTTCTTGTCTTGTTAAATCTTAGTCTCTTTGTTCCCAAGGGTGCATACCTGCCAAATTCTTCATGGTATAAATGTAGGCAAGATGCATTTTTTTTAATGCCTCTCAATCTAAAGACCGTTCTCTAAGGAAACTGTAATTTTCAAGAATCATGCATATCTTGTGAACTATTGTGAATTTTTTGGTATATTTTCAAAGTAGTTCGGGGTTCACATAAGGGAACTACAATCCAAATTACTGCTTTTGTGATTTTTTTTGATCTAATTATTGCACTTTTGGGATTTAAAAAAAAGTTGCTCTGCAAGCTGCAATTTTTGTAATTTATCTAATTTGTTTACATTTTTGGAAATCTCAAGAAAATTCTGTTGTGTTCCTTGAATTTTTGGATTTGAGGTTGACCTTGTTCTAAAACTATCTAGTCAAACTTTGGTCAAATGCAACTTTCCTATAGACTCCCATATGCTCTCTGCTCAATATCGCAAGTGTGATCATGAGAGGTCTGATGCCCAAGGATGTAATCGCCTACAATTTACTCCATTTCCATGCATTGATACTATTATGATGGTTCTCTCTTTGGTAGCCTTCTTCAAGTGGGAGGTTCATTAGATGGATGTGAAGAGTGCATTTCATCATGGTGACCTAGAAGAATAGATTGATGTGGAACATGTAAAATTTGCTGAAAGAATGCAAATCAATGAGGAAGAGTGGACCCAAGAACTAGGTGAGAGAAGCATGCCTCACAAAGTAGCAAGAAGCAAAAGACAAACACAAGATTGCACAATGCAAATAAGATGCTATTCCAAAATAAAGAGCATGCACAACAAAGGTACAAGGGCTTGCTCAAGTGTGAGCATGAGGTAACATTTATAGGAAATCCGAAATACCAACCAAGTGAGGAGTCTTAACTAATATCTACTACTAGCGGAGAAGTCACCAATAGGGGTCCTAAGAAACAACTTCTTGCTAAAGATAGGAGATACCTCTAATAGGATGCCACATCTCAAAGAGATGACACCTACCTAAGCGAAATTATTCTATGTGCAAGGTAAAGTGAGGATAATAAAGTAATGCATAAATAATAATGCACTCTAACCTCAGAAGAAATGAACCTCCTCGTATTTGCTGACATTGGAGAACACTTTATTGGCTTAAGAAAGCACCTCATGCATGATATGAAAAGATACAATTCTTCATTTTAGAAGGCTTTGTGCACTGTGAAGGAGATTACAGTCTTTATCCTTCATTGGGATAGTCATCTTTTGATCATTGTTCTCTATGTTGTTGACATGATCATTATTAGGCATATGACATCCCTCATACATGAAGGCAAAGCTTTGTACCTCCTTTGAGATGTTTAATTTGGGACTCCATTATTTCTTAGGGATTTAGATCACCCAAGTCTCTTTTGTCTTTCGTCAAGCACATATTGCTCAACATAATGATCCTAGCTCCTATAAGCAATCCCAAGGGTATAATTGCATACTGCCTAATTCAATATGCTTTGAATAATAGAGTAAACAAGATAGATGAATACCAATAACTATAAGAAATTCATACTAGTAATCGCATAAAGATATCACAATGTATTTCACTTGTTGGAGTAAATAGGAAAATCACGTAATATTTGATTAATCATTAACTAATTATTAGGCCCCCTTTAATTTATTCACTTTAGCTAAAACTTAGGAGTGTTTTTTATTATTAGATTGAGTCAATTATAGGTTGTGTCTCATTGCATAGGATGAGGACACTTGTCACAATCTAATCAAATCCTCATCTAGGGTTTGCTTTTTTCTTTTTCATAAGGATTTTTATGCATTGTAATCAATCATTTAGGTTAATGCATACACCATTTCTCAAGCTGTTGAGTAAATGCATCTTGCTTGATCTCTCATTGTGATAGGATAATTGCTTGCAAATGATTTCTAGGAGTTGTGGGGTTCAATCGTCGACTCCAACATCACTCATATGCACTTATGTAACTGCAGCTCAAGGAATGCTCATAACATGTGGTACATTTTTGCTAGTACAATAAGAGTATATAAACTAGTCGATGGTTGATACAAACTTCCAATCGTTGACAACTACCAACAGTAACCGCATAAAGCCCACAAAGAGAAACTAATCTTGCCAACTACAATATAAATTATAATTAAAATATAACTAATATGACAATTTGTCTAACTACATCAGCCCCCTCAAAAAAAAAAAGTCTTCCAAATGACTAGAGAAAACAAAATTGGAACATTGAAAAGAACAAAACTAAACATCACTAAGGGGCCAGTGGAGAAGACATCCTTGGAGGTGTGTAGACTAATGAGGATGGAGTGACTATGGGGAAACAGTCTTCTGCAAGCGAGACTTCTTTTGTCTTGACTTTCAGGTCATGGGCTGCCAAAAGTTCACGTTCTCTAGTAGTTTTCACCAGCTATATGACCTTTGTCAACTAACACTTGGTCTTCTCATGGTCAAGTTGCAGCTCAACAAGCTCCTTATCCTTCTTAGTCAGTTGGTTGTCTTTTTCCATCAGTTGTTGATCTTTCTTAGCCAATTCTTTCTCTTTCTCGACAACCTTGGCTTTTTCAAGTTCCGTGAGGTGGGATTGTTGAGCCAATTGGGTTTAAAACCTTTGATTTTGCTTTTCCATTGCTTCTTGTAACTTTTGAGAAACTCATCTTGACTTGTCCACGCAATCCATGAGCTGGTGATGGGAAACCAAATGGTGCTGAAGCAAATAGAATACCTCCCTAAAGACAAACTTGATTGAATAGAGGCTGCAAGGACATGATCGTTTGATTTGCCAAAGGAAGAGACAATTTGCTTGGGTGGCTATGTCTTCTTTATTTCTGGGTTCTCAGTAGTGGGCCAACCCTTTGAGAGGAAAATTATTGTAAACTCCTTGTGACATCCTTCTTTAACAAAATTTTGTATGCATTGAGCCTCTTGTAGGACGACAGGGGAATGAGTGCTATCTAGACGTTTGGCTATGCCAGCCATTTCACTAATAATGGTAGCCATGGGTTTCGAGTTTTGAACTTATCATTGGATAGTGGCCAAAGGATCTTGAGGGTTTGGATTGGAGATTTGTATAGTGATATCCTCATCACTACTAGATTCCTCTTGGGGTGTTGAGTCCTTCAGTGATGTAGGCTGCTTCTATAACCTAGAAGGATTGTCGTTCTACTCATGTAGTGTGGAAGGACCACCTTCTTGTACAAGATAGACACTGCTTGCTATCTTTCGAGTGTTGGGAGGCTGAAACTTGTTGGTTGGGGTTCAAAGGTTGGCAGTGGGTTGTATTGCTACTGATTGCTCTATTTCCCAAGTGGGGCTCAAGGGAGGATACTCTTTTATTTCAATAGGAGCCCCAAGTAAACTTAACCATCCATCAATATGCTATGAAGCTTGTTATATCCCAAATTAAATTTTTTGTTACACTTAGGCATTTTGAAGAAATGAGTCGAAATACTGTTAAATCTGTCAAAAGGGTCAAAATTGGGGTTTGTATGTCTTGCATGGGGGTCATTGACTTGAAATTTTCAAAATCTGACAACTAGGTCGGCTTAGAATGTCCAAATCAACAAAACCCAGATTTCAGTTTTTCAACCCTAAATTTTAGGAAAATTTCTATTTTTAGCAGTTTCCTAAAAATATAAACTTTCTTTGGGTTTATTTCGAAATGGATATTGGCAAAATCTTCTAAAAATATAAATTTTCTAAAAATAGAAAGTTTGGCTTTTAGGGTTAAGACTGATTTTGATTGGCTTAAAAGACTTCCTAATCAGGCTGGTGCAGTCAGAATCACAAAAAAATCAGTTTTGCTCTAGTGGGTTGTAACGTCCCCTCCTCAACAGTGACCCGACAGTTGGCCGTTAGTCTATCCTGGTGACCCGTAGACTATCGGAAGCAGAATTAGGGTTCCCTATATTCTAGGAGGACGTTTCAGCTGTGGTTGGAGTGTGTTTCTGGAATCTTGGTGTTTGGTTGGCAGCTCTTTTCTGGGTTTTCCGAGAGCTTTGCGTTGATATGACTTACATGATGATCTGAGCAAATTCATGAATTTACTATTTTTAGTAAGTTCTATTTCTGGCAGTGGTCCTGTCTGCTTCAGTGCATTTGGCTTCCCTCTTCTGATGGTTCAGTTGGTTGCGTCAGAATCAGCGCCTGGGTGCAGTCCGTGGAGAGATAAGTTGTTTTAATTAAAATAATGTTTTATTTTAATTATAACCCCTGGGGCTAGCTTCATAACTTAAGTTGTTTTAAAAGGGGGAATTTATGGGTGGACGTCCCATGAAGGAATTATGTGTGATTTTAATGATTTATCAAAGAGGAAAAAGGACGCCAACTTAAGAAGAGATGAGTAACTTTTATTTTATTGAGATTTTTCACTGAGTGAAAAGGGACGCCAACTTGAGGAAAGGGGTAAGTCAACATGAAATTCGAAATTGGTTGACTCATGAGTTTTGGCGCACTTTTTGGAAGCTTCTAGGGTGCTCTTCAGAGGTTATATATTGGAGTGTTCATCTTCATGTTTTTCATCTTGGATTTTATGCAAAGTTATGCTACCGGAATGGTATGGGCATAGATTACATAATCGGCGATTAATCACCGAGTGCTCGATTAATCACCAAATTTCTAATAAAACGAGTAATTTCTGCTTTTACTTGCGGATCCCTGTAGCAGTTGTTTTCCTACATTTTTCGCGCTAATTTTTTAGTCTTTTGGCATGTTTTTTATTGTGTTTTTTCCACTTAAACCCTTGATTTTGTATATTATCACACTTGCGAATTCAACTTCATTTTTGGCACGATCGAGGCTTTCTTTTCCGCGCGAACTGGTCGCTATTGGCATCTCTTTTGGCCTTCGTTAGGGTTTTCAGGTCGAATGAGCATTTCCATTAATTCCACAAGATGGCAATCAATAGGGTTGTTCCAGTTCGTCTGAAGGAAGTGCCATTGGTAGGGTTTGTGGGTAGCCGCAACAGGAAAGAGTGCCGTGAGCATAGTAATGTCGGCTTTTTTTTTAATAAAATGCCTCTATTCTTTTAATTTAACTCTTACTTTTATTTTTGAATATTAATATTTATTAAATTAAAATTCTAATATTTTAGAATATTTAATTTAGATTTTACTTACTAATATAAAAATTTAACTCTTTTACTTTTATTTTTTAATATTAATATTTATTAAATTAAAAATTCTAATATTTTGGAATATTTAATTTAGATTTTAATTACTAATATAAAAATTTAACAAATTAAAATAAAAATATTTAAATTAAATTAAATAAATAATATTATTTATTTTGATAATTTTACATATATATTATATATTTTCTAAAAATCAAATTTATATAAAGAAAATTTTGCCGAGTATTTGCCGAGTCAAAAATTTTGGGCTTGCTGAGTACTCTCCGATTCCGAGTATGTAAATTGTGGGTATGGGGATTGCTTCGAGGGATGCATACCTCCTAGCTAGGCTTAACTTCTTGCTTGTAATACAACAACTAGTTGAAAGATTGATTCTAGTGAACTATTTTGCATTGTAGTTGAGTTTCTTATCATTCTAGTCACTTTTGCAGTTGCTGTTTTGTCACAGCTGATCCATGTTTTTATTCATAAGTCTGAAAATAAAAATATAGTGGTTTTGGGCATTTGTTCTATCTGTTTCCTTGCTAGGGGCGACCCTTCTTGCAAATTTACAGATTTTAATATTTAGTATTTATTTTTTAAAAGCAAAATCGCCCATCCTTGAGGGCCATACATTTTTGAAAATGCTTTGATTTCCGTGCAAATTAATTAGAGATTTTTGAGGGTGGTTTCTATGTTCCTCCTTGGGCGCCACCAGCATAGGCATTATTTGTTTTTAGTCTCATGGGGTTTGAGTGAGATTTGGGGAAGTTATCAATATTTGAGTGAATTTCTGTGTTGCTGATTCTGCAATTTCAGTGCAAGTTTGCAAATCAGATTGATAAAAATGGGGCTTGGGAGTTGGGTTTGAGTCCTGAAAGTCTAGAAGAGTGTAGGGGAGTCCTTTACAATTATTGCAATATGAATGGTTCTCTAATCACGTGTGCTTGGCAGGCTTCTATGACATTGTAAGCTGAATAGTAGTACTGTCAGCCATTCTTCTCTCATTCTTAACTCATTGTAATTCCCACGATTGTTGAAGGGGTCGGCTTGCCGCTTATTACTTTACTGCATTGCATTATCATGTTGCTGATCGACTGAGCCGTCAACCTACTCCCGCTGAATAAGTGGTCGAGTGATTGTTTTTCTTCCAGTTACTTTTAGCAAGTTCTTGTTTGCTAACGATCCCCTTTCGTGTATGCTCTCAACCTTGCTCGCTTTGGGATCTAGGTTGATTAGAGGAGAGGGTTACTTTCAGCCGGTTTATATTTACACTAATGCTAATGGGTGAATTTAGCTGTGTAATAAAATGAAAAAATTGGCCGGTATATTTCAGTGGTATCAGAGCCATGATTCTGCCAACTTGTGGTCCAGTTGAGTTCAGTTACAGATGAGTGTCAGAGCCCACCGATACTACACCAGAAGTCAGGCGGGACAACCGCCATATCAGTTTCGGAATACACTAGAAGCAGACACTTTTTCCGAGGCACTCAGAGAAACAGGGCAAACGGTTGACAGAGGTAAAGCAGTTGCAGAGATGGCAGATGGCAACAAACAGCCCACGAATGATAGAGAAGACATAATGGAAAGGAAGTTTGACGGGATGATTGACATGCTGGCCCGTTTACTTGCAAGGATGGATCAACAGGCTGCAAACAATCCGTCTCACACTCGGAACAACTCCAATGGTGAAAACAGTGGAGTTAATGGGAACGATGGCAGTGGGAGAGATAGAACCATTGGACAGCATGACGCCACGTCTAGAGGATCCGCCTCTAGGCCTCTTTTCCCCACATTTACCCAAAGAGAAGAAACCCAAGTTGAAGCTGCAACAAACTTCGTTGATGACGCCCGACAAGCCTACTTGGAGTATGCCTCTTTCCCTCTTGATCTTAGGGAGCAGTGGTCGTTTGACCAGTTCATGAATCAAAGGAATCGAAAGAATGGTGGGAGGAATGAATACGGAGCTCCTGTGGGTCCTAGAACGGATTACCAACAAGCTCTTGGAAAGGTATCCTTGGCTCATTTCGATGGAAGTGATGCATGCATCGCTAGAGCATGGGTGCAGAAACTGGATAATTATTTATCCTTAAGATCGATGGCGGAAGAAGATGCAATTAAATTTGCCACCTTACACTTAGAAGGTGCTGCCCATGAGTGGTGGTATCATGGTTTGGTCACCCTTGGCCACAACCTAGTCAGAACCTATGAGGAATTCACCAACAAGCTGATTGACAGGTTTGATACTAAGGATCCTGAAGTGAAATTCCAGGAACTTGCTCAGCTGAAACAACATGGGTCCTTGGAATCTTACATTGGGGATTTCCAAAGGCTTTCCGTGATGGTGCCTAACATCACCGAAAGAAGATTGGTGGTACTGTTGTTAGAAGGTCTAATGGAGCCATTGAAGGGTTGGGTAAAGGCTTTTGACCCACCCAGTCTGGAAGAATCTATCAAGAAGGCTAGAAACATGGAGCTGTCCAAACCTAGGCCTAAGTTTCCATCCAAGCCTTTCCCCCATAAACAAGACAAAAGACACCCTCCAAATCAGCACAAGAAATTTCCTCCTCGATTGGATGATGATGCTAGAGAAAAGCTAAGGAAGGAAGGGAAGTGTTATACTTGCAAAGAACCTTGGACAAGGGACACAAATGCTATGGTAGAGGCCATTCTAACCATATGGAGGCCTATTCTGATTATGGATCAGAATTTGATCAATTAGAACAGCAATCAGAAATTTTTGAGAGTGATGAAGAACATGAGCCAGAAGAGGCGAAAGAAAAACAGGGAGGTGAGGGCACCTTTGCCCAACTCTCAAGCTTCCAAAAGAACGAGTCCTTCAAGCTGCGTGGCTCGATTGGGAAGCATCGTGTGATTGCCTTAATTGATACGGGAGCAACACACAACTTCATTGATGAAGGTTTGGTTGCAAAGAAGAACCTCAAGACAAAGGAGTTTGAAGGTTTCGAAGTGATGGTTGCAGATGGATTCCACATCGCTTGCACTCACAAGGTTACTAACATGTCCTTATAGTTGGGTAACCATGAAGTCAAAGACGACTTCTATGTTGTCAACATTGGGGATACTGATGCCGTTCTTGGCATTCAATGGCTGCGATCTCTTGGATAGATCTCTCTGAACCTGCAAACCATGGAGCTCAAGTTCCAATCCGGTGGGAAGAAAGTTGTGCTGAGAGGAATGTCTAATGGTGGTCCCCGGATTGTCTCTTTCAAAAGGATGGAACGGTTGATTCGACATGATGCAGTTGAGTGGGCTGCGGAGTGCATGATTCTTCCAGCTAGCCCAGTTGAGACAAAGAGGGAATATCCGCCAGATATTCAATCTGTGCTTACAAAGAAAAGTAGAGTATTTGCTGATTTACCACCAGGGCCACCTCCAGATAGAGGGTTTGAGCATGTCATTGAACAGAAGGAAGGAGCTAAACCGGTAATCACAACACCATACCGATATCCTAAGAAACAAAAGGATGAAATCGAGAAAAACATAAAGGAGCTTTTAGAGATGGGTTTCATTCGCCCAAGTAAAAGTCCTTTCGCTTCAGCAGTTGTACTTGTGAAGAAGAAAGATGGCACCATCCGCATGTGTGTGGATTATCGTGCCTTGAACCAAATCACCATCAAGAATCGGTATCCCATTCCTCGAATCGATGAACTCATTGATGAGCTGCACGGTGCTAAGTTTTTCTTGAAGATTGACTTAAGGTCAGGATACTATCAGATTCGAATGAGGGGATCAGATGTTGAGAAGACAACATTCAGGTGCCACTATGGTCACTTCGAATTCTTAGTTATGCCATTTGGGCTGACTAATGCTCTGGCCACTTTCCAGTCCTGCATGAACAAAACTTTCCAGAGACAGTTGAGGAAGTTTGTGTTGATATTTTTTGATGACATCCTCGTTTACAGCAAGATGTGGGAAGAACACCTCAAGCACTTGGAGGAAGTGCTTAGTATCCTTGAGACAGAGAGTTTCTTTGCAAAAGAATCGAAGTGTGAGTTTGGTATGGGAGAGTTACTCTACTTGGGCCACATCATCAATGCAGAGGGAGTTAGAGTTGATCCAGAGAAGATCAAGGCTATCGTGGATTGGCCAACCTCGGAAACTCTAACCCATTTGAGAGGATTCTTGGGTCTATGTGGTTTTTACAGAAGATTTGTGAAGGGTTATTCACAAAGTGCTGCTCCTCTTACTGATCTAACCAAAAGGGGGGCATTCTTGTGGACAAAAAAGGCATAAGTTGTCTTTGATAAATTCAAGAGGATCATGAGCTCTTGTCTGGTTTTGGCTATACCGGATTTCTCCAAACCTTTTGAGCTGCAATGCGATGCTTCGGGAGAAGGAGTTGGTGCTGTTTTGATGCAGGAAAAACACCCCATTGTGTTCGAGAGCAGAAAACTAAGAGGCATCGAGAGAACCTACTCAATCTATGACAAAGAAATGCTTGCAATCATGCATGCATTAGCCAAGTTCAGACAATACTTGGTGGGAAGTAAGTTTGTTGTCAAGACTGATCACAACAGTCTCAAACACTTCATGCATCAGAAGGACTTGAACGAAAGACAACAGAAGTGGGTGAGTAAGCTGCAGGCTTATGATTTTGACATTGAGTACGTCAAAGGGAAGAATAACGTGGTGGCAGATGCCTTGTCTCGACGACTTAATTTGAGCTCATTATGCAAGCTTACAGCTGATTGGAGAGAGTTGTTGCTTGTTGATTATGCCAAAAATCAGTTTGCAACCAGCATTATTGAAGGTACTTGTCAGGATGAAAAGTACAAAGTGGTTGATGGGCTGGTACATTACAAGGATAGGATCTTTTTGGTACCCGATTCTAAGCTCAAAAAGAAGGTTTTGCAAACTTTTCATGACATTCCACTTGCTGGTCACCAAGGTTATTTTAAGACTTACCGTCAGATCCGTGAAAGATTCACATGGAAGGGGTTGAAGAATGAGGTTCTGAGTTACATCAAGGAATGCCATACTTCCAAATGAACAAGAATGAGCACACTGTTGCAGCCCCTACCCATTCCCAATCAAAAATGGGAAAGCATCTCTATGGACTTCATCATGGGGTTGCCTAAGGCACAAGGGAAGGATTGCATCTTTGTGGTAGTTGACAGACTAACAAAGTTTGCTCACTTCTTCGCCATCACTAGTTCATTTACAACAGCTCAAGCGGCTAAGTTGTTCTTTCATGAGGTATTTAAGTTGCACGGTTTGCCAAAAAATATCATGAGTGATAGGGACAGCAAGTTCCTAAGCACTTTTTGGCAAGAAATTTTCCGGATGAGTGGTATGGTACTTACTCCGAGTACTAGTTATCACCCCCAAACCGATGGTCAAACAGAGATTGTGAACAAGTGGTTGGAGGGTTATCTTCGGAACTATGTCTCAGAACAGCAGAAGGCTTGGGTCAAATGGCTTCATTTGGGGGAATACTGCTACAATTCCTCCTATCACATGTCCATTAGGATGTCTCCATTCAAAGCCCTCTATGGTTATGAGGCTGTCAGCTTTGCGGATTTGGTGTTTGGGGATAGCAAGGCACCACAGGTGAAAGATATGTTACAACAAAGCCGGGATATCCTGAAATCATTGAGGAACAACATTCAGATTGCACAGAATTAGTAGAAGTTGTACGCTGATCAGCGGTGTGTTGAGCACTCCTTCGAGGTGGGGGACATGGTTTACCTTCGCCTCTAGCCATACAGACAGTCTACTCTCAAGAAGAGTGGAGCTGAGAAGCTAAAACCCCGCTTCTATGGACCTTTCAGAGTCATCAGAAGGGTGGGTGCAGTAGCCTATTAGTTAGAGTTACCGCCGAGCAGTAAAGTACACAATGTCATCCATGTGTCTCGCCTCAAAAAGGCGTTGGGACATAACATTGTTGTTTCATCCGATCTTCCCCCACTGGATGAGGAAGGGTTGTTGGTGCTAGTTCTTGAAGAGATTATCAATTCTCGGGAACGCTCTTTGAGGAGAAGGACAATCAAAGAATATTTGGTGAAATGGAAGAATTTGCCGTTAGAAGATGCCACTTGGGAGAATGAGGAAATCTTGCAGCATCCCAGTTTACAGTTGCTTGTGGGCAAGCAATTTTGGGAAGGGCGGACTGTAATGTCCCCTCCTCAACAGTGACCCGACAGTTGGCCATTAGTCTATCCTGGTGACCCGTAGACTATTCAGAAGCAGAATTAGGGTTCCCTATATTCTAGGAGGATGTTTCAGCTGTGGTTGGAGTGTGTTTCTGTAATCTTGGTGTTTGGTTGGCAGCTCTTTTCTGGGTTTTTCGAGAGCTTCGCGTCGATATGACTTACATGATGATCCGAGCAAATTCATGAATTTACTATGTTTAGTAAGTTCTATTTCTGGCAGTGGTCCTGTCTGCTTCAGTGCATTTGGTTTCCCTCTTCTGATGGTTCAATTGGTTGCGTCAGAATCAGCGCCTGGGTGCAGTCCGTGGAGAGATAAGTTATTTTAATTAAAATAATGTTTTATTTTAATTATAACCCCTTGGGCTAGCTTCATAACTTAAGTTGTTTTAAAAGGGGGAATTTATGGGTGGACGCCCCATCAAGGAATTATGTGTGATTTTAATGATTTATCAAAGAGGAAAAAGGACGCCAACTTAAGAAGAGATGAGTAACTTTTATTTTAGTGAGATTTTTCACTGAGTGAAAAGGGATGCCAACTTGAGGAAAGGGGTAAGTCAACATGAAATTCGAAATTGGTTGACTCATGAGTTTTGGCGCACTTTCTGGAAGCTTCTAGGGTGCTCTTCAGAGGTTATATATTGGAGTGTTCATTTTCATGTTTTCCATCTTGGATTTTATGCAATGTTATGCTGCCAGAATGGTATGGGGATTGCTTCGAGGGATGCATACCTGCTAGCTAGGCTTAATTTCTTGCTTGTAATACAACAACTAGTTGAGAGATTGATTCTAGTGAACTATTTTGCATTGTAGTTGAGTTTCTTATCATTCTAGTCACTTTTGCAGTTGCTGTTCTGTCACAGCTGATCCATGCTTTTATTCATAAGTCTGAAAATAAAAATATAGTGGTTATGGGCATTTGTTCTATCTGTATCCTTGCTAGGGGCGACCCTTCTTGCAAATTTACAGATTTTAATATTTAGTATTTATTTTTTAAAAGCAAAATTGCCCCTCCTTGAGGGCCGTACATTTTTGAAAATGCTTTGATTTCCATGCAATTTAATTAGAGCTTTTTGAGGGTGGTTTCTATGTTCTTCCTTGGGCGCCACCAGCATAGGCATTATTTGTTTTTAGTCTCATGGGGTTTGAGTGAGATTTGGGGAAGTTATCAATATTTGAGTGAATTTCTGTGTTGCTGATTCTGCAATTTCAGTGCAAGTCTGCAAATCAGATTGTTAAAAATGGGGCTTGGGAGTTGGGTTTGAGTCTTGAAAGTCTAGAAGAGTGTAGGGGAGTGCTTTACAATTATTGCAGTATGAATGGTTCTCTAATCACGTGTGCTTGGCAAGCCTCTATGACATTGTAAGTTGAACAGTAGTATTGTCAGCCATTCTTCTCTCATTCTTAACTCATTGTAATTCCCACGATTGTGGAAGGGGTCGGCTTGCCGCCTATTACTTTACTGCACTGCATTATCATGTTGCTGATTGGCTGAGCCGTCAACCTACTCCCGCTGAATAAGTGGTCGAGTTGCATATTTAAATTCAGTACTGTACTTCCATTACAGTCCTCCCATTGAATAAGTGGTCGAGTGATTGTTTTTCTTCCAGTTACTTTCAGCAAGTGCTTGTTTGCTAACGATCCCCTTTCGTGTATGCTCTCAACCTTGCCTGCTTTGGGATTTGGGTTGGTCAGATGAGAGGGTTACTTTCAGTTGGTTTATATATACACTAATGCTAATGGGTGAATTTAGCTATATAATAAAATGAAAAAATTGGCCGGTATATTTCATGGGTCTGTTTTGGTTTTTCAGAAGCTTCTTCTGGAGAATCAAGGTTATCAATGGAGATCATTCAGCTGCCAGGTGTCAGAATTAGACGTTCAAGTGTCAAACAAAAGCTGTCAGCGATGAACGTGCACAAAAAAAGGAGAATAAAGGAACTTCAAAAAGTTGAAAAATGCAAAAATTTGTCCAACTCTGGTGAATCTAGGCGCCCCTCCTCAATTTGGGCGCCCATACTACAATGCCTTAGAAACTTTTTCTGTTCAAGCATGTTAAACGAGGAAAGGAATTTGGAAATCACCAAAAAGTTTCTAAGTTTGCCAAACTTGGGCGCCCTTGAGGAGAATAGGCGCCCATCTTTTTGAAGGATCAGATAATGAAGTTAGGGTTGGCTTCTCCAGGCAACGTTGTTCAGTTTCTCGTTAGCTTCGCAGTGGATGTCTTCGTCAGCTCGTCCGATCACTCAGCTGTCGGCAAGACCAGATCAAACAGGGGCCATGATGGGAGGTGTTTAGAACTCTGAAGGTAAAACGATGAAAATATTCTAACACTGGTGAGTATGGGCGCCCCTGGAGAAGAAGGGCACCCAAGTTTTTGAGAAGTCAAATGACAAAATTTGCTGAAGTCACCTCCAACGTGACTTCGTCAGACTTGATCAAGCTTTCCATCGCAATCATCAACTCATCCGTCAGAGTTGGGAGTCATCAGATATCGAAGGCTGAATAGAGGAAAAAGTGAATAGAATGACAAACGTCAGAAGCAACAGTAAACAAAACTCTTAGAATAAAAACTATCTCTGGAGGAGATGGGCGCCCTTGAAGGAGAAGGGCACCTAGGGTTTTAAGGCATCAAATGTTGGTTGTCAGTGATGAAGTATTGAGGAGACCCCTTCCAGAATCTTCTTAGTTATCTTGTGGATCTGACAGCCAGTCAATTTGACCAGTACAACACCGGATATCATGAATTCATCTGAAGGTCAAAAGACAAGCATAAATTCGAAGATCATGAAGATGGCTAACACTCGAGAAAGTGGGCGCCCCTGGAGGAGAGAGGCACCTGACTTTTTGAAGGGTCAAACGAAGTTTTCATCAGAAGTCTCCTCTAAACAAACTTTGTCAAATTCGATCAAGCTCCGTGATGAAACATTCAACACATCCGTTGGATCAATCTGGAGGCTGGAAATCAGAATCAAACTAGGGTTGAAATTGAGGAAAAGTGGAAAATGACGAAAAAATGGTTAAGTCTGAGTGAAATAGTCGCCTCCAGCCAAGAAGGGCGCCCAACTTCCAATGCCTTAGTCAAATTTTTGAAAATTTCAAAACTTGAAGATGAAGACAAAAGTCTAAGTTCATTGCACAAATTTGAATTAGGGTTTTGAAGAATTAGGGCAAAAGAAAGTTGTTTTCTCAAGGCAAAGCTTATTTAAGGCACCTTTGTGTTTTTTTATTCATTATCTTTTTGCAAGTGGTCTTCAAGGAAAAACAGAGTAGCAACTTCAAACCCTTATTCTCAAGATTCAAGAGTTTAACTTGCCGGTTTTTTAATAAATTTTCAGATCAGCACTCAAGAAGGCTTGCTTTTTCATATTTTTTCATCCAGAACATCAAATCTTTGAAGAAGGAGGCCATTACTTTCAATTTTCAGCAAGCTGGTTTATACTAGTTTGATCTTCTGGATTATTTTTGAAAGATTTTCTCAAAGTTGCAGCAACTGCTTTTTATTTTGCATGTCAGAGAAAACTTCAAAATTTACAACTTCCAATCTTCTGGGTCTATCTTAAACGTTCTTATGGACAAAACCCATATCACAGCTTTTTCTTAGAAACTTCAAGTGGTTGTTGTTTCAGTGAAACTTCGAGGTTTTCAAAATCTAATCAACCGGGTTCATCCAAAATATGCTCATGAACAATACCCAGATGACAACTTTTTTTGCTTTTTTCGTAGAAAATTAGAGTTTTATGTATTTTCAGTCTTCACTCCAAATTCTCAAAAACGAACAATCTGGGTTGTCTTCTAACGAAATTCTAAACAAAACCCATACCTCAAAAAAAAATCCAAAAAATTCATCCGTTTGACGAAGAAAATCAGCAAGCTATAAATAGAAAGTTGTGCAAAGCTTGTTCGAGCATAATCAAGTTTACAGTCAATCTTCATGTTTTTCAGCATGAAGTACTCTCCCATCGAATTCAGAGCCAAACAAGTGTTGTATCATAATTATCTGAACGGGTGATGTTGGGAAGTGCTTATCAATACCATCATGGACATAAAGCGTCATCATCTCAATTAAAGAACGTGCAGAGGGAGTGGTATGAGCAAAAGGACAAGTGTCACAAAAAGTTGTGCAAAACTCTTCCGTGGGAGAATCAAGAGAAGTGTCAGAAGCATAAAGTTGCAGAGCTGCCAAGTTATCAATCAGTGAGTCATCTTTTGGGGCAGTGATGTTTTTCAAGAATAGAACTCATAAAGAAGTTGAAGATGTCAAAGATCCTCTAAGTTTGATTGCAAAAGAGGAGAAGATCCTAGAAAAGCGGAATATGGCTATAGATAGTATCAACACTCCTGATAGAGAGACAGTTTCCGCTTTTTGGTGGATGTGATAGAGATTTAAAGCAACAATCTTCTAGAAGCTTTCTCCAAGCTTTTTTTCCATTCTTATCTCATGCTTTCTCTCTATTCTTGTCTCAATTCTTATCCATTCTTTGAAGAAGAAGGAAATCAAGATGTAATAGTTGGCACTTTCCTTGTTTTTAGGTTTTCATAGGTTGTTAGATGTTTATCTTGTTTTAGGTTTAGAAATAAAGCTTGCATGTTGGCAAGTATTAGTTGTAAAAGCAAGGAGATTTTAGGGTTCCCTACTCCTCTGCTTAGTTATAAATAAGAGTAGTGTTTGCTCATTGTTTTTAACCGTGCTTGTGATAACATAATAGCTGAGCTTATGCCTTCATGTTTGTTATCGTTTAGTGTCAGTTCACTTTGTGTAAAGAGTAAGTTTGCATGCCTCCTTAGCTGCAAATCCTTGTTTAATGCATGTGTTTTTGTCAATTGTAATCTGGTTGATCGCATGCTACAAGTATTTTGCTACAACTTGCTGTCTCGGAATTATAATCTTTGTGCCAGAAGTTTGAGTAAATAAAATCTTGAGCGTGCTTTGCTGCCTCGATATAAATATCTCAGATTTTTGTTTATTGTTTTGTGCTAGAAGTATGTGGAAATAAAATTTTGAAGCTTGCTTTGCTGCCCTTGAAATAAAGTCTCATATTTCCGTTATTTGTGTAATACTTTTATGATCTCCTTTTTCAGCCTGTATTGAAATTTATTAGATGTATGTTGAGGAAAGTTTATTCAAGTATCTTTCTCAAAAAATCAACCTCGTCCATTTCTAAACTCTCTTGCTTCGCGTTTACTTGAGAGGATAGAAACGTTTTAGCATAAGTTAAGTTGTAGTTGTCAAGTTTCATTAAAGGGAAAACCTCAGCTGCAACATCTAGTGTTCTATAACCTTGTGTTCTCGTAGCTGAACCAAAAAGATAGGCAAAATTAAGTTTAGTTCACTTTCTTTATGCAACTCAGCAAAAAAGGGAGCTTCCCCTCCTAATTTGAAGAGCGGTTTTACTGCACATAGCTGTCCGTTTCCAAAACGCATTCCAGAGGTGCGATTTGAAGCGCCAACAAAGCTTTTTCTAACAATGCAATAATACACCCCCAAATATTTTTTTCTTTGTTTCCGTTCCCTCCAACTACTGTATGATGCTTTTGTGTTTGTTTTTCTGATTTGTTTGTTTGAGTTCTCACATGCCATTCATGATATAAAGATGCCCAAAGAATTATAACTAAATGCAAAGGAAACATACAAGGAACTAGCTAAGCAAATAACATTCTTCTCCTTCAATATTCAGATTTTCATTGACAGGAAAGTGCAGATTTTAACATCCAATAATATCAGAAAATAAGAATACTTTCAGACCTGAAACAAGACACTTGACAGCAGTTTTTAAAACCCTCCAAGATCAACGAACTGAAACAAGATAAGGCCCTATTCTCCTTGCTTTCAATGAACCCCAATCGCTGCAAACAGACCTCAATAACCAGCAACAATAGCCAAACTTTAAGCAGATTACAAACTGAGAAAAAGCCTCCACAAAAGATGTCCCTCCTTGGAAGTTCGATTTGCTCTATAAATTCAAACCCTTCACTAAAAATTGCAAACTTATGCTTGTTTGAATCGCCATAAGAAGAGTCTTCATTCTAACCAATACGCATCAGGACTTCTCATTCCATTTCAGAGCTATGATCAAATATGTGAGTTCAGGTCCAGAAAATGATTAGAAACTCACCAGAAGTCACCACGAAACCACACCTTACTGAAAATAAGCAAAATCCACACCAAAACCAAACTGAAATCCACTCAAAAGAATCGGAAAATCTTCATCTTTTTTGCCTAGATGTGATTCTTGATTGAAACCACCATACACCAGCTTGAGTAGGTCTTTCACTGTTGAAACTAGCCTTAGATTTTGAGGGTTTTCGTCCTCAAATCTATTTCTTAGACCTTCTGGTACAATACCGGCAGCATCTCTGTAAGCAACCAACTCCAACCTGAAGAAATAATCTTGAAACTCAACTTTGAAAAGATACATCTCTCCAATTAGGGCGACCAAGCTCAACCCTAAAACCAAACGCCACTTTTTTGAGACATTATAATTTTGATTTAAACTAAATCTCAGCCAAACATTAGCTTTTCGTCTTAATTTTTATTTCATCTCCTTGCTTGGGCTTCCACTGCTTATCTAGCCTTCAAAAGAATTTTAGATGCTTTAAAAACAACTTAAGGTGATTACATTAGGCACCATGGTACTAATTTGCTCCCTTATGACCCCTCAATAATAAAAAATAATGTTACTTTAATAAAGCTCACGTTTCAAAGCTTAAATCAAATATTTAAATGATTTAACCGTAGTAACTTTATACCAATAGAATATGTGCTGCTGAGGCTAGCCTGACCTAGTCCAGTATTCCCAAAATAGGCTTACTATTTTTAGTAAGTACTGAAAATAGCAAGTGTCATCCCAAAAGTTCAAACTGGAGAAATACTGATATGCACCAAGATTCATTGCAGGCAGTGAGCACCATACTGGCCCTGCTAAAATTAGAAAGTCCCACAGAAACATCGAAAAACCCCATAGAAAGGCCTGGCACAAGCAATAAAGCTCATTGAGCAACTTCCACACAATGCCCAAACATGAAACCCTGCACTACTCTGCCAGCCATACCAGTTACTAAATATAGCACTTACTAGAAATAGTAAGTGTGTCAGAACCAGACCAATCCAATAGAGGACATCGAAAATGGGGACATTATAGTCCACCCTTCCTAAAGATTGCTTGTCCTCAAGCAATGCCAACACAATTCGACAACCAACAATCTGATCCACACTGAATCCAACAATGATCCCAGTGTCGCAAATCAATATTGGAGATCTGTAGCACCATCTAATCAAATCTCTGTCCCGTGAGTTACCAACACACGAGTCCTACTGAAAACCTCCTGTATTAAGCGTAATCAAATATTGCATAGACTCGACCAACTCCTCAAAAGAATGCCCCTCGAGAGTATCAAATTGATATGCCACAGGAGTAAACTCAAGAAAATTAACACTGGCTCTCTCATCCCAAATAGTAGCTGAACTACAACACAATGTGATTCCTGGGTTTCAAGTTAGTCTCAAAAAGGAACCACGATGCTGAAGCTACGCCAAACTGATCATAACTGTCAAACCAATGTGCCCAAACTGCACTCTCCTAACTTGGACCTCCAGAAAGTAAAAATAATCAACGACCATACTAAAAAACCTGAAGGGATTGGAGTCAATGTCATGGAATATATCCAACCAAGGCAACTCAGAGAAGACTGCATCAATAAACTCACTGCCAATCACAATCATGGTCACCATGAAAATCACCTTGCTCAACCTTAAGAAATTACCCTAGGCATGACCCCTCATGATGCCCAAAATACGAAGCAAGTCAACCAATGCCATACCTCCGAAATCTTCTAACCAGGAAATGCCTATGCTGTTGCAAGCCGAAATCATAACATCAACACTTAACCACCAAGTGTCAAAAGAATGGTTCCGAACACACCAGCGCACCCAAGCCACTGCAATCATAACGACATCATCTGAAATAATGCATATCATCTCCATGAAGTATTTGCAGTGAGTGTCACTCTCCAAAGTGGAAATAGTAAGTGAATGAATTGTGGCCGTAAAAACTCTCAGCCAACTGTCCCAAAGCTTGCCCAAACTCAAAAATGGTTTGCACATCAAAATATGTCATCATAACTAATGAAAGAAAGTAAGTGCAGCAGTAATAAATCTAAGATCCCACTGGATATGTAGGAGAGGTAAACAAGGAATTAGTTGAAGAACCATCCCCTAGTACCAAATCATCACTGTCACCAAGGCTCATCTGAGTACTACTCAACTGCTGAATTGGAGGAACCATCCAACTCATCTGCGGATCCCAAATCAAAGTCATATGCAAGCTGATCGGAAGGTGGGAATGGGCACCAAGAGTGGAAGCAGACCCACTAGCCCATTCTTGAGACAACACTTGATGACTAGAAACTGCACCTAGGTCCCAAACCATGCTATTTTCACCCAATGTAGTGTTGCAACTAGGAGTAATCTCATCATCCAACTCAAAAAGCGGGTTGTCATACGACATATCAGCATCTACCTCAAACAAATGATTATCAATAAAGTGAAGATTATCCTCAACTCCCAATCCAAACCAATCCTCTTGCTGATCCGAACTCTTGTTTTCTGATTTTCTTGGACAATGTGCAAGGTCATACTCCTCCTAGATGAGATCAAGCTCCACCATTACCTATTCGATCTCCTTTGCCCTTTCTCTACCTTCCTTCTCATTAAACTGTTGAGTCTCATAGAGCTGATCGTTGGTTTCAAGTAGTGCCTCTTGGACAGTTTCCAAAGAAAGCTTTGTGGAATTAAGCTCGATGGTGAGCTCAATAACCTCCTCCCCTAATTGCTTAGACATAGACAAGGTTTCATCTGCAACTTTGGTGGCTATATCTCTATCATGCATCATGTGTAAGTAAGCTGTTACAAATTCTTCCATAGAGCTCTTCAATGCATGTAAATTAGAGAATGAAATATGAAGCTCACTTTGCCCCATAGATGCATTTTGAATTAAATTTTGCACATGCGTATGTTTGCTGTCCAAACTAGATAGAATGTGCACCTCATTTGCAGTGGATACCAAGAATTGTCCTTTCCAATCATGATCAAGCAAAAAGGATGAACTGTTGTTATGTGGCATATAAAAATCAGAAATCAATTCACACTTGTCATCAAAATTTCCATGGCTGTCCCAAAACTCATGTGCCTCTTCTTCAAAGTTTGCCTCACCTTCGTCACTAGGCCTCCGATCAAAATTGGCCCCATGCAAAAACATTTATGATTTATCTTCGAGATCATGCCCCTCAAAACCAATTACCCCTAAGGCATCCTTTTTACATTCCTTATGCTCTAAGGTAGGGACAACAACTTGGTCAGAAGAAGATTCCTCCCATATTGATTCTTCATCATACTTTGGTCCCCAATCACCTGGATCCCATGGTCCTATGAGCTGATGTTTTCTTTTTGAAAGAGTATGCTCAATGTATTCCTCCTGATTGGTTGTTTCCCAAATCACCCGAGTCTCTCCCTTATCATCCCCAAAAGTGGACTGTGAACCCAAATCAACCAGGTTACAAGGTCTCTGCTCAAAGTCAGCTACCTTCAATGTGAAATTAGATTCATTTTCAAGTTTGAAAACATCACTATCGATGCCATCCTCTATGCAAGGCTCACGGGATGAAGTAAGGGCATCATTACAATCAAAAAGAATTTCATCCCAATGTGGGTCCTCACCATACTTAGGTGCCAATACACCCGGATCCCATGTGTAGAAAGGCTGATCATTTTGTTTAGAGAATAAGTGTTCACTGTGCTCCTCATGAGTAGTTACCTTTCTGAATAAGTCACTCTCGAACTCATTATGACTAAAATCATCATAAGCATCTCTCTCCATAGGCTCGGTTTGGAACCAAATGCCACCTGTGTCATCATTACCAACATGAGGTAAAGATTCATCATTATTAGCTGTTTTGAAGACATTATCCCTTTTGTTTTCAAAATTCCCATCATCTAAAGATGTCTCAACCTCATTGGATAGCTCCAAGGGTGTATATAAGGCTGTTGTTTTGACAATTCCTTCATGCACAAACTCCTCTACAGCAGTTGCATGCATGACCAAAGAGACATCCCGAGGCTCCATCTCACATTCGTCATGTTTCAAATCAATCACTTCATCTGATTTTTCTGCTATGAACTTCTCTTCAACCACATGCTCTTCATTGAATAAGTATGGCTCCAACTTTGCCATCTCTTTAAAATGAAGTTCTGGCTCCTTCTTGTCAAACCTCTCTATGAGTCTCTTAGTAAACTCGATATAAGATGTAATTTGAGCATGCCCCATTATGATCATCCCATGATGCCACCGCTTATGTGCAACTCCATCAAGGTGCATAGTAGCATATTTTATAGATTCCTCTCCAGGCATGGGGTTTTGATTGAAGTATTTGTCCACCCTCTGAACCCATGCTCTCGCTGAAATCGCACCGGACCTATCAAAATAAGGAAGGCTAAGTTTTCCAACTTTCCTGTATAACTCATTATGATGCTCTCTATTGCCCTTGTTGGGCGTATGACTCATCCTGAGATCTATATAATCCTGAAGTGATATGTCATGTTGGAAGCCAGGGCTTGCATCCAACCAATCCTATATAAATTGACCTTGCCACTTAACTAAGGTAAGCTCTTGATTGGGTTGTGCTTCTACTCTTGATGGAAATATAGGCATAAGAGGCCTAGCCATGGCTGCCCTATTGTTTTGAATGGCTGCCCCACGCTGACCCACATCATTTCTTTGGCCCAAATGGTCTAATCTCTCCACCAACTGTGCGAGTTGTTGATTGGCCTCTTGAGCATGTTGGTCTGCTCTTTCTTGACTTTTAACCATTACATCCAAGAGTAGCATCATATGATCTTGCTTACCAATATTTCTTTCACCCATGTTTTTTTTCTGGTACCTTCTTTGTCGGTCACTAATGCTCATAGATTGTATCACCCACTAGCTAGCAGGATGATTAGTGCTCTGCTACCACTGTAACAATCAACCCCCAGATATTTTTTTCTTTGTTTTCGTTTTCTCCGAATGCTGTATGATGCTTTTGTGTTTGTTTTTCTGATTTGTTTGTTTGAGTTCTCACATGCCATTCATGATATAAGGATGCCCAAATAATTATAACTAAATGCAAAGGAAACATACAAGGAACTAGCTAAGCAAATAACATTCTTCTCCTTCAATATTCAGATTTTCATTGACAGGAAAGTGCAGATTTTAACATCCAATAATATCAGAAAATAAGAATACTTTCAGACTTGAAACAAGACGCTTGACAACAATTTTAAAACCCTCCAAGAGAAACGAATTGAAACAAGATAAGGCCCTATTCTCCTTGCTTTCAATCAACCCCAATCACTGCAAACAAACCTCAATAACCAGCAACAGTAGCCAAACTTTAAGCAGATTACAAACTGAAGAAAAGCCTCCACAAAGGATGTCCCTCCCTGGAGTTTGATTTGCTCTATAAATTCAAATCCTTCACTAAAAATTGCAAACTTATGCTTGTTTGAATCGCCATAAGAAGAGTCTCCATTCTAACCAATACCCATAAGGACTTCTCATTCTATTTCAGAGCTATGATCAAATATGTGAGTTCAGGTCCAGAAAATGATTAGAAACTCACCAAAAATCGCCACCAAACCACACCTTACTGAAGATAAGCTAATCCACACCAAAACCAAACTGAAATCCATTCAAAAGAACTGGAAAATCTTCATCTTTTTTGCCTAGATGTGATTCCTGACTGAAACCACCATACACTAGCTTGAGCAGGTCTTTCACTGTTGAAACTAGCTTTATATTTTGAGGGTTCTTTTCCTCAAATCCGTTTCTCAGACCTTCTAGTACAATACCAACAACATCTCTATAAGCAGCCAACTCCAACCTGAAGAAATAATTTTGAAACTCTATTTTTAAAAGATACATCTCTCCAATTAGGGCAACCAAGCTCAACCCTAAAACCCAATGCCACTTTTTTGAGACATTATAATTTTGATTTAAAATTAATCTCAACCAAACATTAGCTTTTCATCCTAATTTTTATTTTATCTCCTTGCTTGGGCATCGACTCCTTATTTAGCCTTCAAAAGCATTTTAGATGCTTTAAAAACAACTTAAGGTGATTACATTAGGTACCATGGTACTAATTTGCCCCCTTATGACCCCTCAATAATAAAAAATAAAGTTACTTTAATAAAACTCACTTTTCGAAGCTTAAATCAAATATTTAAATGATTTAACCTTAATAACTTTATACCAACAAAATATGTGTTGCTGAGACTAGCCTGACCTGGTCCAGTATTCTTAAAATAGACTTACTATTTTTAGTAAGTATTGAAAATAGCAAGTGACATCCCAAAAGCTCAAACTGGAGAAATACTAATATGCACCAAGACTCTCTGCAGGTAGTGAGCACCATATTGGCCTTACTAAAATTAGAAAGTCCCACAAAAACATCGAAAAATCCCCATAGAAAAGACTGGCACAAGCAATAAAGCTCATCAAACAACTTCCACACAATGCCCAAATAGGAAACCCTACACTGCTTTGCCTACCAGACCAATTACTAAATATAGCACTTACTAAACATATTAAGTGTGTCAGAACCAGACCAATCCAAAAGAGGACATTGAAAATGGGGACATTACAGACAATTTGTTGGAGGTGGCAGTTGGAGTAATGTCATCTGTTGTAGGAAGGCCCCTTGGTGTGGTACCCAATGTAGATGTGTTTAAGTCAACAGTTTGTCATCCTCTTCATTGCTATCGCCCTCTTCAGATGATGCATCCACATGGTTTCTTTTCTTTCCTGTAGGATTGACTTCCTTTCTTGGCTGAGCCTATGTGTCCAATTTGGTCCATCGAAAATAATGGGCCAAGAGGAATCACACTCAAGGTTAGGTTTAAACTTTCTAGTTTCAATTGACAGAACTTTTACAAGAATGTCATCTAGAAATAGAGCTATGGCGTGTTGGGTCATATAGAAAGATTTATGTTTCTGCGACAAAAAATCCTAGATGAGTTTAGACAATACTATCGCCCAATTATAAATTTTACCCTCACTTAGTTCAATCATGTAATCTATCATCTAGATGGAAATGTCTGACACTCAGGTGACTCCCCATCATTCTGCACTTTATTAAATCTACAATACATCGCCATTCAATGTTTGCCAAATAACTTCTCTACACGCCATATATTGGCCATATCTTGTTTAGTGAGATTTGCTCTACGCAGCCATTGAATAGATGCTTCATTTCAGCTTTGTGTTATTTTTGTGGAAGGCTTTGACACAGTAATTCTTGAGCATGGGATGCTAAGAACAAAATCTTCAAGCTTGAATGTAATGGTGACTAGTGAATTCATATATTCTATCACTATTTTGTTTTCTTTGTTATTGTAGTGGGCAACCATAGTTTTCAAATAAGGTTCAAATTTTTAGAAGTTAGAAAATGGAATTTGAACATCTTTATCTACCTTGGCATTTTTGAGGGCAACCTTCAATCTTCGAGGTTATTGAGTAATCGCATTGACATTCTATTGCTGTCAAACTTTTCCATGTGATGGAATCTACTATGTGGTCCTCTTTCACTGTCGGCTGCTTCTTCCCTTTTTTCTTATCTAGTATTTTTTTTGGCCTATATTGTTTAGGTTTGCTTTCCTCCATTACATTTTTTTTTCCTTTTGTGAGTGTTGTATGTACTTGTGGAACTATACAATCTCAAATAAAATATTGGGCAAGCTTTTGCTGATTTATTTCTTGTTCAAAAAAGTAGTTTTAATTGATTTTTATGAAGTCCTAATGTCTTGATGTAAACAATAGTTCATTTACTAGGCTGGGTAGAGTGTATGACTATCATAGAATTTTTGTTTGAAAGGCCATACAATGTTGAGGATTATGAGCTACAGGATGTACAATGGGATTTGCAGGCCATACAATGCAACTTGCAGGTTGTTGACTAAAAGAAATCTTAAGTAACTCCCATATAGCAGAGAAACTTGCAGGCCGTATAACATAGAAACTTGTAGGTCGTACAACACAAGGAACACTAGCAGGCCGTACAATAAGTAGAATTATAGGTTGTATGTTTGAAGTATACTCAAGCCATGCAATGAGAAAATTACCACCAGGCCATACAATTGAATAAGTCGCACACTATTCAATTGCAAATTTCTGCCATTATACAATTGAAGGACTATTATGGGGTACAAGCTATGCTCCATGGGGATGCGTCCCCTATGATTTTTGCCCGTTTCCCGTACCGGGTACGAAACGGGGACATAGGTACGGCTAGGAAACGTACCCTGGCCGTCCCTTTTTGCCCTCCAAGTACCCAAAACTTCCAAGGGACTTTTAGCCAGATTCTAGGGGACTAGCAGTACCCGGTACTGCCCAGCCGTATCCCGACCGTACCGGGTACGACTAGCAGTACCATATGGCCCAACAAAGAAAAAAACGTTTTTTTTTTTAAAGTCAGTTTTTTTATAAAATAAAAGCTATGGGTGGGCCCACAAGGGATGCCCCATCACACTTGACCTAATGTAAGTGTCATATAAGCTTCGATAACGAGAGCAATGCTGATTTAGACCTACCTTTTGCTGATTAGGGACACTGGACAGCGATATATTTTCTTAGTTTTATGTTTATCATGTCATTTCATAGTTGAGACTTTGAGCCTTTGGGCATTTTGGTTATAATTATCAGACTCTTATATGATATGTATGCCCATTGATAATGAAAAGCTTTTGAATTCTGTTAATTTGTTTGTCGCTTCTCATGTGAAATCTCAATTCAAGTCTAATGTTATGTAATAAGCTTATACAATGTCTAGAATGAATGCTTTATCAATGTTATGCTATGAACATTTGAAATTTCTCTATATTTTTAAAAATTTCCCTTTTTTTTATTAGCCATCCCCTGTCGTCCCCTAAAAAATGACCCAAAAGTATCCTCATACCAAAAACTCGTCCCGGTGTACCGGGTACTCGCCGTCCTCGAAACCCCGTGGAGCATAGGGTACAAGTGAAGAATTGTTATTATGTACAAATGAAGAATTGCTAACTAGCATTGTACAATATAAAAATGCAAGTTATAATGTGGAGGTCATACAATGAAAGGTTATATGGTGGAGTGAACAAATTGTATGGTGAAATGAAAAGAAGCCATCTATACAGTAATAGAGGGCTCAAACTGTATTGTGTGAGGGAATAAATCAAGTTGTACAATGCATCGGGTGGATTGTACAACGATGGTAGGAGATAAACTTAGAGTAGGATGTACAATAGGTTTTGGAGGTTGTACAATCATAAGACTTCTTCCTCTTTTATTATTATTTTCAATTTCTTCATCAAATGCCCCTTTTCTCTAATTCATTTTTTGAATATAATATTTTTTCTTTTTGGTTTCCAATTTCTCCTTATTTTCTAATTTTTTTTCCTTTTTTCACTCTTTGAATTTAAAATTTTCAACTTTATTTCCATTTTGTGCCTTATTATATAGCTTTTGTATGGTCTTCTATAACATTCATTTGCACAAGTTTTGACATATTCCAATTGAAAAATTTCGTTAACAATAGGCATTTTTTCCATATCTTGATTAATGTTTCATTGAGAATCAATAAATCATTCTCTTCATTGTTGAAACCATGTAACTTCTTCACCTTGTATGGATGGGCTAGTTGCAGTATTATGTATAGTTCACCGAACTCTAGTTGTACATGGTATTGTGAGTGGCGACACATTAGGTGGCATTGATTGATACTTTTTGGCATTTTCTCTTACGGCTTGAGCATACCTTGAGTGTTCCACAACCATGTAGCATTCAACCATCATTAGTGGTTGAAGATGTGGGACTTGTTCCTCATTTGGGAGTAGGAATGGGTATTTTATTAGAGAAACTTAAACTTTCCTTAGTAGGTTCATGGCAGTCTTCTCCATTTATCCCAACATTAGCTTGATCTTATTCTACCTCATCTGTCTGTAATGCATAACTAATGTATCACGATTGCTTTCGAGAGTATGAGGCATGCAATCTCCATTTGGTTGGTGGATCAAACAGACATTTCGTCAGGTATGGGTTTGTTCAGGCTATAACACTTTTGATAGGCTTTCCATGATTACTTCTTCGTCCTTGCCTATCGTCCAATCTATCATATTTACTACGATGGTGGCTTCTTGTCTCTCCTTGTACAATTTCAATTTAGGCCCATTGACAATATCTTTTATCAAGGTGCCATCTATGTTTTCCAACTTTGTGGATCCATTCTACAATACTTCTCACATTTTAAAAGGTCGTAACCACCTTACCTTAAACTTATTGGGATTAATTTCTTTACGACTATTATATGTTTTTAAACTAATTGCTTTGGTCGAAAGTTCATTCTTCAAAGATGCTTGTCATGCCAATACTTCTGCCATTTTGCATCACCTCAGTTGCCCATTGTGCTAGTACCCTTCGTTCGTTGAGCATATTTAATTAGAAGAGCCTTTCCTTTAAACTTTCAGTATCACCCAACTGATTCTCCATGACAATTCGTAGGCTTGGTACCATGTACTCTATAGAGACCATGACTTTTTGGTCATACATCGGTTGGAAGGGTGTGTCATATAGTTACTTTGTATGCCATTTGGTATGCCCATAGTATGGATGGTAACTTTTCCCAATCGGTTCCTTTAATGCTACATGATTCATGAATGATGGAGATGAGTACTTTATTTGTCAACTCTTCTCGACCATTTTCTCTTGGGTAGTACAGGCTCGAGTGACATATGTGAAACTCACTCATCATAAGTTGGATCACATGATTCACAAAGTGGCCCCCTTTGTCACTTGTTATCTATATGGGAATGCCATATTTGGTGACTATGTGTTTGTGAATAAATCTAGCAGTGCTTAGTGTTGTGTTGTCTGACAATGCTCTAGGTTTTGCCCATTTAGTTAAATATTTTGTTGCTACAATGATATATCTATATTGATGGAGTTGGTTGATCTTAAGAGGATTGATAAAATCTAATCCCCACCTCGCAATGAGTTCTTGTGGTTGTGACGGTGAGTGGCATATAGTCTCTCTTCAATGGTTTGCTTATTCTCTGGCAGGTCTCACATTTGACTACCCACTCTTGTGCATCGATATGAAGTGTTGGTCACCATAGGCGAGCCAAGAGGACTTTTTTGGCAGTAGCATCTGGTCCCATATGGCCTCCCGCCAACCCCTCCTGTGCTTCCTCTAATACTTGCTTTATTTCTGTAGCGTCATAAATTGTCACCCTTGACAATTTCACACCATGTTTTGCCCCCCCTTAAGTAATTGGACCTAATCAAACACCTAATTTCCTAATGTATGCATTTTGTGGCCCATTTTAAACATTTTTTGACAATCTGCAAGCACAAAACAAATGCATTCATTTAATACTTTGCCCCCGACTCCTTGATTCCTATAAAATAGGTCTGGGACACTAGTGCCTAGGGCGCCTATGTTCCCCTATTTTGGCTCCAAATTCAAACATGTCAGTGTCGGCATTTTATTATTTGAAATTGAAATGTCTAAAGTTGGCTATTGGGATTTAATTTTCAGGAAATTAGAATGATTGCATATAAATACTTAGTTATTGCATCATTTGAAGACTAACAAGGGAAATCTAGCAACAAGTGGAAATTATTGGAGAAATTATTGTCAAGAGCATAATCAAGCAAGTCAAGAGCATAATTTCAGTGATTTATTGCAGCAATTCAAGATCCAAGTATCATGCCAAATCGTATGTAAGTTTATGCATGTTCATGTTATCATTGTTTGTGAAGGCTAACCCTTTGTAGGTCTCCAAGCAATTCAAGAAAACAAGATTCAAGCCTTGAGGAGATTTGTATGACTTCAGTCCTTAAAGGAAGCCATTGGAGGGTGGTGAGTTGCAATCTATTGTTGATTCATCATTCCCTTCTGTCAATTATCCTTTTATCATTGACATTGCCATTGTCGAAGTGGAAACACTAACATGGGGTTTGACTAAGGCAAGCCCCTAAATGGCACAACCCTTCCTCTCTCTTTGAATGTGCAGGTTTTAGGTTTGAAGAGAATTGAATTAAGTTTGAAGATCAATTATTCATTGTTGCAATTAAACCCTACATCTTGTCATCTCATGGAAACTCTGTTACCTAATTATCCGATAGTGTGACAGGCGGAGAACAAAAGCCTTGATTTGGAACTAGAAGACTGTGAAATTAGATTTGAATTATCCCTACAAGGAAAGTGGCGCCTGGGGAACCTATGTCTAGTATTTTTGGCTCCAAATTTATATCATAGGTGTATAGTGTCCTCAGCCCATTTCCGTAGCCTGTTTCTGTTTGTGATTTCCCAAATTTGCTAGTTTTGCATCAGAACAGTCATTTGCATCACTAGGTCAATCAAATCATTTCATTTCATCCTTAAATTCACTCCAGATTTGGTCAAGGGCAAGCTGACTCACCTTTTAGGTTGTAAGTCAGTCTTACACCTTGTCCAAATTCATCAAGTCCCGACTACCTCAAATATTAAATGAAATGTTAGGAAAAGCACCCTTGAAATCTAGGATTTCACTTTTTCTATGTTTCAATTTCTTTGTGCATGACATAGTGTTTGCAAATGTGATTGGATTCCATTTTGTAAAAGAACCCATTGATGAGTTGGAATGTTTTACATTTTAGAGCTAGCTTCCTCTTTTCCCCTAATGGCATGTCTTTTGGAAATGTTGATGCAGAAAGGTACTCCCCAATGTGCTCATACTAGGGAGGCGATGTAGCTATCTGAAACAAGCAGGTGTTCGAGAAGTCTTTGTTCATGCCTTTAGGTGGCTCTCCAAACTTAATCCTCAATAGTTGATCTGCTATTACATGAATCTTTCTTGGTTGTACAATGATCATGAATTTGAACTCCTAAGGTAATAACAACCATTTGCTTGCCCATCCTTGTAAAATTGACTTGTTTACTAGGTACATTAATGCTTAATGATGCACATAGAATGTAAAAGGCATCACCAAGAGGTAGTGTCGGAATTTTTGCACTAGATAAACTATTCCTAATGTTTCCCTCTTTGTAGTATTGTAGTTACACTTAGCACTTGATATTGTTCAAATGGCAAATAAAATGGGATGATCAAGTTGTTGAGGCCCAACCTATGCCAATGTTGCCTCGATTGTGAAATTTGATGCATCTACATGGACATAAAACTCTTTGTTCAAATTTGGGTATGCTAAGATGGGTGAGTTGATTAGGTGCACCTTTAGTTCGTTGAGTGCATTATCTTGTTCTTTTATCCATGTAAATGTTTTGAGCATTTCTTGTGGATATGATATTTGGGAAAAATCCTTTATAATTCGTCGATAATAATGCACATGGCCCTTGAATGATTTAACTCTAGTGACATCCTTCGGTGCTTCCATTTGTACAATCACTCTTATTTTATCCAAATCAGTTTTTAACTGTGCTTTGCAGTTTATGCGCCCAAGGGGCTTGCTTTGTGGTACCATGAATTTGCATTTCTTTGGGTTTAAGGTCAGCCGTGTGGATCTAGATTGTTCCATGCACATGGCTAGGGCCTTCAAGTGAGTTTCATGGTCACTATAGATTGACTAGTTATCCAAGAATTTTTAGAAGTTTCCCAACAACATTTGTCAAAGATGTGGATGATTATTCTTTGGAAAGTAGTAAGAGAATTGCATAAGCTGAAAGGCATCCTATTGTATGCATAAACTCTATCTTCTACCACAAAGGTGGTTTTCAACTTATCTTCTTCAGCGATACTTATCTGGTTGTATTCAGAGAAACCGTCCATAAATGAGTAAATTTCAAGGCCTGTGACTTCCTCGAGAATTGAGTTAGTGAAGGGAATCGAAAATGGATCCTTGGTGGTAACTACGTCAAGACTTTTGAAATCCACACATATCTCGATTTGATCGAATTTCTTTTTGAGTGATATAACAATCAAAGATACCACCTTGAAGATTATCTATAATTCTAGCATTTTCTTTATTTCTTCTTGGACTTTTGCTGCATAATTCTTGTTTATCCTATATGGTCTTTTCTGTATAGGTTGTGCTCTTGGTATCAAGGGGATTTTGTGCATACAAAATTTTGGCGATATTCCTTTCAAATCTCTATATGTCCATGCAAAAGTATCTTTATACTCCAATTTTTTTTTTAAATGCAACAATCTTGAGTATAGGATCCCAATCATCTCCTAGCATAATTACCTCAGAGCTACATTCTCCCAAATTTAGTTTTCTTGTTGGTGGTTCCTCGTACTTTATTATTTTTTCTTGTTTGAAATTATGTGCTGCTGTGTCATCCAATTTTGCAACTCCTTCCTTGTACTCCTTGTATTCTAGTGGAAACATACAACTTGTCGCCTAAGAATTTTTTGCCTGTTCTTCAATTCTCCAATTTTTATCATGTTACTCTTGTTGGAACACTTCGTAATCTTCTAATTGCCAATGAAAGAGCTCGCTTAAGGAGCTAGTTTCATGTTCTGAACAATGTTGAAGGTTAAGTACTCCATCATTCGGCACCATGTGACCTTTTTCTTCTTTTGTGCATGTTTCCCCTGCATCCGAGTTTGAATTGGGGGAAGCGACTTCTTTTCTCATTGCCTAATTTCTCAAGTCTATAATGAATTTCCTTCCTTTGTTTTCTATTGATAGGGTGGTCTTCTTCCAATCATATCAGTTGTGGCTAATATCAGCCATCCTTTACCCAATAGTGCATTGTAGGCTTTTTTTCTCTAGAGAAATGACATCAAAGTTCAAAATAAATTGTTTAGTTCCAACAATTACCTTTTGTGCCATTAAGGCTCCCAATGGTTTAATCCCATGTTGGTCTGCTCCTATGAGTTGGAATGTTGGCGGCCAAAGGGTGAGTTTCCCCAAACATTTCCATGTGCCTTTTGGCAGTATGTTTACTTTGGACCCTTCGTCAATAATTATGTTTGTCAATTTTTTTCCAAGAATTTGCATATGTACAATGATTGGCTTGCTTCCCATGCTTATTGGTAGTAGCATTAGATTGATGACTTGCTCACCATGCAGTGGTGGTTCTATTATTATATCTACATAATGGCAGCTTGATAGGTTAAAGACAAAATTGAAACACTTCGAGCAACAAAAGACTACAATGAACAACAATAGCAACCTACAAATGATGCTCAATCGGTTAGGCCGATCCTTTGGCAAGATGACAAAAAACATTGGCAAAACTCATTCCTTACACACAAGCGACAAAAAACAAAGCTTACAAACAACAACAAAATGAAACAGTAAATGTGCATTGATCTAAGAAAAATCGGGTTACAATAACAATCGCTACTTGAAGGAATTTGCTTCCTCTAGCTTAATTAAATTGTAATCCTTGTCATCTAGTCGTTCTACCCTGGTGTTGCCCTCTTGTCCTGTACCCGTGCTTCCTCTTTTCTTCCCAATCTGAATCTGCCTTCTGTTTTGTTCTCTCCTTCACCAAAAACTCTACCTTGGCCAAAGCAGATCTAGCTTCATCTCAAAACCGTCGATCCCTCTCCCTCCTGGTAGAACCCACGAACCTGTTCAAGAGGCAATAGGTAAGAAACCCGTGCAATAACTACCATAACCATCTTTGCACAACGAGAGGTTAGGGAAAAGCAAGATTCAAGAATCTTGTAGACAACCAAAACGGGCCACATGTCGTAGAGAAGGGAAACAAACTCGGCAAATAACAAACTAAAACCAAAATTGAAGAGAAACGTTCGATTACCCTGCATCACTACATTTTTTTCTTTGCCACTTTTTTCTTGACTTTGGTTTTGGTTGTTCTCCATTATATTGGTGATTGCCACTCTTAGTTGTGGCATACTTTGCAAAAGATCTACCATTCTTACTGGTACAATGGTTTGTAGTACCTATTTTGCAATGTTCTTGTCAGATTCATATCACATAGAAGTACTTGCCTTTTCATTGGAACTCCGTTGTTCCTTTGCCATGGCTTGTTTTACCTTTGTGTTTGCTTCTCAGAGTCTTTTTTTTCTCTGTACTAGGGTATGGATATGTAGAATATTTGGTTTGTGCTCGAGTGACAACCAAAATTGCATTATGTTGTCCTTCCATATTGATCATATTGATGTTGCCTTTTTGTTTTGGGTAGTCAGTATCTTCATGATTGCTTGGTCCGCACCATTTGCACAATATTCTTGCCTCATTCTGGTTACTTTGGTATTCTCTAGCAAAATGCCCCCATTCGTTGCAATGAGGACATTGTATCATAGGTTGTCCTTTTGCATCGTTTTGAATTTGGCTTCTCGCCCCATCGTTATTGTTGAATTGATTATTATTCCCTCTCCTGTTCGAATACTTGCTAGGTGATGCATTATTCTTATTATTAATTTGTTGCTTTAGCGGTGTGTTTGGTAGGGTAGATTGTTCGCCTTGTGTAAAGAGTACTTGTGTGCTTCTTTGACTTAATGTCCCAAAACTTGGTAGATATCACAAAATACTTTCTCAGGACAATTTGTTTTAATATAACCTTCATTTTTGCATTTTGTGCACCATAGCTCTTTGTTTTCCTTAGTAGCTTCTTTTTTGGCCTTCAATTCTTTCATGATTCTCATCATGTCCTTCCTCAAGGATTGGATGGTTTTAGTTTTGCTATTGCTACTGTTGTCTTAACTCTTGCCTTCTTTTGTTTTCCTTTTCCCTTAGGAGGATGTTTTATCCTCACTTTTTATGTCCATTCACATTGCTCAATTATAAGTGTCGGTATAAGAGGAGGGTAGCGCTAATTTCTTTTTTTTCCTTAGTGAACGAAGTGGCCCTTCAATAAACCACCATCTTTTTAGACTGTCGATTAGTTAGATTTCCAATTTTACCAAGAGTTCTTTGATTCTATGATTTTAAGCTCTCATATTTTCATGCTTCCCCTACTTTATATTGTAGATTTCAACTATAGTCTCATTGTTATCTCAAAGAAGCTTGAATTCTTCTTCAAATGCTTTTCTTAACAAGTTCCATATAGTTTTGGAGACTACTTTGAGCTCTGCGTACCAATCTATCGCTATACCTAGTTGTTGGAGATGATCTTAACAAATAGGATCTATCATCTTGGCCTTTAGCTATCCATATTGTTTTGCAAGTTTTACAATGCTGTACAAAATCCTTTGATCCATTACTTGTGAATTTTGATATTTTTTACCTCTCCACGTTTAGACTTGTTGGGGGAGTCACCATCAAGTTTTTTACCTCTCCATGGCCTCAAGTTTTTACCTAAATCCATGGTCTTTAGTTTTTACCTCTCCATGTTCAGACTTGTTGGGGGAGTCACCATCTTTCTTCCTTGATGCAATCTTTGTGACTAGAACTTGGTTGGGGAGTTTTGACTTATACGTTCCAATGCTTCTCTTGCAATCTCGGCCACATAAAAATCCTCTACTCATCTTGTCTCAGCATTTCACATGCGTGGGTTGCACTTGGAATCTTTCCTATACTCCCTTTGTCTTGGGGTTTGAGGCTTAGATCCTTTGACTATCAACTCTTCTGTAAGTAGTAGCTCTTCAATGTGTTGGATGTTTTCATATGTTTCTAATAGTGAGTCTGTGGACTCTCCTTCCTACTTTGGTGGTGATTGTACTAATGATTTCTTGAATTGATCGGAAAGGTCCTTGATCGACTCTTCGGTAAGTGCCTAGCTATTTCTTCCCACTCTGCTTGTGTATTTTCTTGTTGTGAAGTCTTTTTCTCTTGTCGATTACGACTTTGACTTATGCTTTGGCTTTTACTTTGTTCTCAAGATGGACTTGGACTTTCAGTTAATAACCCATAAGTTTCTTCATCTATTTCCCTTAGCCTTCTTCTTCACCTCTATTCTCTTATACTTAGGGACCGTTTGAATTCTTGTTCTAATGGCTCGTGACCGCTTTGTGATCTCTTCCCATTCTTGTTTGGATATAAGGGCATTGATTTCGGGAGGTGCATCGTTGTTTGGTGCTACATTCTTCTTCCCATCAGTTCCTTTCTTTGTAGTGTTGGATTATTTGCTAACAACATTGTTCTTGTTCTTTTTTTTTGTGTGTAGATCTTGTAAAATTATAAAAGTGCATGCAAGGATTCTTAGAAGACGGTTCAAGAGTTGATCTACTTCTTTGTTTACTTGCAAGTTATCCCAAATCGCGTCTTGTGGTATTTGTCTCCTTACGGCTTCCTTTCATACATGCTCCTTGATGGATATGTCCCACAAATTTATGAGATCTTGTGTAAGGTTGTCTCCTCTTTCTTCGTTAAATTGCATTGATTCTTTGATTCTTCGTTATATGGTCATTTTCACCATCCTAACTTTGTAAGTCAACTCAACTTTTTGGAGGCAATGGCTCCAAATGTTTACTTCCGAATTCAATATGTTTTGAATATAATAGAGTAAATAAGATAGATGAATACCAATAACTATAAGAAATTCATACCAGTAATTGCATATAGATATCTCATATCACAATATATTTCATTCATATGCATTTATACAACTGCAGTTTAGGGATTGCTTGTAACATGCAGTCGTCCCCTTTCACAAGTACAATAAGAGTATATAAACTAGCTGATGGTTGCTAAGAACTTCCAACCGTTGACAACTACCAAGAGTCACTGCATACAACCCACAAAGAGAAAATAATCTTGCCAACTACAATATAATTAAAATATAACTAATATGAAGATTTCTCAACTGCAAGGATTGGTTTACACTATGAATCATTGTACTATTCTATATTGCTAGCCACATCTAACATTTTCCTTACTTGTGTGGACTTATATTCTTTGGAAGTAACGGCATTATTATTGACTGATATTTATATTAAAAAAAGAGTAGCCATACATTTTTTATTCTTGTAAGAGCACTGTATGGTCAGATTTAATATTTAAGAGGTACATTGTTGTTGACTAAAATAAACATATTATTTGTTAAAATCCTCATACAAATATAAGGAGAGCTTTATGAAAGGAAAGATTGCAGCATTATAAAAGTATTAAGCTGCTGAAAAAGGAATTGCCAGGGAGACAAGTTTTGACAAGATGATTTTTGTTCTGCTGGTTACTAAAAATCAGATTTAATCAGCCTATGAAGCCTTGCTGCTGTACCATTAAAATAGTTTGAAGTTGCCTACACACTTTATGATATTATGTGGGCCACAATGGCAGCCCACCAAAGAGAATTCTACTTGTGAGTGGATTTCTTGCCTATTTTAATAATAATACTCGGTATTTATTTTTGGAATTGTACAATCTAAATCAGAATATTAAATCAATATTTGGATGAAGGGAATTTCTGTAGAATCTGGTTTGATAAGTAGCTTTATTTTAGTATGAGAAATTGGTTGTGAATTTTGGTCAATGTATATTGATGAAGTACTAATTCAGAACTTATATTTACATGCATTATAGAACTATGCGGCTAACCGCTAGTAGTAAATAAGTGTCCTAACCACTGTATACTCTCACCTTGCCCACACATTGATTTGGGTGATAAGAAAGTATGAGGGTTTGCATTTCCAGCATTAAATATTATAAGAATTTAAAAAAAATAGTTGGGGACATTACAAACTTGGCAAAAATCGGCAACCTAAAAATATTAAAAATTCTTAAAATAAAAAATTATGCAAAATACAGTCATAAACTATTTCAAATGACTTTATTGGGGGTTTGGGGGCAATGCCCCTAGCAGGGTCAAGGGGTGGGATTCCTAATGGGGTTGAGAGATAGTGCCTCTCTTGGGGGTCTAGGGATTGTGCCCCTCATGAGGTCCATGGGTGGCACCCTTGGTGCATTCATTGTTGTGGTACAAGGCAAGATTAAGGGGCACATCCCTTGTCACTAAGCCCAATTGAAGGCTTTTGGGACCACACAAACCTTCAAATTCACTATAAAATCCTTCCAATTCGCACAACAATGTTTAAATGCTAGTGTGCTTGTTTACCTTGGTTTGATAGGGCTTCTAAGTCGGAAAACCACATTTTTCTAATGGCTTTTCTACATTTTTCCCACATCCAGTTGTTTTGCTTGTGCGCCATAATTTTTTCCATCGACTTGACATGTACTTGCTATGAACTAGCTGCAAAACTTTGAGTAACCACCTTAAAGAATTGTTTTGCATCGATGGTTCAAATCATGTCATTTGATATTCTTCCTTTTGTTATCAAAGTTGGAAATTACTTTTTGGCTAACTTTGGGAATGCTTTGAAGTTTGAAAGATGGAAATAAAATTGGTATGTATAGGTTGTATGAGGAGAGATTCATGATTATTATCTTAAAGGGAATACAATAAAAGCATATCTTGTCCATGGCTCTAGGAATTAAGTATTGCTATATAGTGGATTGTGAAGAGGATAATCTCATGGATGTGATTTAATTTGAAGAAGTTAGGGAAAGGCAAAATAATAAAGTAAACATGCACAATTGAGGGAAAGTTCTACATGAATTCTTTTGAAAACATTTGAGGGATTCTCAATCCACAATCAAGGACTTATATGCTATACAGAGGATGTTGAACATGACAATTTTGTTGATGGAATTTATGACAATTTTGTTGATGGAATTTACTTCGAAGGAGTAAAAGAAAGATGATATAATAGAAGGCAACAACCACAACATAGGGAAGCTTGTGCAGGAGCTCTTCGAACAACCTTTGAGTGATCATCTTTTGTTGTGGTGACTCTAGATATTTCAATTCTTCCTACTCATACTATTGCTTTTGTATTGTTGTTTAAACCACTCCATTATTTGCATCTAAGCACATGTTTGCCTTTAAAACACTTTAATTGAATCCCACTTCGAATGGTATAAATCCTTTTCCTTAAGGAATATAAGTGATTCAACTACCTTCTAGTTCTTTATACCATTGTTAGTGACTCCATATCCACACCCACTTCTATAGCGCTAGGAAATATAGTTGATCCCAACATTTCTACGAACTTATACATTTTGAATAACCAAGATGTATGCATCTCAAACCAAATCCATTCCCAAACCAAGGGAATAAGCCGAATAACATCTCCTAAACTCGACATCAATGAATGTCATCATAAATGAACTCACAATGCATTAGGAGATAAACATGCCAATACTCCTCAAATGGACCCTCCAAAACCAAATAAGAACAAGATCTATATCCATGAGAAGACAAAGCAACAAAACAACTCATGCCTAGCAATCCTCAAATGAGTCATCTAGAATCAATCACCATGACTCAAGACTCATTCCCATGAGGACAAAAAAGCACAAAACATAATGCATCTGAAAACAAGAATGGGCAATACCTTTCAGAGGACAAACCACTGAGTAGACCAAGAGTGGGGAATGATAATGTTGCTCCAAGATATCCAAGTCATCATGACTCATCCAAGAACAATCTCCTCATAGGTCCATGTTGAACTCACATCCAACCAAGATGTAGGCTCGTCAAACTTCCTGTAGAAACCTCATCAATGAGTATCCATTTCAACACATGTCTCTAATCCCAAGAGATCTCCTAGCCTCACCTATGTCTCCAAGTATCCATGAGCACCTATAATCGATCAATCCATGCCAAACTCCAAATACAACATAGCATCATCATGAAGCTCTCAAGAAAATGAGCAATGTAGTCAATACCAAGAGAACCAACAAGATCAATGTCAAGGCTCCAATGCCTAGAATCAAGAACACATCATGGCATCATGATCTCACATCTCCTCAAAAGATCACTTTCTCCAATGAACATATCATGCTCCGAAGAGCACTTGTATCATTCTAGATCTCTAATGCGCAATCAAGAGTTTGCCATGGAACAATAACATACCATCCTATAAGCAAGGATCACCTGCTAAAACTAACAAATCATAACCAACATCTCAACCAAAAACTCCACAAGTCCTCCATGGTACTAAGATGTCAACATCTCCAAACCACATTAAGATAACCATCTCCTATCAATGAAACCCAAGATGTCAATGAACTCTTACTGAATAAGAAACAACATCCAGGAGCTCCTCCATGACACCAACAGCCATTGTAGAAGATCACCCATCATCAAATGATGAATCCCCATCATTGCCACAAGCTCCCACTAAATCGTGATACTAAGCTCTCCATGGCATCATGACAACCATCCTTGAACTAAATATCATCCATGGCCCCAACGCAATCAAAGAACTCAACAAAAAGAGCTCCCAAAGGGAAGAGTGAAACCACAATCACCAAACCAATAAGATACAACACCACCAAACCATCACTGGCAAAAGCTCCCATTGAATTGTGTAAGAAAGCTATCCATGACATCGTGATAACCATCTCCTAATTGAAGATCAACCAAAGACCCTCACATAATCAAAGGTCTCAATTGCAACACCAGGAGCTCCCAAAAGGAAAAGTAAAACCATGATCCTCAACAAGAAGATACACTGCCACAAACAATAATGAATCAATCTAACACCACCAACAATGCACTTGCATAAACTATCATGTCATGTCAAAGTACCAAAGGCACGAGGAATATCCATGACACCATGATCACCACCAAATGTACTGGCATCAAACTCCTACTGTGTCACACATGTCTCCATCACATAGTCAACAAGCATAGATCCCAAGTCATGACTGTACTTGGTACCACCATCTCTCCACCTCAAAGTGACAAACAAACCAGCAAAACAAGTGACTAAACCAAGCCACAAATCTGAATCTATAACAACACTGAAACATTGATGGGTATAGACAACCCACATTTGAGTCATATACGAACCTATAAGTATAGATAGTCTACAACATTGCACAACTCATATATCTCACAATGCAATATACAAATCCAACAATATCTTGATAATCATGTCAAATGAGAGTGATAAAAAATATACATGTGAGTTTACAATGAGTCAAACACCAAATCATCAAGATTCAATTTGCCATAAGCTCACAAAACTACCATAGTCAACACAAACCCATAAACAACTCAAATGGAAATAACAACAAATAAGTCATGCCAAAACATCTCCAAACCTGATCCACTATGTAATGCTTTAAACAAGCTTTCCGTTGACAATAAGTACATAATCGGACTCCATATGCACAAGTTATGACCTCTCCAAGTTTGAAAAGAACATCCGACTTCCAACAAGCATTTCTTTGTCAAAACAACAAAATCTAGAAAAACAATTGGTACCATAGCCAAGCACTTGGAAATACTTTTCCAACAACTATAAAAAGTAAAAAAATTGATACTCTGGATCCAAGTTATGCAATTTTGAAAAACATTACCAATTTGGCTATTCTGGTTGGCTGGTAGATGGTCGGCCGGTGGCCCTCGGGTAGCTCACCAGTGGCTGTGATGCCCTAGGTGAAGCATCTACAACTGGTGGGTGGAAGACTTGAAAAACACTTCAAATTTGGTTAAATTTTTATTTTTAAATCCTTGAAGGGCGTTGGGAGGTTAGCCTTGCTAGACCGAGGGCTGGAACCAAAAGGCTTAAAGCGTTGTCAACTTGGCACCATTGGTTAGTAGCCAACATAGGCATCGGCATGGGGACTGACACCCCCATACCGGCCCTTGTGCGGGCTAACACAAACATCCCATGCAATGCTTCAAACCCTTACAAATGCAAACAAGAGATGCTCTCAACCCCTTAGCCGAAACAACCAACTAGCCAACCTTAGGCAACTACCCATGTACTTTCTTTAATAGACATAAGCTACACAAAACCACCAAGTGGTATTAGATAAACCATGTGACTAATACCATGAGCTTACAAAACCATTAATCCCCACATTTACTTTTTTGGTAGTTAGTTTTCCCAATATTAATTTCTCCAATGTGCTACCCCACATTAAATATTTATTACGATATTACATACAACACATAAAGTGGCCTCAAGAATGCTAACTCCATGTGATGCACACATCCCTAGATCCCCTAGGTGCACAACAAATAATATTAAATTTCATTATGTAATGTCCCCTGTCCAATATGCCCTAGACTTCGCTTATTGTTTGCCAATTAGGGTTAGGGTTTCACTTTCTCAAATGAATGTCCTCTTTAATGAAGTACTTCTAGATTAAAACCTGCATTCACCGCATAATCAATGTCTCCACACACATGCATATATTTGTTAGCATTAGCATCATGATATAAACATAATCACAAAGCAATTATTACGACATATGAGGAGTGGCATGGGTAGATCCACCCGAAGCTATCCATCTAAGCCCAAGAGCACAAGTGTCCATTCAAGACAACCTACCCTTTGGCCCCAAGCGGCAGGAACATCCAAACCAAGACAATTCCACCCTCTGAGTGGCGTGCTTAATGGAAACACTTGTACCTGTTTTCTCTACCCACATCATCACCTCAGAAGACACTTAACCTATTGGGGGAAAGCTAGCGAAGCTTATAAGTGGTTCCAGGCCTACCACTCGTCCATGGCCACAACAGATCTTGAGTGGGACCCCCACCCCTCCATGGCCCACCCATTCCTTGGGACTAGGTGAAACCTTAAGTGGAATTTCCACCCCTCCATGGCCCATCCTTGCCTTGGGTTCCGGGGGCGGATCTTAAGTGGGGCTTTTAGGCACCACTTTTCTCAGGCCCTTCCTCCCTAGTAGGCTTGCAAACACTCAGAAGACAATCTTTTAATCAATCAAATACATTTTCATTTATCATTGGTCCTTTAAATTCATATTAGCATCATTTCATAGAACAATTATCATTATGATAATACTAAAGAAAGCATTGCATCAATAATCAGATTAGCAATATTTGTTTCTTATATTCAAAATATGCTAAATATTATTGCTAAGTGAGTACATCACCTGAGTTGCTGTATTTCTCCATGTTTTCTGATTCTTTACTTGCCTCCTTCAACCTTATACTGGATTGATCATAAGATGAGGACAATTCATATACATAATCTACTTATGTTTATATTAAAGAGTCATCATTATTTATAAGGCTTAATAATTGCTGCAAGTATCATTATTACAAAATCCTAAATAATATATATAAATTTTATATATATATATATATATATTATTATTTCTAATTAACTTCAATTTACAATAATTACTTTGACAGATATATATATATATATAATCCACATGTATATATATCTATATTTATAATAATATTAAACTTACTGCTGTTGATTGTTTTATTCCCTATCCCCTTATTCACCTCTTCTTCAAATCTGTTTTTCAAAACATCTTTCAATCCCTTCTCTGCCTCCCCCTTGCAACGATTTCACTTAACTTATATATTTCTATGCCTAAGTCAAGTGGTGCATCCCTTAGACCAGACATAACCTTCTTGAGAAGGCATGATCCTTTGTTTCCTTTTATCATTGCCTTCCCCTTGACTAATCCAAGTCTTTCTGTTATTTTATTCTATTAATCTCTGCTCTTAGTTTAAGCGCTGCTTCCCTCAGGAAGGGAATCACAGCCTTTGTAAATTGCTGCCCTCTAATATTTTAATCGTTGATTGTTGCAATGTTTATTTTATGCTTATTGTTTTATATTTTATATTAGATGATTCTTAAAATATAGTTGTTATTATTATTATTTTATATATATATTTTAGTATTATGATAATAATATTTAAATTGCTAGTATTCATATTTTAATATCTACAACACTATATTTGATAAATATAACTATAATAATATTTTTAATATGTAATTTATTCATTCGTATTTCAAGGTTAGAGTTTTTAGTGTCGTAATTTCAGGGACATGACACATTATAACTTTATGCAAGGTGGACAACACACCTTTTCCTAACACAAATGACACCAGATTTATGTGGAGAAATCCTTTCGAAAAAAACTCCGCCATCAAAAAGAGGCTCAAGAATGTATTAGTCTTCACGAATAGAATACATATGCAACACTATATCTCCCTTAAATCTGCCAGCATGTGTGTACATTTAAAATAACCTCATGAATTACTAGCTCATGCCTCCAATTCATAGCAAAATGGAAGTGGAATATCACAAATGGTTTCCTAAAACAATGTATCATCAAATTATGGTTAAGTGCAAAAACTCCTATGTCCAAAAGAAGAGAATCTTTCAAAAATAGTAAAAGTAACTCCCAATAAGCTATAAATAGCAAAAGTAACCTTCATACTAATAATAGATGGCATCTTTGAATTATAACTCTTCCATAATGGCACACATCACAAGGTGGGCATCCAAATTCACCTCCATGCATTTATGTGGACTCTATTGATAATGCAAGATACTCCACTACTCAATTCTAGTCCCAAGTTGAGAATCTATTAAAAAAAGCTTTGTAAGCTTTGTAACTGCCACTACCAACTCCACCTCCTTCATGAATCCGTTACAACTAATATTCCAAGTCAAGAAAGGGAATAGTAATAAAGCAATAATCTCTCAACAACATGGGCATCCAATTATCCATTCCAATATTGTTGGAGACACATAAAAATAATACATTAGGATTGCAATTAAATATCACACTATCCTAACATGATTTAAAAAGTTTTCTAAATACTGCTGTGTTGCTTTCTTGGATTCCGTGCTACTATAATGTCAAATTTGGGATTCTTTTCTGTATTCAGAAAATAAGATTTGTGATTTAGCTGCAGGCATGCTTCTTTAATGGAAGGATCTAGAAGTGAGCCTGCAGGCTTCAATCTTGAAAAGAGGTCCCATTGGTCGGGATATACTCAAATATTCTAGGACCTATGGGTCAGCCTATGGGCGCAAATTGATGAAAATAAAGTAAAGACCTTTTGGTTTAGCTGAGGTATGCAAGTATCGAGAGATATTGGGATCACTGTTTGGGCAAAATACTGTATATAAGTATATGGGCACTGTACTATTTACTAATCTTACAGCTAAATGGCACGAAGACCTACCCATATAAAACCATACAGGTGAGCGTACAGGTACATCTATTGATGTTGATATAAAGACATATGAGTACACTTATGGATATATAAGCCTGCATGCAACCTTTATTAAAACCTTTGGTCCTGACACCTTATTGTTAAGCTGAGGATAGTCAGAGTTATGACTTGGTTGGTCTGCAATTACTTAGCCATAGTATCCCAATGCAATTGGCAATGATTGTTAAGGGGCACATGTCTGTAGATGTGGTCTAGTTTTGCTTATTCTCTCTACCAAGGCTCTATGTGTTACTCCATGCAAGTTTATAGGTACCTTTATGGTGTTGCAGGTACAAGGAAGGTACTCTCTATCAGAAGTGATGCCAATTCCTCAAAGGATATTGATTATTTTCTCACTTGCTTTCTTTTGTATTCTTAGCTCTTTCATTCCATCTCATAAGGTTCTTTGCTTGTTTCTAAGTACTTTATTATTCTAAATTATACATGTACAAGCACACATGCCAACACATACACACGAGTGCATGCAAACTTCTTTTTTATCCATAAATTTAATGTTATGCCATATTGGATGTTACAAATGTTCATAATATTTGCAATCTTAAGGCTATCATAGTCACATGGTCCACCTACATATTTTCAAGTAATGAGTTTAATTGATGGTTCTGAGCTTTCTTTGCCCTGCATGCTTTCATTATAAGCAAGTTTGGTAGTTTCTATCATAAAGACTTATCTTGCATCTTAATGTTTCCTTGCAGAAACAGACAATGGAGATGATGTATAGCATTATTTCAGATGCTATAAAAGATGCGGGGTTGTCAGAAACACATCCACAAGACTATTTGAATTTTTACTGCCTTGGAAATCGCGAAGCCATGGATAATAATGAAGATTCCCTGCCAAACAAACCAGTTGAAAACAGTACACAGGTACGATTTTCTGTGTATACTATGTCTATTTGAAGATTCTGGTAGGTTGTTCCATCCACTCATGTTCAATTCTTATATTTCAACATATGGGTAGTTAGACATAAGCATCAAAATAAAGAAGAATTAAGTTAACGAAGCGTGTTCAGTTGTTTTCCTGTATTGGCTGTGTGATATTGTTGAGGCCGGGCTCTATAAACTGTTGCTTCAGGCCAGTTTTTAAATGTTATGGCATACCAAAGATCAATTTTCACATAATGCGGTCTTTGTTTTTTTAATAAAAGTAGCAGCAAGCATGTTCAGTTATGTTGATTTCCTGTATTAGCAGTGAGATAGTAGTTTGAGGCAAGGTTACATACAGTGTTTCCTCATGCCAATTTTGAATTTTATGCTGTACCAGGACTAATTTTCATATAATGTAGTCTGTTTTTTTCCTTGCATTTTTAGTTTATGTTCAATTAAAATATCATACAAGTAGGAAAACGTTTCGTGTGTGATGTAATATTACAAGAACTTTGCTTTATGTGAGATAAATGGTCTGTATATTTTATTCCTGATATTGGAATTTTACAATATCTGTGCTTTGTGTGAGATAAATGTCTGCATCTGTGATTCCTGATATTGGAATTCACCCTTGATTGAAGTCATCTTGTGTCACCATTGTGTTAGGGTATGACTTCAGAATAGTTTATGTTAAATAAAACAACTAGTTCGCACCATCCATTCTCTTATTTTTAGGGTATGACTTTCAGAAAAGTTGTAAGGTAATTTTGCTGCATTTGGGGTCAAAATGTGTTGATGGAAGTCACTTCTAATTGGTTTTTTTAATAAAAATCTTTTCTTAATGGTGCATAATTAGGGGATTGACATTTACATTGTGCCTAAAAGAATTCCACGTACAATCTAATAATTTCATTAATTATAAATTGAGCTCAATGCTCTGTTAACTTAAATAATTATGAGGGTCTGCATAGTGTCATGTCCCTGAGGCCGACCTGCAGCCCCTACAGTGTTTTTAAACACTAACCTTAATATTAAATAAATACTAAATAATAATATTACTAATATTAATTATTAATTTGAAAATAATAATAATGACCAGCCGACCTACACCCTTGTTGGCACCAATATTTGAAAATAATATCTTTTTTTAGCCGACCTAGGCCTTGTTTATGGGGCCCCGACTTTGCTCAAACAGGTATACATGCATTTGTTGCTGCTGGGAGAAGGCATCTGGAAGTTTGATGATAAATTTGGGAGATTTTTCAAATAGGAGAGCTGGGACAAAACCCTTAGCCATCCTGCAAGGTTAGGACGCAAACCCTAACCCTGCTTCATCAATTTTCCTATCACTATTTGCCATTTAATCCTACTTTCAGTGATTAATACAAATCAGCATTGTACAAAGGCAGCCGCCATTCGAGGGGCCTGCACTTGGGTGATAACTGGATGCTGGTTAACACATTCCAATCACTTTTCATGCCATCTGAGCACTACTTGTAGCAAGCGCTGGAGTTTTCTGTGATCTAAATGAAAGCTGGGCGGTGTATCAAGATGTTAGATATCTACTGTGGTGGCTAATAGCAATAGAACCCATCATTTAGCTTCAAGGCCAACCCTGTGGAGGGCACAAGGAGCACCATCTTGCTAGATCTGAGGCTTTGCACCCCACAGCGAGGAATCCCTGACCTCTATACAAGTGCTGAATATGTACAACAACACCTACGAGGTGACTCCAGACATCAGATGCAAGTGCGTCAGGTTAGAGATCTAGATGAATCAGATCCATTCTGATTAGAGAGTGTAATATCTTCTGTCATTGTGGTCAGCAGCATTAATTTATGGTGTATTCCCATCCAAATACTAAAGTTATGTTGAACAACGGCTACATTATGGTGTAAACAAAATATGTATTCTTTGATGGTTGTTTTTTTTTTAAATTTTGAAGTAACCAACAACTAGTCTCCTTTGTATTTAATTTGTACAGTGTGTAAAACGGTTCTGTGATTTGCATTGTGAGATTCTGATTTAAGTTTCCTGTCAATTCTAATAAGCATATTGATTGTTGAAACCCTAGATTCATGTTATTGGAAGTTTGTAAACCCTAGGGGTTATTTTATTGGTATTAGAGGTTTTGCATCGTGCTAGCCTGTGTTTGTAATGCAGATTCAAGAGCTTGAGTGGCAGAGAATTAAGGTATCAACAAAGGGAGAAGATGAAAGAGGCAACCATGGGTGACAGAGATGAAGACAGCTTTCAAGAATTCATCAGGGAAAGCAAAGAGTTTCAGACTAATATGAGGGACACTATGGTTGAGATGGTCCAACTTCTAGGAGGCCTGAATCAACAACTAAGTGTTGGTAAGCCTATTTAGAATGGCCTTGAAGGGAGCAGTTTCAGTGGGTTTCAGCTAACATGAACCCAAGGACTTTTAGAGCCAGATTCCTAGAAAAGGAAGGGGCAACACCCAGGGAAGAAGAGCAACCTACTCAAGGAGATGAAATGGCAAGACTTCATGATGAATACAATACTCAGTGTTGCCATTCGATGAGACATGTCTTTCACGGAGTACTATGAGATGAAGACAAGGAATGGGCATAGGAGAAGGTATGAGGAGTAGCCCTGAAAGGATAAACAAAACCGTTTGGGGAAGATCACCATCCCTACTTTTGATGGGTTAGGAAGTTGTTCAACAAGAGCTTCGTTGCAGATATTGGACACATACTTCTCCTTGAATCCAATGTTTGAAGAAGAGGCCATCAAGTTTGCTACCTTGCATCTAGAGGGAGTGGCCCATGACTGGTGGTATCGTGGCATGGTGACTTAAGGACACAATTCAATCACTACCTTAGAAGAATTCAACCAAAGATTGACAAAAAGGTTTGATAGGAAGGACCTAGAGATTCATTTAAGAGAGCTAGCATAGCTGAAGCAGGAAAGTACAGTGGAAGACTATGTGGGAAAATTCCAGAGGCTTTCGGTGATGGTTCTAGACGTGACAGAAAGGAGACTAATATTCCTTTTTGTAGAGGGCCTAACCGAACCCCTCAAAGGTTTGGTAAGGTCATTTGATCCGATTTCTTTGCAAAAAGCTATTAGGAGAGCTCTAAACTTGGAAGATTTAGTGGCTAAGGACAGATCTATTCCAAGGAGGCACCTTCATTTCTCCAAAAAAGGCCTCCAAAGAGCATGCCTCCACCCAAGGCGTTAACCCCCCAAACCAAACCAAATTTGAGGTATCCAAGAATGAATTCCATAGGAAAAGTTATGTTTCACATGCAAAGAGTCATGCTAACCAGGCCACAGGTGTTTGGGAAAGGGGCAAACACATTATATAGAGGTGGTATCCGATGAGGAGTCTAAGGCAAAAGAAGTGGAACCAAAGATTGTTGTGTATAAGGTTGAGCATGGGGACCAAGAAGGAGAGCATCCAGGTGGCACACTTGCACCACTTTCAAGAGCGCATAGATATCACTCTTTTCGTGTCAGAGGAGTCTTGCAAGGACAAAGGGTGATAGTTTTGATTGACAGTGGGGCCAACCACAATTTAATTGGTGAGTTGTTTGTGGCTAAGTTAGGTTTGAAGACATAAGGTTTTAAAGGGTTTAATGTCACAATGGCAGATAGGTATACTATTCCATGCAACCAAAGGATTCAACAGTTGGAGTTGACTCTAGGAGGACACAAGATGCGGAATGACTTCTACATGATTGGCATTGGTGAGACAAAGCTGGTTTTGGGAGTGCAATGGTTGCACTCACTTGGAGAATACACACAAAACTATTAGACCATGGAGTCGAAGTTCAAACCTATGGGGAAGGAGGTAGTTCTTTGTGGCCTATCTAATGGGGGTCCCATGATGGTTTCAGCTAAGAGGATGGAGAGATCTTTTCATAGGGGAGAAGTGGCTTGGGCAGTAGAGTGCTTGATTACTAATACAAGTCCACTCAAAGATGGGAGGTCTTACCACGTCGACATCCAATCCATCCTACACAAGCAAGGTAAGGTGTTGTGATGAGCCCTGCTTTGTTGGCTCCCAACTTGAACCCTGTAGTTTTGCTTATCTTTTCGTGTTGTTTTTAGTTTTTTAGAGAAAGTTTCTAGACAGAAGTAGAAGGTCCGATTTCATATCATTGCTCATAAAACTAAGATCTGAGCTAACATTGACAAAATGAAAGTGCAAAAGGTATTAAATAACCGTAACAAAGAGATTACATATGATAGACATACTCGAAATGCTCCAGATTATTTAATTAAGAAAATATTCTAGTTTGCCAGCCAAGAATGATGAAAACTGATAAATTCCAGTGTAGAAGGCTACAAAATGAAATCTCCAGCCTGAAAACTGAGGTAAATGGACTGTAGTAGCTAGACGCCAAAGGAAAAGATGAAAAACCCTCAAGGAAGAAGGTGTTTCTCCTCAAAACTTCAAAAGCCCTTGATAGAAGAGCCACACTCTTCAAGAAGAAATCACGTGCTCAGCAAGGAAGGTACAACCATGAAGCTGGAGTGTCCACTAGATGAAGAATGACACCAATCTCTCAAACCCTCCTATATTTTATTGAAATCTACTGATTACTGCATAGAAAATCCTGATTAAGCATTGTAGAAACTCTTCAATTAAAGCTCCCGTTGTTGCAATCATTCAACTGATCTTTCATAGTCTCACAATCATAGATCTGTGAAGAATTGCCGATCTCCAAAGATAAATCTCCTGAAACCCTTGGCTTAGAGAAACCAAGCTCAACCAAAGCCAAAGAGAAAATATCAAATAGTCAAAAGATGAGTTCTCCTTTGCTTTCCTTATAAGGCCAAAAAGGCATGCATCTCAAGAAGTGACGCCACTTTTATTAAAATACATTAAAAATGTATTTTGCACTTTTTACAACAGTCACATTAAAATAAATGGGCGCTCCTTTTTTGTAAAGTGTTTTAAATTTCACTTAAATAAATTTAAGTGATTACTTTATTATAAAGTGTAATGTCCCTTCCTTAGGCAACTCAGACTATAGCGATGGTTAGCGTACTATTAGGGTTCTCGTAGGTTAACAAAATGGTTAGGGGACCCAACCAAGGGCTGTGGAGTTTAGCTGGGAGCCTTATGAGCTTTTCAGTTTGGAGTTCAATTGATGAATCTAGGGGTAAAGTGAAAATATTAAGGTTTTCTTTAATGGAATAGTAAAAGGTGAATAGTAACTGAAAATTATAAAGTGAATAGTGAAAAGTGCCCCCATCCTAGCAAGTCAAGTTGTTTTTAAAAAGTGGCCCTTTTATTTGGATGAGAAAGGACCCTCAAGAAAATTATTTTATTGACTTTTATTAAAAAAATCCATGAGAGGTTATAAAGTAATGTGTTGGGCTTCTTTTTGAGCATTCTACTTTCATTTTTACAAAACACTTTGTAGGTTTGAGCTCTGGAGAAGGGTTTTAGCATTGCTTCAGCCTTCTGGGAACGAAAACTCTCTAAGGCTATCGTGGATTGGACGAGAACCCAGTTCACCATTGGGGAGGGCCTACTCTAGGTCTTCATTTGGGCTTATTTGGATAAGTTTCAGATATATATTTTGCATATTTTGATAGTTTATGGCAGCTAAGGCAAATGGGTATTTGATTTTATTACATATTCTTCCACGACAACAATTTATCTTCGATTTCGTACCTTATTTGTGGAGTTTTGATCATGGCTGCTTGTTGGGTATTTTGGGAGGCACCTAGGGTTTGGTAAAAGGTTGATGTTCCTGATTTTTATCATTATTTCCAACCTATTGGTGATCCTCTACAACACTTATTTCGTCATCATACTCAGCCATATCGTTTGAAGTTGTAACAATGAAGTGATTCATGATCTGACTTCAATAATCAAGCTACAATTAGAGCTATACATCCGGGTATGTGTTTATCATTTTGGGTAGTCAAATATTGCATTATATAAGGGTTTTAGATTGTTATTACAGACTGATATAATGTATATCAAACCTCTGAAACTTGTAATTAGATTTGATACATTTGAATAAAAGGGATTATATTGAGTTGCAATTGTTGTCATTCACTTATGCAATAGTTCTCTTTCATTTCTATGCTTTCCTCTATGATTTTGCAATGAAAAACAAGCAATGAAACTCAAACAAACAATCAGCAAAACCAAATCAGACCATGCAAGACAACTGTTTGACATTATGGCAAGAGGGCAAAACTGAAAAAATTCAGGGTTGAATTGGTAAGGGATCTTTGTGATGTCCCCATCCTAGTCAGCGCGGCTGGTGACGAGGTTAGCCTATTATTTCGATCCTCGTAGGCTGACAGATGTGTGCAGAGGATCATCTGAGGCAGTTACTCAGTGTTTGGTAGCTCCTGTATTGCAGTTGTTTCAGGTTGGGCCTTCGTAGAATCTTCCAGAGTGGATTTTTAGAAACTTTCTATTTTTAGAAAGTTAGGTCAGGCGGAAGCTGCTATTTTGGGCAGGGCACCTGGTTCAGCTACTTAGCTCAGAGTCGACCCAGTTATTCAGTTTGGTGATCAGATGGAGAAATAAGAAGTATTTAATGATTTAATGAATAATTAATACTTTTGACTTTATATTAAAGTCACTTTATTGATTATTTAAATATTTAATTAAAATGGCCTATTATAAAGTATTTCTTATACTTTATAATAATGAGTTAATATTTGATATAATGAATATTTATTATTCATTAATGATGGCGCTAATAATTACAAGTATTTCTCCTAAGTCTAAAAGACAAATTTAATCATTTTTGTTAAATGATTATTAAAAGAGCTTTTGGGTCGAATTTCTCAAAGGAGGTATATAATCACAGGAAAGACAAATTCGAACCATCATGATATGTTATTCAAATTTGTTTTATTTTGCTCTGAGCATTGGAGTTTGCAAAACCTAGGGTTTCCGGCAGACGAATCGATTCTGAGGAACGATACCTCTTCAGAATTTGGGCATACTGAGACTGTGCAATACCAGTTGAAGATTGCATCTTGGTGACTTCACACAGAGGTTACAGACTGAGCTTACTGATTGATTCAGGCAGGGTTTATCAAAGAATATCCATCTAGCATTTGGGGCGACTTCACAGAGATATTTTTATTGAGTTCTGGCACCATTACTAATAAAGCCGTACCATATTCCTTCTTGCTGTTGGGCCGTACAGTTTTGTACTTGCTGGGCCGTACTTTCCTTTTTCCAGAAGAAACGCCTTCAGTTATTCAACATCTGGCAGAGGGAGCTAATGCGTATGGGGTTTCTGGAGATTTCCTGGAGGTTCTGTGCTGGAGATGCATGCTAGCCGTACAATCTTCTTCACTCTGTCTATGCTGCTGCAGCCGCCATCAGGTTCCTTTTAAAAAAATGTTATATTTCATTCACTGTTCAGGTTTTGTTATTGCTGTAACTTTGGAAAATTAATAAAGTGGTGCGCCTATATGTTCTGGTCAATTTCCAAGCAATTTTATTACCTTGGCATTTATTTTGGAATTTTAAAGCAATTTAGGATAAAATCGCAGCTCTTCTTTTATTTATCAAAAACCCTCAAAACACAAAAATATACAAAACATACAAAACTACAAACAAATCAGCTTTCCAGTTGGATTTCCGGGGTTGAGAATCACCAGGATTCTTACAGTGGTATCAGAGCACAGATCTCCTGCCATCTTGTGCTTTTTCAGTTGCTTTTTCAGATTACAGTGTGCTTTTTGGTTGCCTTTTCATGAGCAGAGATACTATTCATTATATCAAAGGTGTAGGGACAGGCAGAGTCGAGGATTGGACAGGTCCACCAATTCTTGAAGGTGAGACAGTGTCAGGTATATTAGGCATTCACAGGTCTAGCCCTTGCAGTAGTGAAAACAGTGTGACTACACTCATGGCAGATCAAGAAATTCCTAGAGATTCAGGGAAAGAGAAAGAAAATGCTGAGATGACTGAGGTAGAATACAGGAGTAGACATGACAACATGATGGACATGATGTCACAGCTGATAGGTACCATAAGACAGTATACTCCGCCTCACCAGCATTACATTCAGATAGGGCAGTCCAGTGGTTCGGGAGGCATAGACCAGCCACAAATGTCTACACGACCGCAGCTGTCACCGGTTGTTCACGAGCGTAGGCCTGGACAACCTACCTTTATCAGTAGAGAGGCACCACCGACTCCGGAGATGGAGCAACAGGGTCACCACACAGAGTTTCAGCCACAGCATGGCACTTCAGTGGCAGACGTGACCAGACTGTTTGGAGAGTATTCTACACTGGCTCCTGAGATTAGACAGTCGTTGACATTTCATGAGTTTATGGATGTGCATAAGCCCAAAGGTGGAGGTAGATTTGAGCGCAGAGCTCATCAGTACCAGCAGCCACCACAGGTGAACAGAGATCTTCAGCATGCAGTGAGCAAGATTGTCTTGCCTTATTTTGATGGCTCGGATAAGAATTCAGCGAGATCATGGGTTCAAAAGTTAGATAATTACCTATCTTTGAGACCTATGCAGGAGGACGAGGCCATTAAATTTGCCACACTACACCTTGATGGATTGGCGCATGATTGGTGGCATCACGACATGTACACACTGGGTCATCATCGGGTTACTACTTACCAGGATTTCACTGGCAGGCTTATTGAGCGATTTGATAAAAAAGATCCAGAACTTTACTTTAGAGAACTAGCACAGCTCAGACAAATAGGCAGTTTGGATGCTTACATTGGGGAGTTTCAGAAAACGACAGTCATGGTGACAGGTATTTCGGAGAGGAGACTTGTCATCCTCTTCACCGAGGGGTTATATGAGCCGATGAGAGGATGGGTCAAGGCATTTGATCCCCCCACCCTTCAGGAGGCAATGAGGAAGGCATGCAGTATGGAGCATGCGGCACCTCGCAGCAGGTTCTCTTCGGGTTCTACGCCAAACTCAAGGCCAAATAGATCGTTTGATAGAGATAGACCATTTGACAGGAAGAGAGATCCACCTGATCCTAAAAGAAATAATGCACCACCGTTTGACAGAGAGACATTGAACGAACTACGCAAGAAGAAGTTATGTTTTTGGTGCAAGGCACCCTATGATGAAAAACATATATGCCCTCTTCGTCCTAAAGCCAAAAGTAATCAAATGGAGTGGTTTTATGAGGGTGAAGAGCAATCTGACCTGTCAGACCAGCAAGCTGATTCAAAACATTTAGATGATGAAAAGTCTGAAAATGATAGTGAACATGATGGTAGAAGGAAATTACAGGAGGCACACTTAACTAGTCTTCAGAGAGATGGCTCTTTTAGGCTACGTGGGCTCCTAGCTGGTCAGAAGGTTATAACACTGCTTGACACAGGTGCGACGCACAACTTCATAGATGCACGTTTGGTTGAGAAGCGTGGCATACAAACGGAAGAGTTTGAGGGTATTCGGGTTAAGGTAGCTGATGGATACACCCTCAAGTGTGACAGGAAAATAACTGATCTGCCGATGCGACTGAACAACTATGAGTTCAAGACTGAATTCTATGTTGTTAATATGGGGGATACTGATGTGGTGTTAGGGATGGCATGGCTTCATGATCTGGGTGAGTTCACACTCAATCTACGAGACATGGAGATGAAGTTCAAGGCTAATGGGAGACCTCATGTCATCAAAGCCATTAGAGACAGTAATCTGAGGATGGTATCGTACAGACGGATGGAGAGACTCATTCGTCATGACATGGTTGACTGGGCTACAGAGTGTATGTTAATGCTAGCACAACAGGAGCAGCAGAAGACTGAGTACCACCTTGACATTCAGATCTTGAGGACTAAACACTCGAAAGTGTTTAGTGACATTCCACCTGGTAGACCTCCAGATCGAGGCACGGAGCATATCATTGAGTTGGAGGAGGGCGCCAAGGCCGTTATGATCACTCCCTACAGACATCCGAAACGACTCAAGGATGAGATAGAGAAGACCATCAATGAGTTGTTAGCTATGGGGCATATCAGACCTAGCAAATCACCTTTTGCTTCATCGGTTGTATTGGTGAAGAAGAAGGATGGGTCACTTCGGATGTGTATCAATTACAGGCAGCTTAACAAAAGAACAATTAAGAACAAGTACCCTATTCCACACATTGACGAGCTGATTGATGAGTTGCACGGGGCTGTCTTCTTTACGAAGATTGATTTGAGATCAGGGTACCACCAGATTCAGATGAGGGAGCAGGATATTGAGAAAACCGCTTTCAGGTGTCATTGCGATCACTTTGAGTTCTTGGTTATGCCCTTCGGGTTAACCAATGCACCTGCCACTTTTCAGGCGACTATGAACAGGGTTCTCAGTTCTTAGTTGAGGAGATTTGTGTTAGTCTTCTTCGACAACATTTTGGTTTATAGCAGGTCATGGGAGGAGCATCTGGCTCACTTAGATGCAGTCTTGGGTATCTTAGCAGATGAGTCTTTCTATGCTAAGGAATCCAAGTGTGAGCTTGGTATGGAGGAGTTGTTGTGTTTGGGGCACATCATCAGTGTCAAGGGAGTGAGTATGGACCCCGAAAAGGTCCGAGCTATAGTTGAGTGGCCGGTACCTGAGAACCTTACGCAGCTCAGAGGCTTCATTGGGTTGTGTGCATTTTACAGGAGATTTGTTAGTGGGTTCTCACGTCACGCTGCACCCCTTACTGACTTGACAAAGAAAGGGGCTTTTACTTGGTCACCACAGGCGCAAGAGTGCTTCGACAGGTTCAAGGTGATCATGACCTCATGTCCGGTGCTAGCATTACCTTACTTCACAAAGTCATTTGATTTGTTCTGTGATGCTTCAGGAGAGGGCATTGGTGCCGTTTTGATGCAGGAGTGACATCCTATTGCTTTCGAGAGCAGGAAGCTCAGGGGTCCTGAGAGATTCTATAGTATTTACGACAAGGAGATGTTAGCGATTATGCATGCTTTGGCTAAGTTCAGGCAATACTTGGTAGGCAGCAAATTCAGTGTCCGTACGAACCATAATAGCCTGAAACATTTCCTTGGACAGCGAGACTTGAATGAGAGGCAACAAAAATGGGTCAGTAAACTGCAGTCATATGACTTCGATATCACCTTCATTAAGGGGAAGCAGAATGTCGTAGCTGACGCCTTGTCTCGCAGACCTCAGTTGAATGCCTTGGCACAGATCACAGAGGATTGGAGGCACCGGATTATTGCTGAGTATACTAAGAACCCATGGGCTTCTAGCAGTGTTGACAGGACAGAGCAGGACGACAGGTATACTATTGTAGATGACTTGATCATTTACAAGGGGCGGATTTTTCTAGTTCCTGACTCAGAGGTGAGGATTACAGTTTTGAGAGCCTTTCATGATTTTCCTATGGCGGGCCATCCCGGGTACTATAAAACATATAAAATGGTTCGGGAACAGTTTACTTGGAAAGGGCTGAAAACTGATGTATTACAGTATGTCCGTGAGTGTTCTGTGTGCCAGCAGAACAAGCAAGAGCACACTTATCCTGCTAGATTACTCCAGCCACTTACGATACCTGATAGGAAGTGGTAGTGTTTATCGATGGACTTTATCACGGGTTTGCCGAAAGCCCAGGGTAAATATTGCATCTATGTAGTGGTTGATCGGTTGACTAAATACGCCCACTTCTTCCCGATTACTACTACTTTCATAGCATCGCAGACTGCAGAGCTATTTTTCAGAGAGGTATTCCGGCTGCACGGGTTGCCTCGGACGATAGTCAATGATAGAGACAGTCGGTTCATGAGCAACTTTTGGCAGGAGTTGTTCAGGCTTTGTGGGACCGAATTGACGCCGAGTACCAGCTACCATCCGCAGACTGATGGGCAGACAGAGATTGTCAATAAGTGGGTGGAAGGTTATTTGCGTAATTATATAGCTGGACAGCAGAGAGCTTGGGTGAGATGGATCTATCTATGCGAGTATTGTTATAACTTGACTCACCACATGACGATACAGATGACACCCTTTATGGCTTTGTACGGGTATGAGGCGCCCAACCTTTTGGATTTGATATTGAGTGATAGCAGAGTGCCGAGTGCAGGGGATATGTTACAGAGTCAGCAGGACATTTTGAGGTCTCTCCGAGACAATATCCAGTGGGCACAGAATCAGCAGAAGCAGTATGCTGATCAGAAGAGGGTTGAGTGTACTTTTGATGTGGGTGATATGGTATACCTTATGTTGCAGCCGTATCGTCAGTCCACTCTGCGGAAGAGTGGGGCAGAGAAGTTGAAGCCTCGCTACTATGGTCCATTTCGTGTTGTCAGACGAGTGGGCAAGGTTGCTTATGAGTTGGACTTGCCAGCTGATAGCAAGGTCCATAATGTGTTTCACGTTTCTCGCCTAAAAAAGGCATTGGGCCAGCATGTGGTACCCTCTCCAGTTTTGCCACCCCTTGATGACGAAGGAAAACTGATACTAGTACCTGAGACCATCCTCGAGATGAGAGAGAGACACCTCCGGAGGCGTGTGATCAGGGAATATCTGGTTAAGTGGAGAGATTTGCCAGTTGAGGATGCTACATGGGAGTCAGAGGAGATCTTACAGCATCCAGAGTTGAGATTGCTTGAGGACAAGCAATTTCAGGGAGGGCGGACTGTGATGTCCCCATCCTAGTCAGCGCGGCTGGTGACGAGGTTAGCCTATTATTTCGATCCTCGTAGGCTGACAGATGTGTGCAGAGGATCATCTGAGGCAGTTACTCAGTGTTTGGTAGCTCCTGTATTGCAGTTGTTTCAGGTTGGGCCTTCGTAGAATCTTCCAGAGTGGATTTTTAGAAACTTTCTATTTTTAGAAAGTTAGGTCAGGCGGAAGCTGCTATTTTGGGCAGGGCACCTGGTTTAGCTACTTAGCTCAGAGTCGACCCAGTTATTCAGTTTGGTGATCAGATGGAGAAATAAGAAGTATTTAATGATTTAATGAATAATTAATACTTTTGACTTTATATTAAAGTCACTTTATTGATTATTTAAATATTTAATTAAAATGGCCTATTATAAAGTATTTCTTATACTTTATAATAATGAGTTAATATTTGATATAATGAATATTTATTATTCATTAATGATGGTGCCAATAATTACAAGTATTTCTCCTAAGTCTAAAAGACAAATTTAATCATTTTTATTAAATGATTATTAAAAGAGCTTTTGGGCCGAATTTCTCAAAGGAGGTATATAATCACAGGAAAGGAAAGACAAATTCGAACCATCATGATATGTTATTCAAATTTGTCTTATTTTGCTCTGAGCATTGGAGTTTGCAAAACCTAGGGTTTCCGGCAGATGAATCGATTCTGAGGAACGATACCTCTTCAGAATTTGGGCATACTGAGACTGTGCAATACCAGTTGAAGATTGCATCTTGGTGACTTCACACAGAGGTTACAGACTGAGCTTACTGATTGATTCAGGCAGGGTTTATCAAAGAATATCCATCTAGCATTTGGGGTGACTTCACAGAGATATTTTTATTGAGTTCTGGCACCATTACCAATAAAGCCGTACCATATTCCTTCTTGCTGCTGGGCCGTACAGATCTGTACTTGCTGGGCCCTACTTTCCTTTTTCCAGAAGAAACGCCTTCAGTTATTCAACATCTGGCAGAGGGAGCTAATGTGTATGGGGTTTCTGGAGATTTCCTGGAGGTTTTGTGCTGGAGATGCATGCTAGCCGTACAATCTTCTTCACTCTGTCTATGCAGCCGCCATCAGGTTCCTTTTAAAAAAATGTTATATTTCATTCACTGTTCAGATTTTGTTATTGCTGTAACTCTGGAAAATTAATAAAGTGGTGCGCCTATATGTTCTAGTCAATTTGCAAGCAATTTTATTACCTTAGCATTTATTTTGGAATTTTAAAGCAATTTAGGATAAAATCGCAGCTCTTCTTTTATTTATCAAAAACCCTCAAAACACAAAAAAATACAAAACATACAAAACTACAAACAAATCAGCTTTCCAGTTGGATTTCCGGGGTTGAGAATCACCAGGATTCTTACAATCTTTCAGTGGTATCAAAGCCTAGATTTTGCCAGCCTGTTGGGTGAATTCAAGTTGTTTATACTACAGTGGATTGGTTTCCAATTTGGACAGCGAGATAGGTCATCATGGCAAGGTTGTTTAGCAATAAACAAGCATGGAAAGAATTTGAAGAAACACAACACAAGATCATTCGTAAATTGCAGCATGTTGAGGATTCCCTTTCGAGGAAAATTAGACACTCTATTGGTTCATATCCATCTACAAGAGCAGCTAAGAGTTCTCATGCTTCACCAACAAATAAAGCAATTATGGCCAGTTATGACAAGTATCGCTCTCTTCCTCAAAAGATACAAGACATGCTTTCTTTCACACAATTCTTGGGTATACCAGATGAGGATGAGGATGATTCAAAGTTTTCAAGTCCATATCAACAACAAAAGAAGAAAGAAATATCAAAAGATGGTAAAGAAGCCACTGGAAAAGGTGAAGAGTTTAATGTGCAAGACCAAGGAAAGGAAGAAACACTTGTTTGTAGTTTGCAGCCTACAAGTGATCACAATGAATGCAAAAATCAATCATCATGTGGGAGTCCTAAAGAAGAAATAACTTTGGATCAAAGGGAGATACATAGCACACCATTGAGTCATCATGTTGATCACAAAGTGGAAGATCTTACAATCACGGGTCATCCCATTAGAGGTGTTGAAAACATGACACCAAGGTTTGACACCTATTCTGATTTTTGCAAAAGCAGTTCTAGTCATGTAGTAGCATGCATTTCACATGAAGGTAATGATGTTGTTTAGTTCTCCTATGATGATACTCAAGTTGACAATGCAACACATTGTTAGTGTTTCTTAGATCAGATTGAATAATGAAAGCACTTAAAAGAATTGCAACACATAAGACAATGAACACACAAAGATACCCTTGGAAAACCCTCCTCTTGAGGGAGAAAAACCCAGCAAATGAATCTCTTTTATAATAAAGAACAATGGCAGAAATCTGCTTACAACTCAGGCTCAGCAATGGCCAATAATGAATGTAATGAGGTCGCACCTCTCCTAGATGCACAAGATACAAATGAATATATTCTTCCTTGAAATCGGACTGCTGCTAAGAAGTGCGAATTCTGCTCTTGAAGAATAATGCGAACTTGCTTGAAATCGAATGATGTTACAATGACAAAATGACCTTGTATTTATACAACACAAGGCGCCTCTTCACTTAGGTCGGCCTCTTTAGAGAAACATAATAAAAGATAAAATACAAATGAGGTCGGCCCAAACAATAATAGATAAATGCGAATCAATAAGGTCGGCCCTTTATTCTTTTATGTTTATTGTTTGATATAAATTAAATAGCCGAATGGCTATACATTTAATTTGCTTTCTTCTTGGAATTCGTGCGATGAAGTGCAGACCATAGTTGCTATAACATCAACACTCCCTCTCAGCTAGGGATGAACTTCCACCTGCACAAGACACATCATATCAGAATGAAAAACAGAGAATATCACCTCATCGTGATATCAACCATTGTGGCTACCTCAACAGATGGTAAGAACAAATGCTCATCACTTAATGTGATGTTGTCACCTCAATGTGACTTTCACCATGGCTCTCCCAAAGGGTGATACACAAGCATAGATAAATCATCATAGATTCCCTCACGTGATGCTGTCATGGAGTCACACACATGACATCCACCATGGCTCTCCCAGAGGGTGGAAACAAGGGCTTTCACCTCAAATCTCTCTCAATAGAGAAATGAATTATCAAGGGCTTTCACCTCAACTCTCTCTCAATAGAGAATTGCATTATCAAGGGCTTGGCTCTCCCAGAGGGTGGAAACAAGGGCTTTCACCTCAAATCTCTCACAATAGAGAAATGAATTATCAAGGGCTTTCACCTCAACTCTCTCTCAATAGAGAATTGCATTATCAAGGGCTTTCACCTCAACTCTCTCAATAGAGAATTGCATTATCAAATAAGGATACTAATACTGAGACTCTTTCTTAGTTAAGGCTGCATTCTCCACCATACCAAGTTTCTCTCGGAAGTACACAAACTTAATCCTGGTGAGAGGCTTGGTGAAAATGTTTGCTGTTTGCTCTTCAGTGCTGATATACCTCAATTGTATAGCTTTCCTTTGTACCATATCTCTAATATAGTGGTACTTGATCTCAACATGTTTTGTTCTGTCATGAAACACGGGATTGACAGAAAGCTTTACACAGCTTTGATTATCACAGTGTATAATAGTAGGCTCCATTGATTGTCCAAACAATCCTGCAAGGAGCTTACAAAGCCACACTGCCTCACGAGCTGCCACACAAGCTGCTATATATTCTGCCGCAGTTGTACTCAAGGCCATTGAAGATTGTTTCCTGCTACACCAAGAAATCATAGCAGTCCCCAAACTGAAGCAACAACCAGAGGTACTCTTCCGATCTGAGACACATCTTGCCCAATCAGAATCAGTAAAACCATGCAGCTCTAAATCCACACCTGAAGAATATCTCAACCCATATCCAATTGTGCCACATAAGTATCTCAGGATATGTTTAGCTGCTACAAGATGTATTTGTCTTGGTTCACACATAAACTGGCTAAGTGCATTCACTGCATAGCAGATGTCAGGTCTAGTGTTAACTAGATACATCAATGAACCAATCAACTATCTATACATCGTAGAATCCACTGGTTCTGAACTGGCTGCAGCCTCTTTCAACTTATCTAGATTAGTCTCCATGGGTGTAGACATAGGTTTGCAGTCAATCATACCAAACCTTTTGAGAATGTCGACAATATACTTGCCCTGACTTAAAATCATCTCATTTGACTTTTGCCAAACTTCTAAGCTAAGAAAATAATGCATGAGACCTAGATTCTTCATCTCAAACTCTGAAGCTAATTCCTTCTTGCATTTTAGAATTAGATGTTCTTCACCAGTGATAATCAGATCATCAACATATAAAACCAGAATCAAAGCCTCACCCTTTACTACCTTAAAGTAGAGGTTAGAATTTGCATCATTCTTTGAGAAACCCAGGCTTGATAGATACTGATCAATGCTTTCATACCAAGCACGAGGAGCTTGCTTAAGACCATACAAGGCCTTCTTCAGCTTACAAACATGAGACTCCTTTCCATGTACCTCAAATCCTTTAGGTTGCTCAATGTAAACCTCTTCTTCTATTACACCATTTAGAAAAGCTGTCTTTACATCCATTTGGTGAATCTTCCATCCTCTAGATGTAGCAATAGCAATGATAGTTCTGACAGACGTATATCAAGCCACATGAGCAAAAGTTTCTTCATAGTCAACTCCCTCTTTCTGTGAGAACCCTCTAGCCACAAATCTTGCCTTATGCTTCTCAATGCTCCCATCAGTTGCATGCTTGATCTTGAAGAGCTACTTAGAAGACACCACAGATCTGCCTTTGGGTCTAGGAACTATATCCCAAACATCGTTCTTAAGTATGGACTGGTATTCCTCAGACATGGCATCTTTCCATACTTGTTGACTAGAAGCTTCTTCAACATTTGAAGGCTCTGACTCAATAATCTGACTCATCAAGGCGACATAACTAGAGAACTTGTGATGTCTCTTGCTTTCTCTGAAAGCTCCTCTTGGAGCTGCAAAACTTTTTGCTTCCTGCATTGTCCTACGAGCCCAAAGAGGTCTTTTCTTTCCAATCACAATATCTAGAGGCCCATCAGTAGGATCCAAGGGTTCAACTGGATCAACATCTTCTTTAGGTTCTGGAGCCTCCTTCAGGTTCTCTAGAATATGGTCAACTTCCATATCTTGAGGAGGTTCTTCTTCATCAATCTCCATAGGAGTGCCCTTGAACCTTCTGAAAGCAACATCTTCCTCAAATGTGACATCTCTACTAATCTCAATAGACTTTTGTCCTGTTATGTATATCCTGTAAGCTTTTGATGTCTCATTGTAACCTACAAGAATTCCTTTCTTCCCAGAAGGTTCTAGCTTTGTTCTCTTTTCCTTTGGAATATGAATATAGACTGGACAGCCAAAGATCCTCAAATGACTAACTTTAGGTTTCACACCTGAGAATTCTTCTTCAGGAGTTTTATTCTCTAAGATCCTGTGGGGACTCTTGTTTTGAACATAGACGACTATCCTCGATGCTTCCGCCCAAAGAGAGATTTGCAGGTCTTGATCATGGATCATAGCTTTCACTACTTCCACAATAGACCTATTCTTTCTTTCAACAATACCATTTTGTTGTGGATTATAGGGAACATTGAACTCCCTCTTAATCCCTGCTTCAATACAAAAATCTCGAAATGTGCCAGAGGTGTATTCTCCACCATTATCGGATCTCAATACCTTGATCCTTTTCCCAGATAGGTTTTCAACCTGTGCCTTGAATTCTCTGAATCTTTCTAATACTTCTTCAGATTCTTTAGATCACAAGAAATAAATCCAAGTCTTTCTAGAGTAATCATCAATAAAAATAATATAATACAAGAAACCACTAGATGATGCAATAGACATTGGACCACACAAATCAGAATGAATAAGATCAAGAATACATTTAGATCTACTTTCACTAGTATGAAACGTACCTTTTGTGTTCTTGATTGAATTTTGGAAGACCAGTGACCATCTTCTCCATGATAGGTAGAGCACGAAAGTGAATGTGAGCCAATCTTCGATGCCAAAGATCGCACATGCTGGAGCTGTCATGCACAAGTGCTTGAAGAGGACGAGTGCATAGCCTCTAAAGACATTCATGTCTAACTCCAATCACTTGAGCAGTTTTGAAGCTGGAGTTCTTTGCCCATATAAGAACTTTGCCTTTGGAGAAGGCAACTTGATAACCCTTGTCTTCCAATGCTGAAATTGAGACAAGGTTCCTCTTTATCCCTGGAACGAACAGTACATCATTCAACTCTAATGAAATCCCGGAATCCAAGTGAAGAGTGGAGTTTCCAATTCCTTTTACAGAATATCTAGCATCGTCTCCAATAACGACTTGATCACTAGAGTTGCTCTCCACTAAATTTGAAAGGTGACCCCTGAAACCGGTGATGTGCCTAGAAGCACCACTATCAATCAGCCAAGTGTTGGTGTCAGTAGAAACATTGCTTGACAAGGCTGAATAGAACAGATAATCATTGGAGTCCTTCTGTGGAGCGACTTCTTCAACATCTGCAGTGGCAACTTGATGCTTAGGTCTTTGAGGACAATCTTTCGCAAAATGACCATACTTATCACAACGAAAACATTGAATCTTGGACATGTCTCGTTTCCTTTTGAAGGCAGGAGCACCATCATTTCCATTTTCTCGATTCCTCTTGAAGAATCCTTTCTTAAAGCCTTTTCCTTTGTTCGATGAATGATAGGCAAGAACTTGTATTTCTTCATTCTTTGAACTTTGACCAATTCCCCTTGCCGTTAATCTCGACTCCTCTTGAATGCAGTCAATCCTCAATCGATCAAACTTGGGAAGTTTAGATCTAGCACTGATTCCTTGAATGAACGCCTCCCATGAAAGCGGAAGACCATTGAGAGCAAGCATAGTTAGGTCTTTGTCGTCAATCATGTGACCAATAGTGGAGAGCTGATCTCTTATCTCTGAAATCCTCATGAAGTATGTGATAACAGATTCTCCTTTCGCCATTTTCACATGATGAAGTTGTTGCTTCAGTGCAAGAGCTCGACTAGTGTTGTTGATTTCGTACATCTCTTACAAGGTTGCAAACATCTCTCTTGCTGTATCCAACTTGAAGACAATCGGTACAACATGATCCTTGACGGAATCAACCAACACTTTCTTTGCCCTAGTGTCTTTCTTCCTCCACTGCAATGTCTCTTCTTCCTCCTCAGGTTCAGGAATTTTTGATTTCACAAACTCAGCCAAATCATTCTCTTCCAATGTGAGCTTGATCCTGAACCTCCATGATGTGTAGTTCGAAATCCCTTCGAGTCTATCCTCGATTTTCAGACCATTCACCATCTTGAATTTGAGAAATAATAGATAGACTGAAAAAGAATAAAGTGAGTGTTGCACACTAAATCTGATCACGATCTTTTTCACATCCGCTCTGATACCATGTTAGTGTTTCTTAGATCAGATTGAATAATGAAAGCACTTAAAAGAATTGCAACACATAAAACAATGAACACACAAAGATACCCTGGGAAAACCCTCCTCTTGAGGGAGAAAAACCCAGCAAATGAATCTCTTCTATAATAAAGAACAATGGCAGAAATCTGCTTACAACTTAGGCTCAGCAATGGCCAATAATGAATGTAATGAGGTCGCACCTCTCCTAGATGCACAAGATACAAATGAATATATTCTTCCTTGAAATCGGACTACTGCTAAGAAGTGCGAATTCTGCTCTTGAAGAATAATGCGAACTTGCTTGAAATCGAATGATGTTACAATGACAAAATGACCTTGTATTTATACAACACAAGGCGCCTCTTCACTTAGGTCGGCCTCTTTAGAGAAACATAATAAAAGATAAAATACAAATGAGGTCGGCCCAAACAATAATAGATAAATGCGAATCAATAGGGTCAGCCCTTTATTCTTTTATGTTTATTGTTTGATATAAATTAAATAGCCGAATGGCTATACATTTAATTTGCTTTCTTCTTGGAATTCGTGCGATGAAGTGCAGACCATAGCTGCTATAACATCAACACACATGAGGTATATATTTTGGATTTAGACCACAAAAGTCCTGATTTTATTCACAACACTATGGAAGATGTTATAAGGATAGACAGGTTGTGTGATGGGTGGTCACTAAGAGCTAACAAGGCCAAAATGCTTGCTGCCCAAGCAAGACAGCACTTGCATGAGGTCAAGGAAAGATGCAATCAGCTTGATAATGCAAGAAGACAAAGAGAATCATACATTAGGTCCTTATGTCTTCCAAGGGAAGAATGTGTGGATGATGGGCATACAAGCGAAGAGCTTGTTGAGGTAAGCCCACAAAAAGAGTATGCTGAGTTGTGTGATGAAGAAAGGAGTTATGATACAGGAGTGTCAGCTTGGTCCAGTTTGCATTACGAAGTTTATGACTTCCCTCTTTTAGAGAGCCTATTGAAGGCTCACAACAATGATGATAATACATACACACTTGTTGGGCCAGCAACAAGTGAAATGTCCATGTATGTGCAATGGAATATATTTGAATTCATTTGGGTTATTCATGCATCTTCTATAGTGAAAGGACAATTGTTAAGATCTTATGAAGCATTTTGTTTTAAAACGTTGAATAAAGAGACTAAGAGGTTGCTTACTAAAAAGATCTTGCATTTTGATAATGTTTGGTTTGTCCAAGACTTTAGCAAAATGGAGTTGGAGTTTATGGCTGATAGTAAGAAAATTGTGCTTAAAGCTCTTTCAAATGGTGGGCCTATAGAAATTTCGGCACATAGGTTGGAGTCTTCCTTCAATCATAATGGTAAAAGCAGCCTAATGACTCATATTGATGAGGAAATAAGCCACCTAAGATCTGATTCTTTGTACCATAACATGGGTGATGTGGGAAAGACACTAGACATGTGCAAAAAGTGGAGTCAAAGGGCATCGAAGGCTAAGGCACTTGCTGCCCAAGCACAACAACAATTGCAAGAAATCAGAGATCGCTGCAAATACAGGGGACAAACAGGACAGCAGAGGGAAAATTACTTTAGATCCATGTTTCTTCCAAGGAAGGAATGCATACAGGTTGAACCAGCAATGGAAGATCTCATAGGAAATGAAACAAAGACTAAAATCAGTCTTAATCTTCAGTTTGGGAGCAGCAGTGATACACTCCACTTTTCTAATAACATTGCCACTAATAGTTATGAAGAAAGTAACGATACCATTCCTACTATTGATGGACTACAAGAGGCAAGTTTGATACATGACAGTTTTGATGATGTCCCTTGTTTGAAGACTGAGCTTATGCAATTTGATACACCTGATGTTGCACATGGCACTATTGCTACTCTTTTCAGTGTTCCTAGATATCACTCTTTTGTGTGGGAAGGAATTGTCAAGGAACGACGTGTGTTATGCATGGTAGATAGTGGTGCTACTCATAGTCTCATCAATGAGGGCTTTGTAGCCAATATGGGACTAGAAACTGAAGAGTTTGAAGGATTCCAAGTCATGTTAGCGGATGGTTCCAAAACGAGTTGCACAAGGAGGATACCACGATTATCCATTGCATTGGATAATTATTCTTTCACAGATGACTACCTTGTTGTAGGTATTGGTGGAGAGTCGGACGTGGTACTTGGTGTGCAATGGTTGAAGTCTCTTGGAAGGTTTGTCCAAGACTTCAACAAGATGGTGTTAGAGTTTACTCATATGGGTAAACACAGTGTGTTTAAGGCACTTGAATATGAGACTAAAAATGAGGCAGCGAAGAGAATGTTAGTTTTCTCTAACTTTGATGACTCCAAAGGTATGGATACAAGGAAACAATTCAGTCCTAATTCTCTGATTTATAACAACAGTGATTCATCCTCCCTTTTTCATGATTTTGGTGCTTCTAATCATAGGGAAATGAATCATGATAATTCTATTATGGTGGGTACACATGATGCTTGCTTTGGTCATGATAAGTCACATGATATATCTCATGTTAGAACTGGGTTTAGACACTTTGGAGCAACATATATGACTCAGTCCCAAATGTCGAATGATGATTGGCTAGAGAGGGCAAGGCAAGGCAAGTTGATGGCTCATCAAGCCAAACTTCATCTTCAACAGCATTTTGATTCACACGACTCCACGGATGATGAGAAGCAAGAGCTATCTAACATCCAAAATTCTGATTTTTCAGTTGATGTTGACAATTTCATTAAGGTGTATCGTGATTTTATGGTTGATATGTTCATTGGATCAGCCACTCTTGGTTTGACTTTGGGTATTAATGGAGACAACTACAATACAACAATGGATTTGCCCCCTATTTCATATGCTTATGCAGCTGTTTATTGGTTGGGTTGTGACATAATTTTCATGGATTCATGGTTGACACATGGCTGTCCTACATAGTTATACATTGTATATTCACATTTATCTGGGTCTACATCAATTTTTGGGTTGGATTGGAGTGTGTGGAGACAAGATCATTGGATAGGTAAGGTGTATGAGATGTGTTTCTTTTTTATGCATGGGTATACAGACATCATTGACTTCACTTTAATTGCTGGTCTGATTTATAATAGCAGCCTTGAGGTCGGAAGTTTGACAGCTCATGAGAGGAGTTTTCAGTATGTCACACACCTTGGGACAATAGGCTATGATAGCATCTATGAAGGCAAATGTGGAAGGTACAAATTTAAGGTGGGTCTCATGTTGGTGATCAGCCATCTCCCATCTTTCAATGGTTTCATTCATCTTGTTGTTATGCAAGAATATGTGATAAGAATTGAAGAACCACATTGCATGGAAGGTTTTACATTGTGCCTTTGTTTCATAACAATATCATTCCTTGATCACATTTGGAGAGTATATTTGGTAAATGAAGAAGACATCATGGAGCATCTAAAGGACAATAGTACTTCATATTCGAACCTTTGGGTTTTGAGTAACAACACAAGGACAGAGGGCTGCTCTACATTTTTGAGCATGGAATTTTCAGCCATAGTTCATTGGGTTAAAGTTCTCACAATGGTGATAGATGGTTGTTTCATACTATTGATCACAAAGGCTTTAGTTTGGTCCTTTAGGACAGCAGCTGGTTGGGGAATTTGAAAAGATTGGGATCATTCTTTCTTTGTTAGAGGTTGGCATAATGATGAGCTCCCATCATCGTTTGACATTAGAGGTACCTGTGGTTTCTGTTGGATAGATGATGTTCTCATTTACAACAGCAACACATGGCAAATTGACTTGATTGATTATGCACGTAGGATGATTTGGGATTCTGGCATTCACATGATTGGTGCACTGTTTCTTATGGATCATAATGAGTTGCTTCACAACTCCAGGCATAGTGATGTTGATATCAGAGTAGCACAACGGATTGGCGGAGCAACATTCTTGAGGTGGATATGGGATGCCGGTATTTGGTTTCGGCATGTAGGTGCAAATTGTTTGAGGGAAAACAATCTCCGGGAAGGGAAGACTGTAATGTCCCTTCCTTAGGCAACTCAGACTATAGTGATGGTTAGCCTACTATTAGGGTTCTCGTAGGTTAACAAAATGGTTAGGGGACCCAACCGAGGGCTGTGGAGTTTAGCTGCGAGCCTTATGAGCTTTTCAGTTTGGAGTTCAATTGATGAATCTAGGGTTAAAGTGAAAATGTTAAGGTTTTCTTTAATGGAATAGTAAAAGGTGAATAGTAACTGAAAATTATAAGGTGAATAGTGAAAAGTGCCGCCATCCTAGCAAGTCAAGTTGTTTTTAAAAAGTGGCCCTTTTATTTGGATGAGGAAAGACCCTCTAAGAAAATTATTTTATTGACTTTTATTAAAAAAGTCCATGAAAGGTTGTAAAGTAATGTGTTGGGCTTCTTTTTGAGCATTCTACTTTCATTTTTACAAAACACTTTGCAGGTTTGAGCTTTGGAGAAGGGTTTCAGCATTGCTTCAGCCTTCTGGGAACGAAAACTCTCTAAGGCTATCGTGGATTGGACGAGAACCCAGTTCACCATTGGGGAGGGCCTACTCTAGGTCTTCATTTGGGCTTATTTGGATAAGTTTCAGATATATATTTTGCAGATTTTGATAGTTTATGGCAGCTAAGGCAAATGGGTATTTGATTTTATTACATATTCTTCCACGGCAACAATTTATCTTCGATTTGGTACCTTATTTGTGGAGTTTTGATCAAGGCTGCTTGTTGGGTATTTTGGGAGGCACCTAGGGTTTGGTAAAAGGTTGATGTTCCTGATTTTTATCATTATTTCCAACCTATTGGTAATCCTCTACAACACTTATTTCGTCATCATACTCAGCCATACCGTTTGAAGTTGTAACAATGAAGTGATTCATGATTTGACTTCAATAATCAAGCTACAATTAGAGCTATACATCCGGGTATGTGTTTATCATTTTGGGTAGTCAAATATTGCATTATATAAGGGTTTTAGACTGTTATTACAGACTGATATAATGTATATCAAACCTCTGAAACTTGTAATTAGATTTGATACATTTGAATAAAAGGGATTATATTGAGTTGCAATTGTTGTCATTCACTTATGCAATAGTTCTCTTTCATTTCTATGCTTTCCTCTATGATTTTGCAATGAAAAACAAGCAATGAAACTCAAACAAACAATCAGCAAAACCAAATCAGACCATGCAAGACAACTGTTTGACATTATGGCAAGAGGGCAAAACTGAAAAAATTCAGAGTTGAATTGGTAAGGGATTTTTCATAAAGTCAAGTCAACTTTTTAATATTGCATCAAATAAAGTTAAAACACTTTAATTTCACTGAAATATTAATATCTTGCTCATAACCCATCGACAAAACCCAACAAATAAAGCCACTAAACCTCTAACCAAATCCGGTAAGCCTACAAGGGTCCAAGAGATAGGCTAACTCACTGCTCTTGAGAACTGACTAGAGCGGGGACATCACAGGTGTTTAGTGACATTCCTCTAGGGTTACCACTAGATAGAGGTTTCCAGCATGTGATTGAGTTAGAGGGAGCAAAGCAAGTCATCACTACACCTTATCGACATCCCAGGAGGTACAATTGGAGATTGAAAAGGCAAATAAAGAGCTATTGGAGATGGGGCACATATGTCCTAGTTCCAACCCATTTGCCTCATTCGTAGTGTTGGTGAAGAAAAAAGATGGAACTATTTGGATGTGCATTGATTATAGAGCCCTCAACAAAAAGACCATCAAGAATCACCACCCCATCCCCAAGATCGATGAGTTGATAGATGAGCTTCATGGTGCAGTATACTTATCCAAGATTGACTTACAATCAAGGTATCATCAAATACGGGTTAGAGATGAGGATGTGCACAAAACAACTTTCAGGTGTCACTATGGGCACTATGATTTCTTGGTCACGCCATTCGAGTTGACCAATGGACCAACCACATTTCAGCCTTTCATAAATTAGGTATTTATTTTGCAATTGAGGAAGTTTGTGGTGGTCTTCTTTGACGACATCTTGATTTTTAGTAAAACACAGGAGGATAATTTGAGGCACATAGATGAGGTGCTTGGCATACTTGAGCAGCATTCATTCTACACCAAGGCATCAAAATGTGAGTTTGGTTTGACCGAAATATTATATTTGGGATTTAAGATTAGTGTCCAGGGGGTTAGCGTGGATGAAGAAAAGATCAAGGCAATATAGGATCGGCCTAGACCAAGGAAGTTGACACATTTGAGAGGATTTGTGGGACTTTGTAGTTACTACAAGAGGTTTGTTAATGGTTTCTCACAACTTGCAGCCCCATTGATAGATTTGACAAAGAAAGGAGCTGTTTCTTAGAACCCTTCATTACAATGAGCTTTTGAAAAGCTCAAGGAGGTAATGAGTTCATTTCCTATTTTGGCTATTCTTGATTTCTCACTTCCTTTTGTTCTAGAATGTGATGCTTCAGGAGAGAGGATTGGAGCAGTGTTGGTGCAAAATAGACATCTCATAGCATTTGAAAATAAGAAGCTTAAGGAGATAGAATGGATCTTCTCTATTTATGACAAGGAGATGTAAACCATCATGCATGCATTGGCCAAATTTAGGAAATACTTGGTTTGTGGAAAGTTTGTGGTGAAAACAGATGATAACAACTTGAAATTCTTCCTTAATCAAAAGGATTTGAATGATAGACAACAAAAATGGGTAAGTTACAAGCCTATGATTTTGACATTGAGTATGCTAAGGGAAATAATAATGTGGTGGCTAATGCACTCTCTAGGAAGCCTTTTTTTTGCTCTATGACTGATTTATTTGTGGATTGGAAGGTTTTTATAATTGTTGAATATGCTAAAATCACATTTGCTACCGATATTTTGGAGGGGAAGTTACAAGATGACAGGTACAAAGTGGTTGATGAGCTCATCCTATACAAGGATAGGGTATACCTTTTACCAAAATCAAAGGTGAAGGGAAAAATCTTGAGAGCATGCCATGATATGCTACTTGTTGGTCATCTAGGTTACTACAAGACATACAACCAAGGGAACGTTTTTCATGGAAAAACCTGAAAAATGATATGCTAAAACATGTTGGGGAGTGTTTGGTTTGCCAACAAAACAAAATAGAGCATGTATTTCTAGCTGCTTTGTTGCAACACCTACCCATTCCAAAGCAAAAGTGGGAAAGTATCTCCATGGATTTCATCATGGTTCTTGCAAAGGTGCAAGGTAAGGACTCTATCTATGTGGTTGCTGATAGGCTCACTAAATATGCCCATTTTCATACCATTTCTTCAAAGTACAAAGCTCCACAAGTAGCTGATTTGTTCTTTAGAGAAATTTTTAGACTTCATGGGCTGCCAAAGAACATTGTAAGTGACAGGGACAACATGTTTATCAACTTGTTTTGGCAAGAGCACTTTCGTTTGACAGGCATGGAATTGACCCCAAGTACTAGCTATCACCCTCAAATTGATGAGCAAACGGAAATTGTGAGCAAATGGATAGAAGGTTATTTGAGGAACTATGTTACGGGGCAGCAAACAACATGGGTCAAATGGTTGCACCTTGGGGAATATTGCTACAATTCTACCCATCACATGTCTATAGGTATAACTCCTTTCAAGGCAGTCTACGGTTATGATGTTGTTTCATTCATGGATTTGATTTTTTCAGATAGTAGAGTACCAAGAGCTAAAGATTTGATTCAGCAAAGCTTAGACATCATGAAGACACTCAAAGAGAATCTACATCAGTCCCAAAACCAACAAAATATGTATGCTGATTGCCACCAAACTGATAGGGTTTTTGAGGTGGGGGACATGTATTCTTGAGGTTACATCCTTACAAACAATCTACCCTCAAAGGAAGTGGTGTTGAGAAGTTGAAGAACCAATTCTATGGACCATATAAGATCTAAGGAGGATTGGTGAGGTTGCTTATGAATTGGAGCTTCTAGCAAATAACATAATTCACAATATTTTCCATGTATCATACTTGAAGAAGGCCCTTGGACAATGTAAGAACCTCTGCTGATTCTAACTGTTGCCAACTAAATTTTTTCTGCCTGTAGGTTATATGTTTGCACTTCCAAGCTTGTTTGTCTTGTTTTGATGAAACAATATAATGCCAAGAAATGCAAGAAATGCCAATAAACATATACCAGTTGCAAAGAATAGAAGTGCTTAATAATGAAGCAAAAATTCCAAGTATAATTATACCAAGTTTTCCAATACAATATTAACTCAAATCTGATTATCACTCTTGTGCAAATACAATAAAGTAGATAGCTGAAGCAACCATCAATATTTATATTCAAATCAGATTTACAGCTGGAAACTTTTACAGCGTAAACATACCCGAGAAAGCCAAGCAAGGGAATAAGAAAATCTGGAAACTATATAAGTCTGAAGGTTCTGATCAGCAACAAGTATGCTCACAAATTAGACACCAATCTTTAGAAATGTACGACTGTCCAAGAAACCCACTTGGCTGCACTAAGGTGTTGAAAGAATGATCAAAATGGAAGTGAATCAAAGCCCAAGATTGAAGCGCTTGGCTTCTTGATTTACACGCCCAGTCAAGCATGGACTGTACGGCTTGTCAAGGGCAGAAAGGTACGGCCTGGGAATGATCAGCAATGTGCAGCCGAGCATTGAATGTAACAGCAGGAATTAACCTTCACAGCAGATAAAATCTGATTGACAGCACAATATTCCTCAAACCCCTGTGTAATCTCTTTGATTAGCAAAATAAGTCTCCCACATGCCAGGTAAAGGAGACCACTATCAGCAATAAGATATACAACAATATCTATTTTCAATATCTTCTGATCTGCAATAGAATAATCTTCAAAACCCTTGTAAGAATGATGCCAACTTCTTCCAATGATGCACAAATGAAACTTCTGTTGTGAATGTTAATGGATGATAGCTTCGGTCAGATATAAATAACGAATGCTGAAAGCATCTTTGTTATTTATATGTGATCAAAGATTATCCATCATATACATATTTCTAGAAATCGAATTTATGAGCATATATAAATTCGTAATAATAAAAGATATTGAAATTCGCATTTAATATAATCGAAATTCTTTTATCCGCCATAGTATAAAGGTTTATGTGTGTTAGACATTAACCATATGTTAATCGGTTTCATCAAGAGCCCACACGCTTTAAGGGACACGTCCCATGAGCGGACGTGTCTCCACTTATGGAGACATGTCCCCTCATGAGATGCATCTCTTGGAGGTGGGTCTCCAATCATATTTATGGCGACTCTTTAATTGATATGTAGATATAGAAATCAATAAATGTTCTGCAATCAGCACATTCAGTATAAGTAAAATCTGGAAATTGAAACTTGACTTAGAATTTTGAGTAGAATTCTTACACTTAGAATTTCTCTAGAACCCTTAGGCTCTCAATTTCATAGAAGATTTGATTACATTAACATGGTATAAGAGCCATGTTGTGTGAATCCAAATCAAATCTAGATATCAGATTGCTCTAGAAAATTCGTATTTCCTAAAAATCGAATTCACTTCACGTTCTTCATAATGTCAAGTGTGATCAGATTTGAAGATCGTCTTGCAGGAGCAGACAACTTCACATCATGGAAATTTAGAATCATGATGATCCTTAAAGAGAATAAATTAGACTCACTTGTGAAAGAAAATAAAAAGGAACCAGAGGCTGAACCTGAGAAAACTCAATGGATTGAAAACAATGAAAAGGCCATGAAAATACTAGTACATGCAGTTAGGGATCATATAGTGCCCATCCTAGCAAAACATGAAACTGCATACCATATGTACAAATCTCTTGAGAGTACCTATGAGATCAACAACACCTATAGGACTCTTGCATTAAAAAGGCAAATCAACAATGCTCAAATAAACAAAGGAGAATCCATTAATGCATACTTCATGAGGATTATTGAACTAAGGGATCAATTACCCACAATTGGATATCAGATTGACAGCAAAGAGTTAACTCTAATTGCACTAGGAGGCCTACCAAACTCTTGGGAGTCATTTGTTCAAGGAGTAAGTGCGAGATCTAAACTCCCTAAGTTTGATAGGCTAAGAACTGACTGCCTTCAAGAAGAAACCAGACTCTCCACAAAAGAAAATAAACAAAAGAACATAGATGAAGACATTCATGTACTCAACTCAACATCTAATAAAAGGAGTAAGAAAAACTCCTTCAAGAGAGGATCTTTTAAAAGAAAGAGAAATTCCAATGGAAAGGGATCTTATAAGAAGAAAGATATCTCTCAAGTACAATGCTTTAGATGTGATCAATACGGTCACTATGCAATGAAGTGCCCTGATAGGACTAAACAACAAGCATCCTTTGCTAAAGTAGGAAAGTCAAATTCAGATCATGAATCTGAGAACTTTGTGTTCTATACAGCCTTATTTAGTCAAGTATCTAACAACACCCACAACTGGGTAATTGATAGTGGTTCCTCTAGACATATCACAGGGTTCAGAGAACACTTAGGTACTATGATCGAAAAGTCTGATGAAGAAGTAACCATTGTGGATGATTCTGCACACCTAGTAAAAGGTGTTGGAACTTGTTCCATCAAGTTGAAATCTGGGCGTTCTCTACAACTCACTGGAGTCTTATTTGTACCTGGAATAAAGAGGAATCTTATATCCATCTCTGCCCTTGAAGACAATGGTTATAGGGTTACCTTTATGGATGGGAAAGTTCTAGCATGGCCTAAGAACTCAACTATCAAGAAAGCCCAAACCATAGGTGTAAGACAAGGGTACCTCTACAAACTATGCACTGAAGTTAAACAAGCCCTCACCCTTGACACCTTTGATTCAAATGAGTTTTGGCATAGAAGATTAGGACACCTTCACTTTCGTGCCCTACCTTCTGTGGAAAAACTTGTAACTGGCTTACCTAAGTTAAAACTATCCCATGAAGGAACATGCAAAGGTTGTGCCTTAGGAAAGAATACCAAGGGGTCCTTTCCCAATAGTTTGAGCAAAACCCTAAATGTGTTAGAACTGGTTCACTCAGACTTATGCGGACCCATGTCTGTACCCTCTAAACCAGGATTTCTATACTATGTCATATTTGTAGATGACTTCTCTAGGAAAACCTGGATCTATTTCCTTAAGTGTAAATAGTCAATAGAAATCCTCAAAAGGTTCAAAGAGTTTAAAGCCTTTATTGAAAATTTATCCGGAAAGAAAATAAAAACCTTAAGGACAGACAATGGGAAAGAATACACCTCTGAAATTTTTAAGGAATTCTGCATGAGTGCTGGAATTAAGAGGGAGTTCACAGTTGCCTACAACCCTCAACAGAATGGGGTTGCTGAAAGAAAGAATAGAACCATTGTAGAAGCTACTAAGGCAATGTTGCTCGACCAAAACATTGAAACTTCTTTCTGGGCAAAAGCCTCTAGGACTGCTGTCTATATCCAAAACAAATGTCCTCATTCTTATCTTGATAACAAAACTCCTGAAGAAGCCTTTACCGCCATAAAACTTGACATTAGTTATTGTAGGATTTTTGGCTGTCCTGTCTATATTCATGTGCCCAAAGAGAAGAGATTCAAACTAGAACCTTTTGGAAAGAAGGGAGTATTTGTGGGTTAAAGTGAAACCTCCAAAGCCTACAAGATATTCATAGCCGGGCAGAAACAAATTGAATTGAGCAGAGATGTCATCTTTGAAGAAGACATTGCATTCAAGAGGGCAAGAAGTTCTAGTGAGATAGAAACTTACTCCCCTAGATTACCTAAAATGGAACCTGCTCTTGAGATTCAGAGGGAGCATCCTGAAGAAATACCACATGAACTTCCTTCTACTTCAGATGAGAATACAAATGACAATGGCAAAAAGAGGCAACTTTGGGCCAGAAAAATGATCAAAGAAGCCGAGGATCATGCATCACCCAAAGGAAGGTTCAGGGAGAGTAAAAGACCTAAACGTTTCTCTAGCAATGTTGCTCTAATGAACAACATCATAAACTTAGAACCTGTCAGTGTTATAGAAGCTTTCCGACATCAAGCATGAAAGGATGCAATGATGGAGGAATATCAGTCTATTCTAAAGAATGATGTATGGGATGTAGTACCTAGACCGAAAGAGAAATCTGTTGTCTCTTCCAAATGGCTCTTCAAAATCAAGCATGCTGCTGATGGCAGTATAGAAAAACATAAAGCATGTTTTGTGGCTAGAGGTTTTTCTCAAAAGGAAGGCATTGATTATGAAGAAACATTTGCACCTGTTGCCCGTTACACATCATTGAGAACAGTGTTAGCTATTGCAGCAGCTAAAGGTTGGAAGATCCATCAAATGGATGTGAAAATTGCCTTCCTGAATGGAACCATTGAAGAGGAAGTCTATCTGGAACAGCCTGAAGGCATTGTGATACATAAACCTGACTCACACGTATGTAGATTGAAAAAAGCCCTCTATGGACTTAAACAGGCTCCCAGGGTCTGGTATGAAAGAATTGATAGCTATCTCTTGGGACTAGGGTTTTCCAAGAATGATGCTGACTCCAATCTTTACTTAATGGTAATCAAAGGTGATATACTAATAATTATTTTATATGTTGATGACCTGCTGATAACAGGAGAAGATCACCTCATTGCTCAAGGAAAGAAAGATCTAATTTTTGAATTTGACATGAAAGACTTGGGCATTCTACACTACTTCCTAGGTTTAGAAGTATGGCAGAAATCAAAGGGCATTATACTAAACCAAGGGAAGTATACTATTGATATTCTGAAGAGATTTGGAATGTTGGACTGTAGACCGATGTCTACACCTATGGAAACCAACCTTCACAAATTGAAAGAAGCAGCAGCAAAATCCAAGTGTGCAGATCCAACCCATTACAGACAGATGATTGGATCCTTGATGTATCTGGTTAACACTAGACCTGATATTTGCTATGCAGTGAATGTTCTCAGCCAGTTCATGTGTGAGCCAAAGGAAATTCACTTGATGGCTGTGAAACATATTTTGAGATATCTTCAAGGCACTATTGGATATGGTCTTCTTTAAAAGAATGATCAACTAGATCTACATGGATACTCTGATTTAGATTCGGCTGGAAGTGTAACTGATCGGAAAAGCACATCAGGATGTTGCTTCAGTGTAGGATCAGATATGATCTCCTGGATTTGCAGAAAACAATCTTTAGTTGCACAGAGCTCAGCAGAAGCTGAATACATTGCAGCCTCTATGGGAGCAAGAGAAGCAGTTTGGCTTCGTAAATTGCTTGTGGGACTCTTTGGTGAGTCTTTGAATCCTACAATTATTCATTGTGATAATCAGAGTTGCATCAAACTCTCTGTAAATCCTGTCTTTCATGATAGATCTAAGCACATTGAGATCCCCTATCATTATGTAAGAGATATGGTGGAAAGGAAAGTGATCCAGTTGGAGTATATTAGTACAAATGATCAAACTGCAGACATTCTCACCAAGCCTCTCTCCCGAATCAAGGTAGAGCACTTCAGGAAGAAACTTGGTATGGTTGAAATGTAATTTGTTATTTATGTTTGAAATACAAATTGTTTATAAATTGTACTAATATATAAAGATGTTTAATGTGTAAATCTTTTGTCATGTGTGTGACTCCATGACCTTATGGGCCTACTCCCCCTATGTACATTATTGAAAGGTGACGATCTTTCTAATAATGAACACTTGTATTTGACATTGTAAAGTGACGACTCTACAATGATAAACTATCATGATAGATATCATGTGACTTGATATCTGTGGACATGTCATGATAGTATCTCTTGGACACTTTGATTGATATCATGGGACTTGATATCATCTGTAGATCATTGTGATCCTTAAGAGATAATCATGGTGGATATTTATATCTGTGGATATGCCATGAATTATGGTACACATCATGTGACTTGATGTCAGTGCATATACCATAATGAAGATGTGTTATGAAGAATGTCATGTGACTTGACAACATTGAGTAAAACATATCATATCTTCGATATCACGTGTGAAGGTGATATCTCTACTTATTTGATTTGAAATATCTTCCCTAGCTAAGAGGGAGTGTTAATGGATGATAGCTTCGGTCAGATATAAATAACGAATGCTGAAAGCATCTTCGTTATTTATATGTGATCAAAGATTATCCTTCATATACATATTTCTAGAAATCGAATTTATGAGCATATATAAATTCGTAATAATAAAAGATATTGAAATTCGCATTTAATATAATCGAAATTCTTTTATCTGCCATAGTATAAAGGTTTATGTGTGTTAGACATTAACCGTATGTTAATCGGTTTCATCAAGAGCACGCACGCTCTAAGGGACACGCGCCATGGGCGGACGTGTCTCCACTTATGGAGACGCGTCCTCTCATGAGACGCATCTCTTGGAGGCGGGTCTCCAATCATATTTATGGCGACTCTTTAATTGATAAACAGATATAGAAATCAATAAATGTTCTGCAATCAGCACATTCAGTATAAGTAAAATCTGGAAATTGAAACTTGACTTAGAATTTTGAGTAGAATTCTTACACTTAGAATTTCTCTAGAACCCTTAGGCTCTCAATTTCATAGAAGATTTGATTACATTTACAGTGAAGCTTCCAAACAATGCAGCCTTCAAGTGATATCTCACACCCTCAGGTAGCAAAACTATGAAGAGACTACGTTCTCCAAAGCTCATACCAGCAAACCCTGGTTTTCAACTTCTCCAAGAGAAGAGTACAAACACAACTCCGAATTCTTCAAAATGATCAAATGATAACTTTTTTCATTTGCTTTGGTGCCTTTTATTCTCTCTCCAACATAGGTTGATTTCCTCATGAGGCTCTTTTGAATCATTAAAACTTCATTAAATGCTTTTAATATTATATCCTTGGAGTGGGCGCCCAAAGTACCTTTTTATAATTTCACTTAATTCATTTAAATTACCACTTAAATCATATAGTTATATTATATCATTATGATGCTCTTTATTAAATGACTTTTAAAGTCATTAACTGGCCCCATTCGCATAAATTGAAAATATAACATTATAATATGCATTTTATAATTAATTATTAATAAAGTATTACTTTATTAATAATTAAAAACATAACTCCATTAATATTCATTATTTCTCGATTCCGTTTGAACCAAGGAGTCAACCATTGCAACCACTGCACATCCAACTGCCTTACAAAAGATAGCCTAGCCTCAAAATATTGGAAACATCTAGAGAGGTAAACACTGCCATCTGTCACTTGAAGAGCTCCATAACGCCCAAACTGGACCCTCTAATCCACCACACTAGCCTACGAGGGTCAAATGATAAGCTAGTCCTCTGAACTCTGATGCTCACGAAAATGGGGACATTACAGACAACCAGTTACACCATCAATGGAGCTACCACCACTTGATGATGAAAGGAAACTAATTTTGGAACCCGAGGCAATCGTGAATGTAAGAGAGAAGAAGTTGAGGAACAAGGTTATTCCATAACACTTGGTAAAGTGGAGGAATCTTCCACTTAAGGATGCAACATGGGAAGGAGTGGAGATTTTTGAGCATCGAAGCTTGAAATTGCTTGGGGACAAGCAATCTTGGGAGGGAGAACTGCCATGTCCCCAAGGCCAACCTACAACTCCTATAGTGTTTTTAAACACTAACCTTAATATTAAATAAAATCTAAATAATAATATTATTAATAGTAATTACTAATTTGATAATAATAATAATAACCAACTGACCTATACCCTTGTTGGCACCAATTTTTGAAAATAATATATTTTTTAGCTGACCTAGGCCTTGTTTTTGGGGCGCCAACTTTGCTCAAACAGGTATATATGCATTTGTTGTTGTTGGGAGAAGGCATATGGAAGCTTGATGATAAATAAGGAGATTTTCCAAATAGGAGAGCTGGGATGAAACCCTCAACTATCCTGCAAGGTTGGGACGCAACCCTCAACCTTGCTTCATCAATTTTCCTATCACTATTTCCAACTTTAATCCTACTTTCAGTGATTAATACAGGTCAACATTGTACAAAGGCAGCCGCCACTCAAGGGGCTTGCACCGGGGTGATAACTAGACGCTGGTTCACACATCCCAATCACTTTTCAGGTCATTTGAGCACTACCTGTAGCAAGCATTGGATTTTTTTGTGATCTCAAGGAGAGTTAGGTCTTGTATCAAGATGTTCGATATCTACTGTGGCAGCTAACAACAAAACCCATCATTCAGCTTCAAGGCCAACCATGTGGAGGGCACAAGGAGCGCCATCTTGTTAGATCTGAGGCTTTGCACCCCATAGCAGGGAATCCCTGACTGCTATACAAGTGTTGAATATCTACAGCAACACCTACAAGGTGACTCTAGACATCAGATGCAAACACGTCAGGTTAGAGATCTAGGTGAATGGGATCCAATCTAATTAGAGAGTGCAATATCTTTTGTCATTGTTGTCAACAACATTAATTTCTGGTGTATTCCCATTCAAATACTAAAGTTATGTTGAACAATTGCTACATTATGGTGTAAATAGAATGTATATTCTTTGATGGTTGTTTTCTGTGATATTTTGAAGTAACCAACAACTAGTTTCCTTTATGTTCTATTAGTATGGTGTGCAGATTGGTTTTGTGATTTGCATCGCGAGATTTTGATTTAATTTTCTTGTCAAATCTAATAAGCATATTGACTGTTGAAACCCTAGATTCATGTTATTGGAAGTTTGTAAACCCTAGGGGTTATTTCACATGGGCACTTTTTTATGGAAATGCATTTGGTTTTGGACTTTACATTTGTGACTTATGAAATTTTGGTAATGTGGCTAATATTGTGATGGCTAAATCTGGTAGTTTTGGCTTCAAGCATATAGGAGATGCCTTGTTATTGATAGGGATCATTATCAAAATGAACTAATGATCTCTTGTTTTGTTGAAATTTGATTTTGGCGAAAAATCTAATATAATAAATTAATGATTTATTTGTTTAATCTTTAATTTTTATTTTTTTAATTATAATTATAATTATAATAAATTAATTATATTTGGGAAAAAGAGACATGACAAAAGTGCACCTTGAGACTTTTTGTTTTACTTTTAATTTTAAATTTGAATTTTTTTATTAATTATTAATATTTAGTATTATTAATTTAATTTTTTTTGGGATTTTACAGAATAATAATAATTAAAAAAAATTAATAATGAAAAATTTAATATTAGTAAATTATTAAATAATTAATAATAAATTATTAAATTTTTTTTTTTTTTTAACAATAATTTTAATTAAAATTATCGTCATAATCAGCAATAAGTTATCAACTATTCAATTATTTTATGCCCATCTCTCTATGTAATATAGTATATAAGATTTTATATAAAACTACTGCAAACAGACTAAAGACTTTACTACAAGATATTATAGCTGAGCAATGAAGTGGTTTTGTCTTGGGCTGCTCTATTTTTGATGGAGTAATTATAGCTCAAGAAACAATACATTCAATAAATGCCACTAAGAGGAGCAATACGATTGCAAAACTTGATATAAAAATGGCTTAAAATATTAGTTGATTGGAGATTTCTTTTAAAAATAATGGAAAGATTTGGATTTAGCAACAAATGGGTGGATTGGATTTTCAACCTCATTTCAAAGCCAACATATTGAATTTTGGTTAATGGAAGCCCACTAAGGCTTCTTTGAGGCTTCAACGGTTTTCAAACAAGGGGATTGTAATGTCCCCAATTTAGCCCTACGCTCTTCAATTCATTTTAGCCTATTTTTCGGAAACTCGTAGGCTAAGCAAAATTGGAAATTAGGGTTTCCTATTTTTTAGGAGGTTTCAGATGCAATTTTAGAGCTTGCATGCGAGAGTTTTTGATGCATGTCTGGTGGAACTTTCTAGGTATTTGGAGAGCTTCAAAATGGTGTAACCTGCATCTCCATCTGACAACCTTTTCAGGAACTTACTATTTATAGTAAGTCATGTTGGCTTTCCGGTTTGTGTTTAGAAGGCGTTTGGAAACACTTACTATTTATAGTAAGTCATGATATTGCTCAATTGGTGTTCGAAGGAAGTTTTGCAAATTTACTATTTATAGCAGTTTGCTATTTTTGGTAAGTCTATCTTTCAGTAGTATCATTCTAGCAGCAACTCAATCATTTACAGTTCAATGTGGTTGATCAGTTTGGCTTTCTGATGGTTTTGAATTTAACTAACTATTTTTGGCATTCGCTATTTTTAGTAAGTCCATTTATGGCAGTGGCATCATCATCAGCTTGGTTAAGCTTGGCAAACGTCAGTTTGCTAATTTTAGTAGTTTGTCAGTTGTAGCTTGGGCGTTGCTCTTGGCTACCTCTTTGGACTACGTTCTATACTTAGTCAATTTTATGTTTTGAAGTTATACCCCATCCCTAGGCTTGATGACTTCAAGTCGTTTTTAAAAAGGGGACATAAAGGGGTTGATTTGAGCATTTACTATTTATATTAAATGTTATATTGTGCAACTTAAAGGTGGACGCCTAGAGGATGATAAGTAATGTTTTATTAATTCTAATAAAGTAAATGCTTGAGAGGTAGCGTCCCTTGGAGGAAATTGAAGAGTTTCTTGGGGGAGTTTCAAGTTGATTCATTTTCCAGTTGAAGTGTCTATTTATTGATGCATTGCTTATTCATTCTCATCTTTGGAAAATATTGTAAAGTTATGTTGCTAGATTGAAATCCAGAATCCAACTAAGGGAAAGCTTAGCAAATTTACTCCATTCTTCAGGCTTGAAACTATGGTTCCCTAGATGGTGATTTGAGAGTGTACTTCATCCATAAGTACATATTGAGCATTATTGTGGAGTTTTGGTGAGATATTTTCAGTTTTCATGTTGCTGGTTATTGTTTGGCTGAAGGAGATTTTTATATACAACTTTTGGTATGATTTTTATTTGCTTCTGGGTATTGAAGCAATGGATTTCTATGGCATGGGTGCCCCTTTCCATGCAATTTCATATTTTAATTTGAAGTTTTTGATTTTTAAATGAAGTTCGCCCCTTTTCAGGCCATACTTTGCATGGGGCTGCCTTGGAGTTCGTGTTTAATTATTTGGAGAGCTTTTGATACAGTTTTGGTGTTGGACATTGGGTGCCATCCTCCTAGAAAGCTTTTGCAATTTATTTCAAGTCATTCAGAGGAGTTTTGAGGATGCAATGAACATTTTGGTGATAGCATAGTTGCTGGTAATGCTTTTTCAGATTGTTGTTTTTTATATGAGACTTATTTCAATTTCTGATTTTGGTTTCTATCTTCAATAATTGAGAGATTATCAAGTGGGGGATCGTCTATTTCATTGTGCTTTGTAAAGATTGTAATAACACTTGAAAATTGCAGTGGTTTTTCGTTGTAAGACTGTAAACAGTAGTATTGTTCCAGTCATTTAACTTGTTGCATAATTTAGTGTTAATTTTCACATATTTGTAACCCTTGGATGGTTTACCGCCAGTGTGGAGAAAGAACAAACTAATCTCTCATTTATGACCCACTAAAAAGTGGCAAATTCCCACTATTGAATGGATGCTTGCCGCAGCGGATGAATTAGTTTGAAATTGTAATGCTCTTTCCCCCCACTAATTTAAGTGGTAGCGTGGAATCTCTCATGGCCGGTTCACCGCCTCTTTCTATTTTCAGTTGTATTTACTTTCAGTTATAATTCAGTTTCCTCTGGCATATGTTAGCACCTCACCCACACTGGGTCTTGTGTGCACATTCTTGGCGTTGAGTGCGTTGATGAATGGTAGCTTAGGTCAGATATAAACAATGATTGCTATAAGCATCATCATCGTTTATATAAGATCAATTGCTCTTCATATTTAATATTTCTAGAGATAAGTAAAATCGAATTTAAATAAATGATGTTCAGAATTCGCATTGAATAAAATTCGGAATTCATATAATATATATCCGCCATGTGTGAGCGGATATATGTGCTAAGTTTGTTTAAACCGAATGATTATCGGTTGTAAAGGAAGCCCGCGCGCCCAAAGGGACACGTCCCTTGAGCGGATGTGTCTCCACGTGTGGAGACACGTCCTCTCAAGAGACGCATCCCTTGGAGGCGGGTCTCCTTACATACAAAAGGTGGTTCCACTCTTGATATGCAAACATCGAAATTTATTAATGTTCTGCAATCAGTACATTCGACATTATGAGAAGAAATCTGAAAATCGTTTTTGACTTAGAATTTCTCACACAGAATTTCAGACCTTAGTTTATTCTTAGATTTTAGGATCCCATTTGATAAAGATTTGATTACATTTACAAAGTGTTTTACATTTGGTTCTCTTTTGAAGCTAATGCTAATCAATTGGCGTAGTGGTGGTTTGTGTTGTGATAATTCAAGGAAAAAATTGGTTAGCATATTTCAGTGGTATCAGAGCCTGTTTTCCTGCCAGCCTGTGAGTTTTAGTGCTTCGGTTATCAGATGAGAGTCAGAGAAGACCGATACTACATCTGAAAGCATAACAAAGTTTAGTTTCAGCTTCAAAAGTTTTTGAAGTTGACACTTTTTTCAGAGGTTCGAGAAACCTTGTCTTGTCAGATTAAGGTATGGCTAATGAAGAAGAGATTAAGTTGGCAGAGACACTTTATATGGTTGGAAAGAGTCTTGACAAAGAATTTCAGTCAAGGGAGAATGAAGAGAACATTCTTCATTTGTTAGAACAGTGTTTGAGGCAAGTGAAGCAATCACCTTCAGAGGAAATTCAGTTGGCATTAGCTCTTGAGGTGACTTTTTTGAATCGGCCCTATTGGCTGAGGCATCTTGATGAAGAAGTAAAATTGTTGGTTACTTCATGCCTCAGTGAAGTGATGAGAATTTTGGCACCCTTGGTACCTTATGATGATAAAACTATGAAGAGAGTTCTTCATATGTTCGTGGAAAGTTTTCAAGATCTTGATGAAACTGATAGCAATCAGTACTCCAAAAGAGCTACTATATTAAAGATCTTTTCAGAACTCAAAACAAGTGTGTTGTTGATAGATTTGGGTATGCAAGATCGAATATATTATTTGATCCATTACCTCTTCATTTCAATTTGGAGTGAACAAGAGGAGGATGTAGTTGCAGCAATGAGAGACATTTTAATTTTGATTATCAATGAGATGGATGACATTCCAAAATCCGTCCTATCTTTCTTGCTTAACATTCATGAACAAGAAGGAACGAATTCTTCTATTGCTGGTATGGTAATTAGAGATTTGTTCAAACAGTGTGAGGGAAAATTGAAGCCTCACTTGAAGAAGATAGAGCAGATAAATGAGGTGGTCATTAATGCAGAAGATAAAATGTTGTTTCTCAATGATTCTATGGATATACCTGTTGATATGTATTCACCTACACATGAAGGGCTTATTGAAGACAAGAAGGATAGAGTCTTCGAAACAGCTAGCAATGATGAACCTCTACTTCATTTCAGTGAAGATGACATCAATGGTCATGGATTTGAATTGTTTGATCATCAAACTAAGCTCTTGGAGAAAGATTCTTATGAATATACCAGTTTTGTTGAGTTGGGAGTTGTCTCATTCAAAGAGTCACCATTCCAAGTGACGTATGAAGGGCAATTTCCTTTTGATCAAAATCAGCCCTTCAACATTTGGGATGTGGGTGTGAAGGCACCTAATTTTGTTAAGAAACTTGTATGGGATAAATTTCCCTTTGATCCCAATAAAGAACATAATTTTGATTTCATTGCAAGCTTTGAGATGGCCCTCGGAGGAGAAAATGTCTTTGACAAAGAAGCTTGCATGGATAAGCCCCATAATGAACCCTTTAAGATGGTTGTAGCCACTAAGGAAGAATTTGTTACTGCTAAAACTTTTAGGACTGCAATCAATATTGACTCATTGATCATGTTGGGGGCTTCTTCAGTATATAATCAAGGAGACAGTGAAGGAGAAATGGAGCTTGAAGACCACAGGGCCCTTGATGATGAAGATTTTAAAGAGGTTATCAAATTCAAATCAGATTTACCACATCATGAAGCTGATTATCAACAAAGGCCCGAAGAATTGGTAGGATTTGATTCTCTTCATGACCTTGAGCATTTTCAGTTGATGGGTGGTGAAAGACAAGAGTCTTGGAGCAGCTATGGGGGTAGCAAAGACAAGAAACAAAGTTTTGATTTTGAAATACAGTTGATCAGTAGTTCACCATCCTTGCACTTTTGTGAGTGGAAAGGTCAATTCATGTTTTCCATTGAGGATGAGGTGCATGCCTTATTTAGATTTGACTGCTCATATAGTTTGATTGAAGAGAGACAAGAGTTTGGGATGGAGTCACTCTCTTTAATTTGCAATTTATTAAAGACTCCTTAGTGATTATGAAATCAGAGTATCTATGCTGGATTAAAGATCGGGATTACGCCTATGAATTCACAAAGAAGATCATTGGTGTTTTTCAAGGAAGTGAAAGAAAGGTTGATTAGCTTACCCTTGAGTTTGAATCAATGAAGTGCATGTTAGAGAATGCTCAGTTGGGTGTAATGGAGGTTGGAGACCAGCTAGCTGATTTCAAACATCTCAGAGAATGTGAGGACGAGTTCTACTCTATGATTGATAATCCTCCAAGCTTGATGCATAAGAGGTTTAGAGAATTCAGTCTCCATATGGGAAGTGTTGATTCATGACGACTTCCCCATTTTTTACACCAAGGTGTTTTATCCTTTGGATTGAGTAATGCTCACACTAACCTATCTTGGGAGATGGATTTGAAGACAATGTTTGTTTCAGTCTCCCTTGTTTTTGAAGCTTTCTTGGATAGACTTCAGTGGTTCACCAAAGAAGTCAATAATTTTCTGAGTGTGCATTTGGAGTTGATTGGCACTCAGGAATGTGTTGTGAATTTCTTCAAGGGTGTGGTGGATCACTCTTGGTCAGGTATCTTTGTTTGGCACCCTTTATGTGGAATGAAAAATCTTTTGGGTTATGGTAGGAAGGTTCCTTAGAGGGATAAGGATCAAAATTTTAGAATTAATGCTGATGTTCCCTTCCTTACCAGCCACTTGATGATCCCATTTGTTTATCAACAAATGGATTGGAGAGAAATTTTGAGCAAAGAATGGTTCTTTTCTATGATGGAACTGTTTGAATGGGTGTTCCTAGCTTTGAATTTAAGTAGATTGGTCAAATTGAATGAGAATTTCCATATGGCAGCAACTGTTTTTTTCTTAGCATATTGATTTCTCTTAGATCGGATGTTGAGTCATTCAATTTTGACTTGGTGGGCAGTTGGTATGCTCATATTTACACTACACAATCTCTTTTCAGAGATGATTTTTGGCCTCAAGTAGGAAAAATGGTGATTCAAACTGATCAAAACCAGTTTTTGGAAAGAGTTTTGAGTTCTTTTCAGTGATTACCTGCACACATTCTTTGGTATCTATGTTTGGGGCAGTGAGTTAGTAACTGATTTGGTTCACCAATTGAAGACTCATGAGGTGAAATTTGTAAGTTTTTCTTGGAGTCTTTTCAGTTATATCAGTTTACTTCAAAGAAGGCATTATACATCTTCATGGAATTGTGAGGATGTGATGGGGGATCTTTTGCAAGGAGTTGCTCTTCTCTTTGTAAGATGTGTTGGAAGAGTCACATATGCTGTTGTGACTCTATTTGATGTTATAAGGAGTTATGTTGAGGAGCATGTTTATGAGTTGAGTAGTATTTTCTTCTTAATACTTGAGATTGTGTTTGACATTGGCTTTGCAAATTTTAACTCCTCAGAGTTTTCAGGACATGAGATGCTGCAAGATTTTGATTTCAGTTCTTCTAGGCCTATCAGTTTGGATCTCAGATATGGTGACTCTTCGGGGTTACAAGAAAGATTAGAGCAGTCTTGGAATATTGGATATGTTTATGTGATCAGTGTGGTGCAACATCAACATGGTGGGTCTTTACAGAGATGGATTTGGGACCTTGGGATCCTATTTGGCATAGTAAGGATCAAATTTTTTTCTCGAAGTGTGGTGGCATTGCTTGAGGACAAACAATTTTGGGGAGGGCGGACTGTAATGTCCCCGATTTAGCCCTACGCTCTTCAATTGGTTTTAGCCTATTTTTGGAAACTCGTAGGCTAAGCAGAATTGGAAATTAGGGTTTCCTATTTTTTAGGAGGTTTTAGATGCAGTTTTGAGGGCTTGCATGTGAGAGTTTTTGATGCATGTTTGGTGGAGCTTTCTGGGTTTCTGGAGAGCTTCAGAATGGTGTAACGTGCATCTCCATCTGACAACCTTTTCAGGCACTTACTATTTATAGTAAGTCATGTTGGCTTCCCGGTTTGTGTTCAGAAGGTGTTTGGAAACACTTACTATTTATAGTAAGTCGTGATATTGCTTAGTTGGTGTTTAGAGGAAGTTTTGCAAATTTACTATTTATAGCAGTTTGCTATTTTTGTTAAGTCTATCTTTTAGCAGTATCATTCTAGCAGCAACTCAATCATTTGTAGTTCAATGTGGTTGATTAGTTTGGCTTTTTGATGGTTTTGAAGTTAACTTATTAATTTTGGCATTCGCTATTTTTAGTAAGTCCATTTATGGCAGTGGCATCATCATCAACTTGGTTTAGCTTGGCAAATGTCAGTTTGCTAATTTTAGCAGTTTGTCAGTTGTAGCTTGGGCGTTGCTATTGGCTACCTCTTTGGACTAAGTTGTATACTTAGTCAATTTTATGTTCTGAAGTTGTAACCCATGCCTAGGCTTGATGACTTCAAGTCGTTTTTAAAAAGGGGACATAAAAGGGTTGATTTGAGCATTTAATATTAATTGTTTTATTGTGCATTTTAAAGGTGGACACCTAGAGGATGATAAGTAATGTTTTATTAATTCTAATAAAGTAAATGCTTGAGAGGTGGCATCCCTTGGAGGAAATTGAAGAGTTTTTTGAGGGAGTTTCAAATTGATTCATTTTCCAGTTGAAGAGTCTATTTATTGATGCATTGCTCATTCATTCTCATCTTTGGAAAATATTGTAAAGCTATGCTGCTAGTTTGAAATCCAAAATCCAGCTAAGGGAAAGCTTAGCAAATTTACTCCATTTTTCGGGCCTGAAACTGTGGTTCCCTAGATGGTGATTTGAGAGTGTACTTCATCCAGAAGTACATATTGAGCATTATTGTGGAGTTTTGGTGAGATATTTCCAGTTTTCATATTGCTGGTTATTGTTTGGCTGAAGGAGATTTTTATATTCAACTTTTGGTATGATTTTTATTTGCTTCTGAGTATTGAAGCAATGGATTTCTATGGCATGGGCACCCCTTTCCATGCAATTTCTGATTTTAATTTGAAGTTTTTGATTTTTAAATGAAGTTTGCCCCTTTTGAGGCTGTACCTTGCCTGGGGCTGCCTTGGAGTTCGTGTTTAATTATTTGGAGAGCTTTTGATACAGTTTTTGTGTTAGACATTGGGTGCCATCCTCCTAGAAAGCTTTTGAAAACAATGTTGGCTAAACATTGCTTGAATTAATAAGAGAAAGTAGATTACTATTTATAAAGGAGGTAGAGCACTGTAGACATTTAAGACGTCTAACTACCTCAGCTACTGACTACTGTATCACTAATTGACCATTATACAATAGATAATTTAATATTGTAACACCCTCCCAGAAACTGTAGAACTGCTGACCAGAAGTCATCACAAAACGTCCAACCTGACGTTGGATAACAAAGCTGTCCTTCCCTGAAACCAGATACACACCGAGAACAACTGCCACGATTTTGAGGATAAATCAACAAACTGTTGAAACTTTTGCAGATGACCATGACGCCTGAGAACTGACTGCAAGAAGCTAGTTGTGCAGATGTTCGCCTCAGCAACTCCAAGTGCGACAAATACAAACTGCAACAAACCACAATTTTTAAGGAAAAAATCGTCAAACCCAAGATTACAAATTACCGTTTTTTCGGAAAAAACGGTAAAAACTAGATACCAGAGAGCCCTCTCGAATAATAGAAACCCCGATTAGGGTATACAGGAAAAACTCTTAGTTTTTTAGGAAAAAATTATAAACCTCCCCAGATTACAAATTTTTTTTTTAAAGGAAAAACGTTTAAAACCCATAAAGCCAAATTTTTTTTTTATAAGGGAAAAAGTATTTAAAAAGCCCATAAATCTCTCAACAAGCACGGATTTCGAGGCACTTTGAAGACAAAATCCAGAAGATCTGAAAAGTACCTAGAAAAGGATGGTGAAAACCCAAAAAAATTTCGAATACCCAGAAAATTTCGTCAACACCCATGTGCACAAATTTTGAGGCACGAAAAACGAAGCCCCCTAACAAATCGGAGACCAACCCAGTTGAGCTATCGAAAAACCCAGAATGAATCTGCAATCGAAAAATAATTTCGCCTTGAAATAGAGGTTAAAAACCTTAGACGAACTGGCAGAAACCCTTGGCCACCATTAAAGCTTCAATAAATTGCAGAAATGAGGTGGAATTTGGACAAAAAATTGACAAAAAAAAAATGCCAAACCCTAGGCGACCAAGAGACAGATCAGAAAGACGTCCAACGGAGAGCAAAAAATCGCATTTGAAAACCAGAAAAACGCGTCAAACGGAAAAACGCGATTTTTGGTGCCAAAAAAAAGAAAAATCCTTCAAAATGCGGCCCAAAACTTTGCAAAATCACGTCTAAAATGGCGCCTAGGAGATCGCGTGTCAACCAAGAGTAAAAAGGTGCTCAGAAATCCGTGAAAAAACCGTCAAAACGCAGGTAGAAATCATGAAAATGTGTTTTAGAAAGTCGCGCGCTAGAAAAGACCTTGAAATCGTAGCCAAAAAGTGCTAGAAAACGTGAGCAAAAACCAGAAAAAAAACACGCCTTTAGTTTGAGAAGAAACACGTGTCCAAAATGAAGAAAAAGCCGTGCCCTTCAGCACAAAATTGTGGCCACGAGTTTCAGAAAGAGCTGCGCCTAGATTTGCCAAGAGGGTCGAAATTTTTATGACAAAGAACTTCACAAAAATTTCAGACACAAACCCTCGAAAATTACAGACAAGGAGCCACGAAAAATTTTCAGAAAAAAAAAAAGTTTCTCAAAAACAAAAAAAATTTCGAAAGAAATTTTAGAAAAACTAATTTTTTAATTTTTGGCGTTGATACCATGAAAACAATGTTGGCTAAACATTGCTTGAATTAATAGAGAAAGTAGATTACAATTTATAGAGGAGGTAGAGTAGTGTAGACATTTAAGATGTCTAACTACCTCAGCTACTGACTACTGTAGCACTAATTGGCCATTATACAATAGAGAATTTAATATTCTAACAACTTTTGCAATTTATTTCAGGTCATTCGGACGAGTTTTGAGGATGCAATGAACATTTTGGTGATAGCATAGTTGCTGGTATTTCTTTTTCAGATTGTTGTTTTTTATATCAGACTTATTTCAATTTCTGATTTTGGTTTCTATCTTCAATAATTGAGAGATTATCAAGTGGGAGATCATCTATTTCATTGTGCTTTGTAAAGATTGTAATAACACTTGAAAATTGCAGTTGTTTTTCATTGTAAGACTGTAAACAGTAGTACTGTTTCAGTCATTTAACTTGCTGCATATTTTAGTGTTAATTTTCACATATTTGTAACCCTTGGATGGTTTACCGCTAGTGTGGAGAAAGATCAAACTAATCTCTCATTTATGACCCACTGAAAAGTGGCGAATTCCCAACTATTGAGTGGATGCCTGTCGCAAAAGATGAATTAGTTTGAAATTGTAATGCTCTTTTCCCCCACTAATTTAAGTGGTAGCGTGGAATCTCTCATGGCTGGTTCACCGCCTCTTTCTGTTTTCAGTTGTATTTACTTTCAGTTATAATTTAGTTTCCTCTGCCATATGTTAGCACCTCACCCACACTAGGTCTTGTGTGCACATTCTTGGCTTTGAGTGTTTTTCATTTGGTTATCTTTTGAACTAACGCTAATCAATTGGTGTAGTGCTGGTTTGTGTTGTGATAATTCAAGGAAAAAATTGGTTAGCACTTTCAGGGATCCCCTATCTCCATTTCTATTTATTATAATTGCATATTCATTGGGAAGAACAATTCAAAACGAATGCAATGACAAAAATTTGATTGGTATTACTATTAGTAAAGAAATAAAATCTCTGTTTCACCAACAATTTATAGATGATACTATATTATTTGGAACAACTAAAAGGAAAGAGGTTAGAGTCATTAAAACACTCTAAACAATTATACAAGAGCTTTCAATCAAGAAGTGAACACAACTAATTCCGTTTCTTTTCTTCCATACTAAATCTAAACTACTAAAGAAGATTTTAGACATTTTGAATTTGAAGATAAGAAAGTTTCACAATAAGTACTAGGGAATCCTTTTATTTGAAGGATATTGTTCGGCCAAGTTATGGGAACCAATGCTGGAAACATGTTTGAAAAAGGTGGATTCATGGAAAGGTCAATGCTATCTTGTTCAAGAAGGATTATCATGTTAAAAGCAGTAATATCAGCCATTCCAATTTATTTAATGCATGTTTGAATTTATCAGCAAAATCTTACAAATCACTGGAACAAAAAATGAAAAATTTCTTTTGGCAATGCGTGATGAGGAAAAGAAGATATTGTTGATAGCATGGAATAAGATTTGCAAACCCAAAGATGTAGGAGTAGTTGGTCTTTGCGATCAAAACATTCAAAATTTGCAATCCCAGAGGAGTTTTTTTTTTGATACGTAAATTTGATTGTATTGATGGCAAAAAACTTGTTACAAAATGCCCTTCCAATGCCAGAATTTGAAAAGAGGAGCTCGCCCCACATTGCTATCCAAAAAACTACCCCCGACAAAGACACAGTGGAACAAAACATGGAAAACCAGACATTGAACCATCTTCAGTACATCCAAACCTGCGCATTGCAAGGTAATACGAAAGACACCATATCATGCCTCCATGATGCCATCGAGTCGCTTAGAACGAACCACCCACACAACTAAGAGCATCTTGCCACCGTTCAAAGCCAAACCATGATCGCCACCAGCCCCAACCTTGTTTCATTTCTACAAAAAACCAGCCACAGACCAAAACCGTCACCCATCCAACTCCACACCCTCAACCAACAAAAATTCCCTGAAATGCCACCTCCAGTCGACTCCGCTTGAGGGTTCAAGAAACAGATGATGGTTCAAGAAAATAATATTGCAATGCCCTTGCTTTCGATGCCTCCGTAAAGCCTCACCCTTGATATCCAGAAGGAATGGATATTGTTTAACCACCACCCCTGGTAGAAGAGACCGATACATGTCTCTAGGGTGAGGTAGCCCGACGCCTAATTCTGCGATAATAATCACATCCATAACACCGTCCAACAGATTTTACCAGACCAACTTACGGATCATCAGGAGTGTCATTGCCTTCGGGACCTCCAAGTCTAGCAATGCGGCCATAAAGCGAGCTGCAATATCCATGTTAGTGCGCCATCTCTCAACCGAAGTCATGAATTCCTTGCCCAACAATAGCTGAACCACTTCCAAAACCAGACTATCCCAATACTTGAAGACGGATTTCAGCCGCCCATGCCCAATTTTCTCGAAGAAGGCCTAGAGCTTTCGCAAAGATTGTAGACACACTAGCGTTTCCATCATATTCGATGGCGAAAATTGGCGAGAGAAGAGGTTAATAAAGCTGAATACCACCCACAAAACGTGTGGCATTCCCAACCACATTTAATCCACCTCCATATTGCATCCTCCAGGTCGGCTGATGACAAGACCAATCATCAAAGGAAGAGATACGACCATTGTTGAGGCATCTCCATCTCCCACACTTCATTTAATACTAACCGGTGTCATTCCCCAGGACCGTGCCAACCAGACAATATGCCATCCGCCACGAGTCACCCGGATAGCACCAACACCGAGGCCGCCCACATGGCAACTGCGGTGGAAGTAGGAGGAGTTGATCTTAGGGATCAAATCATTCAAAATAAAGCTTTGGGGCAAAATTGGTTTGGAATATTTTCTCTAGATCTGATTGGGTTAAAGTTTTGTGAATTAAATGTTTGGAATCCACCTGTTTCCATAGAATCATAATGGTTTCAAATCCACCAAAAGGTTCAAGCATATGGAATTGTAGATTATCATGTAGATCAATCATCACCAACAACTAACATGGGAAATTGGCAAATGGAAAATCTGCTAGTTTTTGGACAAATCATGGAATGGATGGCCAATAATTGAAAATTGCCAAGATTTTAGTCACTATAAAAATATAGTTTCTTCAATTTTGGCAAGAAAGTGGCAGATTATCTCATTCTTGAGGAAAATAATGGTCATTTAGAATGGCCTTGGAAAGACTTTTAGGGTCTAGACTTGCCAAGAAACGAAGTTTCAAGTTTGAAGGAAATTTCGGACAAAAGGAAGATCTTTTTAACAAATGGTGATGATTTTGTTAGATGGAACTGTTTTAAGTCTAGGGCTTATTCCACAAAGATTGGTTACATCATAGAGGAAGTGAGTGAAGACAAAACTAATATACCTAGTCATCTTTGCTGGAACAAACAATTTTGCCAAAAGCAGAGGCTTCTTCATGGGTTGCTCTATAGAAAAAATTCCTAACAGGTAATAGCTTCCAAAAATTGGGCTACTATAGTCCCTCTAGGTATTCCCTTTGTAGAAAAAATGAGGAATTTGTTGATTATTTATTAGTTAATCTTTAGATTGCACAAAAATGTTGGCAATGCTTAGGTGTGAGACTGAAGGGGAAGAATGTGCTACCTAATGAAATCGTCAACCTCTCCCAATCATGGCGTGTGATTAAGCATCATTCCTTCCTCTCTAACCTTTGGACTGTCAGCCTATCAATTGTCTTATGGGAAATATGGAAACAAAGAAATAGAAGAATTTTTCAAGATAAAGTTCTCTTAGATGTTTCCTTCCTAAATAAATTAGAAGTGGTTGTTAACAACTAGTCTCTATCACAATCTTAAAAAGGGAAATCCTTTTCCTCTTGGGATAGAGAAATGAGATGTAATTGGCAAGGTCTTAAACTAGTCAAGTCTTCCAACCTTAGAAAATAAATCATCATAGTTCCACGGAGTTTCTTGATGGATAGACATAGGGACGAGTTTTGGGGACGGGGGACTACAGGCCTAAGTTTGGGGACGACAGGGGGACGGTGGCGACAAGGTGTTGAAATACATATGGTACTTGAAAATATAGTTATAAAAAGATGTATAAGAATTTTACGTCTTGGAGACAACTAGGAGTCCCCTAGACATCTTGAGGACACCTCGACATTGTCGAAGTCCTAGCGGCATCTTGGAGACATCGATGCTAATGTTGGGATGGTGGCGATGGTGGTGGGTTGGTGGGGGGACGTGCCCCCCAAGTCCCCAAGTCTTCGAGACAGGGACGCCTAGGAAGCACAGGGTTTTTTGGGGGAGACGCGTCCCTGTGGAACACATGAAACCATTTGAATTGCCCCCAAACCAAATTGATTGAAATTAAACTTTGATGGAGCTTCAAAGGGGAACCATGGCACTTTAGGTGCAGGTTGTATTATCAAAAATGTAAATGGAAAGGTAATTGGTGCAACATTGAAAAAACTTGAAAGCACAAATAGTGAAGCCAAAATACAAGCCCTTATCCTTGGACTCCAATTATGCAAGTTTTCAAATGCAGAAATGTGGAAATAGAAGGGGACTCTATGATAGTCATCATTGTAGTTATCAAGAGAAAGTCTCCTAATTGGAAGATTAACAACTTACTATAGGTACAATCACTTTTGGAGAACTTGGGCAATTTCACCATAGGCCATAAATAGAGAGAAATTAATAGTGAAGCTGATCTTCTTGCAAATAATGCTATTACTATTAAAGAAGATAGCATCATTAATTTAAGCTTAAGTCCTTGGCCAAATCTTCAAAAGGTAATTGATGACCAAAGCAAGTCGAATAAAGAAGACACCAAGTATAATAATGACACTCATTGTTGAATGTATTGGTGCTAAGTATTTGAAGTAGAAGCGAAATTGCATGGACATTTATATGGATGCAAATACGATATTTGAGACGGATACAACCATTTTTCAAGACACCTAATATGGATACAATAAGATACAACATTCATAAAAAAGAACCCATATATATAACACAATTTTCTAAGTTATTTGAGGAGATTTTCATTACTTTAGAAGCAATATGGACACATAATTGCTACATATTCCACAATGTTTATATTTAAATATAATTTCATTATCAAAACAGAATTCAAATACATTGATAGAATCACAAGCTATCAAAAATATCATCATTGTTCTCCTGAAATTGGAGTTCTAGATCAAGAATCTTTGAAGAGCTAGGATAGTTGGATTGAGTATGACCACCAACTAGATTCCCAAAACCAAATCAAGATGCACTGGAGGGTCCTCCTACTATGTCAAAATTCTCAACAATGCGATTGCGATGTGTCAATGCATTTATGGATACATCAATATCACTCATCTCAAGCTACACATCCCAAAGTTTATTAGGTCCCTTCATGTAGTTTGTGGAGGAATGTGACAAGAGACGAAGATTGGAATGAACATATACAAGGTCCTCTACTTTACTAGCTGCCAATGTGTTTCGTTTCACCGAATGGATGAAGCCGTATGTGCTCCAATTTCTCTTAGATGCACAAGAACTTGAAACTTATAAAAAAATTGATCTTACAAATTATCCAAATGCAAACTGTTGATGAAGGGTAGCTTCGGTCAGATATAAATGATGATTGCATTTATGCATCATCATCATTTATATGTGATCGAAATTACTTATCAAATAAATAATTCTGAAAACAAGAAATTTGAATTTATGAGCATGAATAAAATTCGAAATATAAATAATGTTCAAACTTTGCATTATATAAATCGTAGGGTGTTAAATGCTTATATGTTTATGTTGACCACCGATTAGTATTGGTTGGTTAAGAGAGACCCGTGCCCTTCAAGGGACACGTCCCATGAGAGGACGTGTCTCCACTTTGTGGAGACACGTCCTCTCATGGGGTGCCTCTCTCCTTGGAGGTGCGTATCTTCTTGGAGGTGTCTCTCCTCCTTCTAGTACAAAGCATGATGACAATCATTGATTGTAGACATCAAAATTAATAAATGTTCTGCAATCAGCACATTCAAAATACAAGAAGTGAAATCTAACTTAGAATTTTTACACAAAATTTCAGACTTAGAATTTCCAGGTCTTTCTTAGGATTCAATTTGACAAAGATTTGATTAACATTTACATGGTATCAGAGCCAAGTTGAGTGAATCCAAATCAAATCTAGATATCAGATTGCTTAGGAAAATTTGTATTTTTAAATCGAATTCAGATCACATTCTTCATAATGTCAAGTGTGATCAGATTTGAAGATCGTCTTGCAGGAGCAAACAACTTCACATCATGGAAATTTAGAATCATGATGATCCTTAAAGAGAATAAGTTAGACTCATTTGTGAGAGAAAACAAAAGGGAACCTGAGGCCGACCCTGAGAAAACTCAGGAGCAAACAACTTCACATCATGGAAATTTAGAATCATGATGATCCTTAAAGAGAATAAGTTACTCATTTGTGAGAGAAAACAAAAGGGAACCTGAGGCCGATCCATGAAAATCTTAGTAGATGCAGTTAGGGATCATATAGTGCCCATTCTAGCAAAACATGAATCTGCATATCTAATGTTCAAATCCTTTGAGAGCACCTATGAGATAAACAACACTAGTAGGACTCTTGCATTAAAGAGGCAAATCAACAATGTCCAAATAAACAAAGGAGAAACTATTAATGCATACTTCATGAGGATCATTGAACTAAGGGATCAATTATCCACAATTGGATATCAAATTGATAGCAAAGAGTTAACTCTAATTGCACTAGGAGACCTACCAAACTCATAGGAGACATTTGTTCAAGGAATAAGTTTGATAGGCTAAGAACAAACTGCCTACAAGAGGAAACAAGACTCTCAACAAAAGAAAACAAACAAAAGAACATAGACGAAGAGAAATTCCTATGGAAAAGGATCTTCCAAGAAGAAAGACATCTCTCAAGTACAATGTTTTAGATGTGATCAATATGGCCACTATGCAATGAAGTGCCCTGACAGATCAAAACAACAAGCATCCTTTGCTAAAGTAGGAAAGTCAAATCCAGACCATGAATTTGAGAAATTTGATTCTATTCAGCCTTATCTAGTCAAGTATCTAACAACACCCACAACTGGGTAATTGATAGTGGTTCTTCAAGGCATATCACAGGGTTTAGAGAACACTTAGACACTATGACTGAAGAGACTGATGAAGAAGTAACCATTGGGGATGATTCTGCACACCCTGTAAAAGGGGTTGGAACTTGCTCCATCACATTGAAATCTGGTCTCTCCCTTCAACTCACTGGAGTTTTATTTGTACCTGTAATAAAGAGGAATCTAATATCCATCTCTGCCCTTGAAGACAATGGATATAGAGTTACCTTTATGGATGGGAAAGTTCTGGCATGGCCTAAGAACTCAACTATAAAGAAAGCCCAAACCATAGGTATAAGACAAGGGTATCTTTACCAACTATGTATTGAGGTTAAGCAAGCCCTTACCCTTGATACTTCTGATTCAAATGAAATTTGGCATAGAAGATTAGGACACCTTCATTTCTGCGCCCTACCTTCTGTAGAAAAACTTGTAATAGGATTACCTAAGTTAAAACCATCTCATGAAGGAACTTGTAAAGGTTGAGCCCTAGGAAATAATACAAAGGGATCCTTTCACAATAGCTTGTTTAAAACCCAAAATGTATTAGAACTGGTTCACTTTGATTTATGTGGACCAATGTCTGTACCTTCCAAGGCAGGCTTCCTATACTATGTCATATTTATAGATGACTTCTCTAGGAAGACCTTGATTTATTTCCTTAAGTGTAAAGAGTCAATAGAAATCCTTAAAAGGTTCAAGGAGTTCAAAGCTCTTATTGAAAACTTCTCTGGGCGTCTCTGGGAAGAAAATAAAACTCTTAACGACAGACAATGGGAAAGAATACACCCCTGAAATCTTTAAGGAATTCTGCATGAGTGCTGGGATTAAGAGGGAGTTTATAGTAGCCTACAACCCTCAACAAAATGGGGTTGCTGAAAGGAAAAATAGAACCATTGTAGAAACTGCTAAAGCAATGTTGCTTGACCAGAACATTGAAACTTCATTATGGGCAGAAGCCTCTAGAACTACTGTCTACATTCAAAATAGATGTCCTCATTCTCATCTAGATAATAAAACTCTTGAAGAAACTTTTACCGGCATAAAACCTGATATTAGTCATTTTAGGATTTTTGGTTGCCCTGTCTATATTCATGTGCCCAAAGAGAAGATATTCAAACTAGAACCTTTTGGAAAGAAAGGGGTATTTATGGGATATAGTTAAACCTGCAAGGCCTACAGGATATTCGTACCCAGGCAGAAACAAATTGAATTGAGCAGAGATGTCATCTTTGAAGAAGACATTGCATTCAAAAGGGCAAGAAGTTCTAGTGAGATAGAAACCTATTTCCCTAGAGTATTAGAAGTGGAACCTGCTCTTGAGATTTAGAGGGAGTATCCTGAGGAAATGCCAAATGAACCTTAATCTAATTCAGATGAGAATACAAATGACAACGGTAGAAAGAGGCCACTTTGGACTAGAAAGATGATCAAAGAAGCCGAGAATCTTGCAACACCCATAGGAACGTTTAGGGAAAGTAAAAGACCCAAACAGTTCTCAAGCTATGTTGCTCTAATGAATAACATCATAAAGTCAGAACTTGACAGTGTTACAGAAGCCTGTAGACATCAAGTATGGAAGGACGCAATGACGGAAGAATATCAGTCCATTCTAAAGAATGATGTATGGGATATAGTGCCTAGACCAAAAGAGAAATCTGTTGTCTTTTTTAAATGGCTCTTCAAAATCAAACATGCTGCTGATGCCAGTATAGAAAAACATAAGGCACGTTTTGTGGCAAAAGGTTTTTCACAAAAGGAAGGCATTGATTATGAATAAACATTTGCACCTATTGCCCGTTACACATCTGTGAGAGCAGTGTTAGCCATTGCAACAGCTAAAGGCTAGAAAATCCACCAAATGGATGTGAAAACTGCCTTCCTAAATGGAACCATTGAAGAGGAAGTCTATCTAGAACAGCCTGAAGGTTTTGTGATACATAAACCTGACTCACATGTATGTAGACTAAAGAAAGCTCTCTATGGACTTAAACAGGCTCCTAGGGCCTGGTATGAAAGAATTGACAACTACCTCTTGGGACTAGGATTTTCCAAGAATGATGCAGACCCAAATCTTTACTTTAAGGTAATCAAAGGTGATATGTTAATAATTATTTTATATGTTGATGACCTGCTGATAATAGGAGAAGATCACCTCATTGCTCAAGGAAAGAAGGATCTAACTTCAGAATTTGACATGAAAGACTTGGGCATCTTACACTACTTCCTAGGTTTGGAAGTATGGCAAAAATCAGATGGCATTATACTAAACCAAGGGAAGTATACTATTGATATTTTGAAGAGATTTGGAATGTTGGACTGTAGACCCATGTCTACACCTATGGAAACCAACCTTCACAAACTGAAAGAAGTAGCATCAGAATCCAATTGCGCAGATCCAACCCTATATAGACAAATGATTGGATCCTTGATGTACTTGGTTAACACTAGACCTGATATTTGCTATGCAGTGAATGCTCTTAGCCAGTTCATGTGTGAGCCAAAGGAAATTCACCTTATGGTTGTGAAACATATATTGAGATATCTTCAAGGCACTATTGGATATGGTCTTCTTTACAGAAATGACCAACTTGATCTACATGGATATTCTGATTCAGATTGGGTTGGAAGTGTAACCGATCGGAAAAACACATCAGGATGTTGCTTCAGTTTAGGATCGGCTATGATCTCTTGGATCTGCAGAAAACAGTCTTCAGTAGCACAAAGCTCGACAGAAGCTGAATACATTGCAGCCTCTATGGGGGCAAGAGAAACAATTTGGCTTTGAAAATTGCTTGTGGGGCTCTTTGGTGATTCCTTGAATCCTACAATCATTCATTGTGATAATCAGAGTTGCATCAAACTCTCTGTAAATCCTGTATTCCATGATAGATCTAAGCACATTGAGATCCCCTACCATTATGTAAGAGACATGGTAGAAAGGAATGTGATCCAGTTGGAGTATATTAGTACAAATGATCAAACAATAGACATTCTCACCAAACCTCTCTCCCGAATCAAGGTAGAACACTTCAGGAAGAAGCTTGGTATGGTTGAAATGTAATTTGATATTATGTTTGAAATTCAAAATTGTTTAGAAGTTGTACTAATATATTTAAGATGTTTAATGTGTAAACTCTTTTGTTAGGTGTGTGACTCCATGACCTTATTGGCCCGCTCCCCCTGTGTACATTATTGAAAGGTGGCGATCTTTCTAATAATGAACACTTGTATGTGACATTGTAAAGTGACGACTCTACAATGAGAGTTGAACTATCAGGATAGATATCATGTGACTTGATATCTGTGGACATGTCATGATAGTATCTCTTGGACACTTTGATGGATATCATGGGACTTGATGTCATTTGAAGATCATTGTGATCCTTAGAGATAATCATGGTGGATAATTATATATCCGTGGATATGCCATGAATTATTATGGTAGACATCATGTGACTTGATGTCAGTGCACATACCATAATGAAGATGTGATTATGAAGAATGTCATGTGACTTGACAATATTGAGAAATCATATCATATCTTTGATATCACGTGTGAAGGTGATATCTCTACTTATTTTAGAGTTATCTTCCCTAGCTAAGAGGGAGTGTTGATGAAGGGTAGTGTTGTGACCTTTTTCACACATCACCCCATCCAGATGGGGACCCCCTAATTTTTGCTCCATTCTGGTCGTTTGGCTTTGGTTAGTGCGTCTCTCTCTCTATCTCTGGTCCTTCCGGGGACGTCCCATCGTTTGACCCAGGTTGAAGTATTGGTTAAGTCTATGTAATTAGGGTTTTCATCCTTTAGGCTTATTTAAGGTCAAACCAGGTTATCAAATTGAAATCTGAGCTTAGTACAGCAATCACAAGGCTTTCGGCAGGGTCCCATTAAATTTTCAATGTATTCTGGCAACTTGCTATTTTTAGTAGGTATTCAATTTGGGACTATTTTATCGAAATTTTGGGAATTCTGTCAGTTCCACCACATTCAGGTAACATCAAGCTGCTTGCACGTAAATTTTGAGCCAGATTGGACAATTTGCTATTTTTAGCAGTTCAGGCTTCAAGAGTCATTTTTAGGGGTCAAACATATGATTCTTCATTGCATGTCCAGAGATTACTTCTGGGTTTCTCGAAACCTTCGCAGCGATATAACATGCAAACCAAGACGACCACTTTCAGAGTTCAGCCTTCAGAGGCTATTTTTAGGGTTTGCATGCGGAGTTTTTCAACGCATGTCCGGATACTCCTTCTGGGTTTTTCAAGAGCTACGCAACAGTGTGACATGCAAGCAAAATTGATCACTTTCAGGGACTTACTATTTTTAGCCAGTACATGCATGCAGACCAGTTTTCTGGGTTTTTCTGAGTTTCTTGAGACCCCACGGGCAATATAACATGCAAAACCATCCGGCAGTGGATGAGTCACTTTTCAGGCAGTTTCTATTTTTAGCAGGTACACTCTGGCAGCCGCCTAACACTCCAGTTCAGCAAGCAGAACAACATGCAGAAGGAACGAAGTCAAATGGAGACCGTTCGGGATACATGCAAATCAAATTAGGGTTTCCACTTTTATAGGGGGTGAAATCCAGAAACAGTCAAAACAGAGTACCCCACCCATGTCAGCATACTTCAAGGCACTCGCTGGCAAAATTTGAGCAGAATCGGGGAACTTACTATTTTTAGTAAGTCAGGGCACGGCTATAAATAGTAGGTTTGCACCCGAGGTTGGCATCAGAGCGACACTCAAGCTATTAGTTTCAGGTCAAACAGAGCTATTGAAGTCAAAAAATCAAGAACTTACTATAAATAGCAGGTCAGGGCAGAGGACTGGCAAAACAGGTTCACAAGGCAGAGAGTATCATATGGTGAAATTTTCAGGCAAAACGGAGCTATAGGGGTCGAAAATCAAGGGACTTTCTAAAAATAGCCTGACTTGCCCAAAATAGACGGTGAAGACGAAGGCAGGCAGAGGTATGAAAATTTTTTCTAAGTCTGGAAAATGAAAGTTGCCTAGTGAAAATGCGCCCCAGTCAAGGTGATGAAGACTTAAAATATTCTAAGTATGGGAAATGAAAGCTCATGTGTGAAAATGCGCCCACCTCAAGATTGATAGCTTAAAATATTCTAAGTGTGAAATTGGAAGTCACACATGCCAAATGCGCCTTCACTTGAAAGTAGCCACCTCTATTTGCGCCCTCATCTTGAAGCCCACCATGCTATTTGCGCCCTCAAGATAAAAGGAAGGTAATGATTGATGAAACACCTAAGGCATGAAGTGGAAGTAGGGACATTGGAATGCACCCTCAAACAAAAGCTTGCCACCCTAAATGTGCCCAGCCAAGATGAATTTATCAAAAACGCCTAAGGCAAAAAAAAAGTGAAAGCTTGAGGTAGTGTTTGCGCCCAAGAAGAGTTAGGAGTTTTCTGAAAATGTCTAAGGCGTGAAAAACAAAAATTGCTAAGGCATTGGGAACAGAAGTAGCCATGTCTATTTGCGCCCTCAAGGTAAAAGGAAGGTAATGATTGATGAAACGCCTAAGGCATTGAAATGGAAGTAGGGACATTGAAATGCGCCCTCACATGAAAGCACATCACCTCAAATGCGCCCAACATTGTGAGAGCCATCCAAAATATTTATAAGGCAAAAAAAAAACAAAACCTGAAGGTATCAAATGCGCCAAGGTTGTTGGAGACTTAAAATGTCTAAGGCACGAAATGTGAGTAGCATATGCCATTTGCGCCCAAGGAGGAATGAGAAGCTTGGAAATTTCTAAGGCACAAAATCAAAGTGGACATGTTAAATGCGCCCAAGTTGAAACAAGGAGGCGAAAAGTATACAAGGCGTGGGAAAATGAAAGCTAGAGGTGTGAAATGCGCCCATGAGTAATGGAGGGTCATAAACTAAGGCATTGAAATGAAAGCTTGCCACCCCAAATGCGCCCAGCTTGTATGAGGAAGTTTGAAAATTCTCTAAGTGTTTGAAATGGAAGCACATGGTATAAAATGCACCCAAGCCACAAACAAGATCAAGCAAACATAGGAAAATCTAAGGCTTGGAAAATAGAAGTGCAAGGCATAAAATAGAAGTTCAACATGTATATGCGCCCATCTCCAACAAGCTCTTGAAAATGCCTAAGTAATGAGGAATTTGCCTAAGTTAAAAATGAAAGTCACACATGGAAATGCGCCCTAGCATGGAGGTACATGGGTCAAGGTGCGCCCAAAGTGAAAAGATTTAAATCTATTGCTAAGTATGTGAATTGGCTAAGGCATGGAAATAAAAAAAATATATATACCAAGGGAAGTACGCCAAGGAAGAAAATGTTAGAAATATTTTCTAAGTGAGATAAATATTTCACTGGAGAAAGTACGCCTTGATATGAATTAAAAAAAATAAAAAAAATAAATTCCAGAGACATTTAAATGAAGTGGACACAGTGACGAAGTTTTATTTCCAAGGCGGAAGCAATTGATATATTTTTTTCCATGTGTCAAATAAAATTAAATGAACCCTTTTAAAATACACCCATGGGTCGGGAAATTTTAAAATTAATTTCCTAAGGGAAATTTTAATATTTTCAGAGGAAATTCGTTTTGCCTAGATTATTTTCCTAACAAAAATTAAATCTCAGAGGATGAGTTATTTCAAACAGGCAAGTGATTTTAAATCACCCGGAGTTGAATATTTTAAGGAAAAAATTTAAAATGTTTAAGGCAAATTTTATGAAATTGAGGATTTAAATCGCAGACATTTTAAAAGTTGGAAATGAATCTACAACTCCCACGAATTTTTTCGAATCAAATTTATTTAAACACTGCGAAGATTTTAAAATGGAATTTTCAACCAAGTCAAGTGATTTTTCTCGCGAGTTGTTTAAATCACCAAGAGTTAACTGGCAGACTAGAAAGGAAAATTCGAAATTTGAAGAAGAAAGAATCTTCATTAATGGCAACTGCCATAATGACCGGCTGACGACTAGCCCACTACTGTGCCTGAATTAGAAGATGCCGAACGGAGAGAGTGGAGAATTGATGAAGGTACTAAAAATAGCCCTAGCACTACTCAGCAGGATTCTTCACAAAGAGCTATTTAAACAACTTCATTTCTCTCATTTCTTCACACGTTTTGAAGAGCTTGGAATTGCTGAAGTGAGGAATTTTGTGAGAGATTGAAATATTTTTGAGGTTGCTGAGAGTGAGTTTGAGTTTTACTTTCTAAGTTGAAGTTGTTGGAGGAATTTTATTTCCAAGCTGCTGAGGGTTTTTTTTCCGAAAGGTTGAAGGTGTGTTGCTGCGATTTTCAAAATTGTATGCTAGAGATTTATTTTCCTCGGGAGATCTTTATTTTCAAAACTGCTGAAAGTCGAAGTGCTGAGGAAGTTGATTGCTGTTAGAGTTGAGAAGAAATTCGAAATTTCGTATTGCAGCAATCTCTTTATTTCTTCTAAAATTGCCGAAGTCAACGAAGTGTGGTCAAGAGAATTCAAATTATTTGTGCTGAGAAAATTGTTCACATTGCTGAAAACTATCGGTTTGCTGTGATTTTCTTCGCCAGTCAGAGTGCAGTTGCTGGAAGCTTCTTTATAAGCTCGGAGTTTTTATACAGTTTGAGGTTTGGAGTTAGATAATTATGCTGAAGAATTTTATTTTCAAAAGCTAACTCCACATCCGCGGCCGTCTCGGAGGCTATTTTATTTTATTAAAAATCTGCAAACTAACTTATTCTTGCAGATGGCTGGAGCAAAGGATGTTGCAGGAACAAGCAGAGCCGTAGGCAGAGCTGCAAACACTGAAACAGCCAAGGCTAACTCATCCCGGCAGGCAATGATCAAAAGGCTCGCCAAGTCATTTCTTCCAAAATCGGCAATCGTCTCAAAGTTGGCGGGATTAAGTGACACCAACCTCGGGTCGTTTAATCTAAATGCACTCAAGTCTAGGATGTACGGACTGGGAGGCCATCAACCATCAGTCACGGCACATAACATCATGAAGAGTGGTATCTATGCAGCCGCTGGTTTTCCACCAGCAATTCAGTGCCGGAGCTAATTATGGAGTGTGCGAACCACTACAAGCCGGAGCGTAGAACCATTGTCTCGCCGGATGGCAAATTGCTTGCCAACTTCACGCCAGATGCCATCGGAGAGGCATTTGGGATTCCTACTGCCGAAAAGATGCTGTACAGATCAAAGGAGAGGGCGGATAAAATGTACTCCACCTCCTTCGAGAGGGTTGCTGCGGTCATCAACAGAGTTTGGATGCAAAAGCCAAAGCCACCTCGCACTAGACTCCCAAAGCAGATAATTGCCGAAGATGTGAAACAGGAATACTGCGACTTGATGATGATGTTGAGCCGAATAAATGGGAGTGCACAAGCCTACTTCTTCGAGCCATGGATGTTCTACTTCATCGAGATCATATTGGAGGGAAAGGAATGTGTTGACTGGGCAAGAATGATCAGTGATAACATAGATGAGTAGTTCAGGAGCCTGAGGGGGACGAAAACCTTTTACATGAGCTCGTATGTGATATATATGCTGGCAAGAATGACCAAGTATCGAGGGATTACATACAAGGAGCCAATAGGCTGTGCACCTGATCAGTTCAAAATCCATGAGGCCTGCACACAGTTGCATCTAGCTAACCCTGCCAGTTACAAACGGGCTAATGATGCATTCACAATGCACATCACGAGGACCCTTCAGCGGAGAACGCAGCAAAGAATATCCAAAGAGGCACAAGCATTGATCGAGGAATACGGATATTGGCTCATCCAATTTCCGAAATTCACTTACATTAGGCTGCAGGGGTTCACTTCGTATCCATACCGGCTACCGAGGTACCCCACCGATCACATTATAATGCTGGAAATATCTAGGCAGTTGATCGCCTATGATAAGATTCAGAAAAAGAAGAAGAAGGGTGGACTTGACTTTCCTATTGCCATGGGAAATTCCACTGAGGTGTGTCCCTCCTTGCAGGCAGCTCGAGAGGCAGAGGATGAGCTGCAATTCTATCATCTATCGTATCACACAGGCAGACAGGATTTTGATCCGTACAAAAACATCCGAATGATACAGAACGTCGAGTACCGACACAAGGCCCACATTGAGGACTTTTGGGCAAATGCTGTTGATGAGGTTAAGATAAGGAAAAGGATGTTTTCCAGGCTTCCCCTCAAATTGATTAGGGAATGTGAGATCATTCCAGTTCCCGACTAGGTGGAAGAGGATGTCAACGTTATGCAACCCGACTATGGTTCAGTCAGGGATACTTCGGTTCCACCACCTGATTGGTCCGAGCCAGAAATCATGGACTTGGACACGGTCTCTATTCCGGTGTTGACTTTCACAAGGGCTTGGGTCGATAGACACGTATGCAGACTTAAGAGCAGATCGATCGCCCTTACTTATAGCTTGATGGGTGACCCAAGGCCGCTATCGGTGAGAAGGGGAAAACAGGTTGCTCAAACACGGAAGCACAAGTAGAAGTACCAACCCAGCCGATACCGTTGAGGATGGAACAAGCATCACCTATGCACTCACAAACTCAGTCTTCGAGTTTGAGAGTGATTTCATTATTTGCTGATCAGAGGGCAGGATTGGGTGAAGAGCGGGAGCTTGAGGAGGTGGATCAACCCAACATCCGAGAATCAGATAGTATAAGCGTCAGTGCATCCAGGGCTGGCCGACAAGAGGAAGAAGAGGAAACAGTGGCTGACACTCGTTTCCAACAGATGTTGGACATGACATTGGAGGAAGAGGAAAACACAGAACAGGGGACCCAAGGGTCAGGAGATACGCAGCTCGTGGAAGATGATGAGCCCGAGCAGAACAGTGCAAGAAGAGAAGAAGTGCACGAGGTGGAGGCAACGGAAGAGCAGCCCCTTGTCATTTGCAATCCGCAGCAGACAGTGCCGGATTGGCTTTCAGACAGAATGAGAAGAGAACCCGAGGATGATACGGATCCAGCCATCGAGATGGAGGAGTTCCTCAGGAGGATCAGTGCGCCACTAGAAAAGAAGAGGGCCAGGAAGTTTTCAAAGATCTCGACTGATGAGTCAGGCTCTCGCACGCTTCAGGTGGCTGTTCCGAGAGAGGATTGTGATCGAACCGAGGAGAGGCCTGAAAATTATGTGATCACCACCATAGAGTTGGGTCGTCCTACGGGAGCCCAAATTGTTGAGGAGTTCGATAACTCCTATCAGGCATTGAAGGATCAGTTGCTCCGCACGGAAGGGAAGTATAAGAAATTGAAGAAGGAGCACAAAACCTTGATAGGATATGTGCAGAGTCTAGCACGTCCAGGTGAACCAACAAACCCAACAGTAGAACGCCCACCAGAGCTTCCGAGGGAGTCAGTTGTTGGCTTAGAGGATTTAAAAAAGATGGAAACGGAACCGGACAAGTGGGTTAGCCATGTTCGTACTGAGACAAGGAAATTCATGGAGGACCTCGCCAATGCTTATCGGCAGGCCTCAAGTATTTTGGCACGGATTGACATGGTGGATTAGGCCTGGGGCGATACCCGCATCTATCGGACAAAGACTGTACTTCGTTTGGGGGCTTTGATGCATATACCTCTACAAACTTTGGTGGATGGAGGTGTGATTCAGGATGGTGACAGGTATGATTTCACCAGTTGGTACTCCTCGGTGGTCACAGGCCGTGGATTTCACGATGCAGCAAGGGCAGATTCAGCCAGAGTGAGGAAAGCAATGGGTAACATCTTGGAGGGAGTCCTTAATACATTAGAAGCCATATTTGCTAGAAAGTTGGCCCCAGAGGAAATAACTGCTGATGGCTTGAAAGACAAACTGGCTCCATTCTTCTCAGCTGCGAGGTCGCTTGTCCTGGATGACTTTGAGAATGTCTCTACTTTCTCCAGTATAATTCAGCATACCCAGGACGCCTTGGTGGCATGGAAGAAATCTTACATCCGGCACGGACAGACGGAAGCAGTTTTGGAGTTCCAGCTCAACCATATTCCACCGATTTCTGCCCAGGAGGTTGAAGCGGTATTGGCCCGATTGATCGAGTTTGCAGTCCGAGAACAGGCCAGTGGGAACGCGCTGCTTGATGAAGATCTTCTAGAAGAAGATAGTGGGCATTAATTGCTCATTATGGTTCCTACAGGGGAGTGGAGAATATTCTGTGCATTTATTGCCCCACTCCCCTCAGTGGCGGTTTTTAGGGCAGAAACCCTAATTAGGGCATAGGTGGCTCGATCTGAGCCCTTTATTGTAATTGAATCCGAACCATCCATTGAAATGGGCTAACTATAAAAGGGGCATCCCCCCTCATTTGTAAACTATTAGAATTAGAATTAGACATTAGATCAAGAATTGAATCAGAGCGAGAGTAGAAGGCATATAGCATTTAGCTTAGAAGTTAGCTTAGATTGAGGAGGAAAGGAAGTTTTCCATTGAGGACTTTGTAAGAAGTTGTTGTGAATACTCTCATAATATAAAGATTTATCATTGTTTGGTGGTTCTATCTTCTATTGTGAGTAGCTAGCAAGGCTTGTTCGTCTTTCCAATTCAAGTAGACAGAGTAGAGTAGACTTTGTTTTATGCAAGTAGTTGTTAATTGTGGAGTGTGGCGTTGCGATTTGAGCACATCTTCTTTCATCCATACCACTAGCGGGCTTATTGATGGTAAGTTTGCCTTGCGTGGTCAACTGGAGTATTGGCACTTAACTTCAATTGTGGCTCATATGTCCGTATGCATCGTAGTGATGGTATGAACATGTGTCATAATTTGAACACCTTTCTCATCCTTTGAAGATTGCACCAACTTTGTCGGAGTTGTCCGAAAGGAGATGAAGCAAAGTCTGGTTTGAAGAGTGTTTAAGTCAATCCTCGTCCTCCACCCTTTAGAAGTAGATTCGTAGAATTCCTACCCCTTATCCCTTTTTAATTCAGTATTTCCCGGTTAATTTAGGAGTCAGAGCCGTATTGTCAAATCATTCATGTCTTAATTGCTTCACAAAGTCGAACAACTACGTAAGTCCGCTTGAATACCCAGCATATTCACATTAGCCAACTGAGTCTATTCGCGTTAAAAGAACCTTGGAGTTGAACGCATGAACTTTCACGCAATCTTAGCATGCGGAATACTTTGATCAAGAGAGAATAGAATGACCGTTGGGCATTTTTATTCTGTGTTGATGTCGTCATAAAAAACACGTCAACAGGTAGCTTCGGTCAGATATAAATGATGATTGCATTTATGCATCATCATCATTTATATGTGATCGAAATTACTTATCAAATAAATAATTCTGAAAATAAGAAATTTGAATTTATGAGCATGAATAAAATTCAAAATATAAATAATGTTCAAACTTTGCATTATGTAAATCGTAGGGTGTTAAATGCTTATATGTTTATCTTGACCACTAATTAGTATTGGTTGGTTAAGAGAGACCTGTGCCCTTCAAGGGACACGTCCCATGAGAGGACGTGTCTCCACCACTTTGTGGAGACACGTCCTCTCATGGGACGCGTCTCTCCTTGGAGGCGCGTATCTTCTTGGAGGTGTGTCTCCTCCTTTTAGTACAAAGCATGATGACAATCATTGATTGTAGACATCGAAATTAATAAATGTTCTGCAATCAACACATTCAAAATACAAGAAGTGAAATCTAACTTAGAATTCTTACACAGAATTTCAGACTTAGAATTTCCATAGGTCCTTCTTAGGATTCAATTTGACAAAGATTTGATTAACATTTACACAAACAATCCAACAAAAAATAAAATAAGAAATAATTGAAATTGGAATATAATTCATAGAATGTTAAACTTGCGATAGAAGTTTGATAGCCAATTTTTGCAAATTATTTAGTTGTTGCACCATGGAAATTCCACCATTTCATAGGGTCCATTTTTTTTCATTATTTGCCATTGCAACAACATCTGCATAACTTTCATTGGAGGATGCAAAATTTCCAAACTCATCTTGAATCTTTGCAATGACTCTAAGATCTATAAACATCTTTTTGAAGGCATATTTATATCTGTCAACTACTTCAACATCCATATTTGGTGCTGTCCTATTTGGTAGTGCTATCATGTCAGCATGGTAGTACTTGGGGTTCAAATCATATGCATAAAGTTGCAAAGGAGTTTCCATTTTATCCCATCTCTTCTTGATTACCTCATATATTTGTTTGTAAAATAATTTAGAGAGGTCTTGCCTTTTGCTATGACTATGTCTCTGATTTGCTCTACCATTGTATCTATACAATCATAGATGTCGCCCAACATTGGCTTACCTGTGTCACGATGATGGATGAGGTTGTATATTGGTTTAGTGAAAGATAGCAAGTGTCTACTTGAGTCAGCCCTCCAATCATCATCAATAATTAGTATCCTGATATTATTTTCTCTATCTGTTTGAGATTGCCTCCAAACTACCCAAATATCACTAATCACCATACTTTTTAAGGCTTGCTTAACATCCACAAGTCTATTAAGAACAATGTAGTGTGTGGAAAAGTGAGTTTTAACCACCTACAATTAAAAAAATATATAAAATATAAAATATATTTAAAAAATGATATATAGAAAATTTACAAAATTTACCTTCAGCAGCTCCAACTTAGCAAATTTTCTATAAATGGTTGTGACATGTGATGATTAGAAATAAACATTTGAATTTCTTTTTCTTCATCATAAATCTTTTGTATCCATTGGAGTTTGCTCTAACATTAAATTCAAAGAATGAACTACATAAGGAGTTCACCAAATGTTTGGATATCTTGTCTCCACGACCAACCTTGCTGCTCTACATATTTTGTAGTATCTGTGATCAATTTAACAACATTTTCTAGTCCCATTGAGTCAATTGCTTCAATTAGAATATTGGCAATAAATTGGGTTTCTTTTTCATTAGCCTTGCATTCCACTACTTTCAAGAACATTGCTCCCTTTGGGCATATTGCAATCACATTGATCAATGGCCTATTTCTGCAATCATTCCATCCATCACAAATGATAGAAACGCTTGAGATTTTTCATGAAGCTCGAATCACTTGCAATTTTCTACCAATAGTGGTTTTTTCTTTAGCCAAAAGGGTGGTATGAACCTTCTCATAACCTAGGCTTTTATATCCTTTTGGTGCCTCATTAATTGATCTAACCATCTCTTTCCAATATGTAGAGTGCACTACATTAATTGCAAGTCTATTTGCATATAAGCAACATGCAATATTTTGATGGGTATCCTCTCAACTTTGCAAATTAAATGCTTTTTCGAGGGGTCCTAAATTGCTCCTCTTTTGACTTATAGATGTCTTTGAAGCAAATTGTGGATGCAAAGGGGGTCTATATAGACTTAGAGCTGACCTTTGTTTTGATGCTTGAACATGATTATCAGCTTCATCTTGTTCTTTTTCATTTTTTGCGATTTTTCGCAAGGGACAACCCCTTCCCCAAACGACCATCAACATTTGGATTGGGACATACAACACATCATTTTCTTGTTATGTGGCAAAGGTGCCCATGAACCTCTATACTCTTTTAGACACTCATGACATGTCCATTTGTAACCTCCGCCACCCAAAATTTTGTCAGTCATGGTGATGTATTTCCACAATGGAGATCTAGGGTCCAATTTGATCCACTTGTTATTGTTTTATGATTCTTCGACATTAGATGATGATGCCATGATCAATATCCTTAGTTCTACAATAATTTAAAATATAGAATTATAAATTGATTTAAGTATGTAACTTTAATAGATTATAATATATTTAATATTCAATATTTAAAATTTAATTTCACAAGAATTTGCAAAATAAAAAATAATTCAAAATATACCTGGTTGGAGTGCAATCACAAGATCTTTCTGGATAAGAAGCTTCAGGTGCGATAGGTTTGGATGAGAATTCTGGGGGGCCTTTAGGAGACTTTGGCGGCCAAATTTGATCTCTTGATCCTCGGGGATCCTGGAGAGATGGGAATGGTCCGGAGTTTGGAGCTTCCAATTTGTGTTAGGGGCGGGCCTAGGTCTGGTCTGGCTCGAAGTGCTAGAGGGAAGGTTTTGAGAGATGGTCATTGGATGCCACCTCCTCTTGGGGTGCTGAAGATTAATATTGATGGGTTCTCTAGAGGTAATCCTAGACATGTTGGGGTTGGTGGCATTGGCAGAGACAGTTTTGGAGTGGTTGAGTTCTTCTCGAAGTATAGAGGCCAACACTCTTAACAATTTCATGGAGGCTTTGGCTATTCTCTTGGTTTTGAAAAGGGCTTGTGCCCTTGGTTGGAGAAGGATAATTTGTGAGTCTAATTCTCAGATTATGATTGACTTGTTGAACAAGGGCCAATTAGAGGACATGAATTGGCAGCTGGCTGTGGTGGTTAAACAAATTATCTCTCTGGGTGAGGTCTTGGACTCTATCACCTTATTCCACTCTTCTTCCATATCCCACGAGAATGGAATAAGGTGGCTAATGGCTTGGCTAAATGGGCATCTGAGCAGATGAGAACTTGGAATGTGGAAGATTGGGGATGTCTCCCTGAGGATCTTTCTCGGGAGTTGGAGGATTTGGTTATGGAGGAAATGAGAAGTTTCTTGGGAGTTGCTTGATGTCTTGTCAGCTACTGTTTGACCCCTTGTGGGTTGGTTGTACTTTTTGGCTTTGTACTGTTCTCTGGATTCAATAAAGTTTTTACCCTCTTTTTATTAAAAAAAGAAAAGAAAAAAATTAATTTTTTTTATTTTTAAATAAAATTAAAAAATTAATTGTGAATTTTGTTCAAAAGTTTTAATTATTAATTCTTTATATTTAATTTTTAAATTTTTAATAAATCTTAAGTAATAATATTAATAAATATTTATTTTATTTCCTTTGAAACTAATTTAAATTTAAATGTGAATGTTATTAAAAGGAAATAAAATAAATATTTATTAATATTATTAATTAAAAATATATTAAAACTTGAAAAATTAAATATAAATAATAATAATTTAAACTTCAAAAACAAAATATTTTCACAATTAATTTTTAAAATCTTTGTTTTGAAAATTTAATTAAAAATTAAAAAATTATAATAAAGTAAATAAATATGAACTATTAATATATTATTTATAATAAAAATAAATGTATATATCCTAATCAAATGCTACAACCTACAACAAATCTAATGTTTCTTAATTATTAATTTAAAAAAATGCTTATTATATATATTGTAAAATTTTACAAAATTGTTTTATTCATTTAATAAATATTAATATAATATTTTTTCCTTTATTATATATTCTAGTGCACAATGATACAAATTTAGGGTAAATAATATTATTTTTCATTACATACTTGTAAGTGTATGGTTGCTAGATAGTTGATAAAAGAAGATACCAAAAAACGTACAAAAAATGCACACCCAAAAACACCTTGGAAATGCATGCCCAGAAACATAGAAGGAAAATCACTCAGTTGAAAGGAAAATTGTGTAGGTTAAAGAAAATTTGCGTAGGAAGAAATATGATAAAATCATGTAGAAAAAAGGTCCACATGATTGTTGTACAGTTCATTATGATTAGGTTTTATTTATAACCAAAAACTTCAGTTTTTCCCACTTCTATAGTTAACAATAGATTTTTGAAGATTCGGGTCGTTTTTTAGAAATCGAATCCCTATGAATTTGGCGTGGGTAAAAAAATAATTATTTTCTTGGAAACGTGTGGGTACGGTTTCCAAGTCGTATCGGTGCTGTATTGGTTTTGTACCCATACTAGGTACGACGATATGTGTACCAAGGGAAGGGGGTGGTGTATCCTGCAACTTTGTATAAGTTATTGTCATCGTCATCTTGGTCAATTTGACTTGTGTGAAGTATGGAGCATTCAAGAGTTGCATTTCAAACGAGTCTATGGGTGTGTTATCTAAGGATGAAATGTCTTTTATCATGTGTATCTCCCATCCTCTTCACATTCAGTTCATTTCCCCTATTCCATTGGACACCCTAATGAGGTTGATATGCAATCAAAGGCAATGGCTTTCCTTGGTGGTATCATTGAATAGTGGATAAAATGCATATGTAAATTGCTCAATGGTCACATCCTCTATTCTATGGAATGAGTTCTTAGGGAGTTCATGATTGCAAATCACAAGTAATGTGTGAATTTAGATGTAGCATCAATGTTCATTGCAATTCTTTTGGGCCTTGGTGAAGATAAAGGTATGATTAAGAGATTAATAGAGTGATTAATTAGAAAGCAATTCTTAGGTGGTTTGGATGACATTGCAATTCAAGTAGTCATTGGAGCAACCCTACCTTCTACAAATAGAATCATGTTAGTGAACAATGGGGTTGCAAGGGCTTCATGGAAGCCTTTCATCTTCACAAGTATGCTAGTGAAAGAAGCCAAGAGAAGGACCAAAGATGCTAAAGGATTTGCATTATTTAAATATGTTCTAAGGTTACAATCCAATGGTTTAGGTGCAAAATCTTTGTCGACATTCACTATGGAGTAAGGCATTCCTATGAAAGCATATGTATACAAAGCTAGCATATAGTGGTCTTAGTTGTTTACAATTTGAATAGGAGATAGATTTGTATTATGAATAATATGATAGAATAGAAGGCAGTTTAGGAGTTTCTATTGTTACCTCTTGAAATATGTAATATTCTTTGAAACTACACAACCTTGTTCTTTTTTGATAAATATATATAATGGGAATGGTCCCCTTCATTGTAATTTACTGATTTAAAAAAACTATAAATTATCAATTATTAATTAATATTTCAACTTAAAGCCAAAATTGATTGACAAATTATGAATATTCGATAATTTTACATAATGTAATGTCCCCTGTCCTAATTTTCCCTAGAATTCACCTATGGGTCACAATTTCCACAAACTAGGGTTAGGGTTTTCACCTTATCAAATGAATAGCTCCTTGATGTAATCCGGAATTGAAAACCTGCATTCAACCCATGAACAACATTGCCCAAACATGCATATATACATTTGTTAGCATTAACCAATGGCAACACATTTATAGATTAACAATAATGCAACCTATTGTGAAATAGGAGTAACATGGTGGGTCCGCCCAAAGCCATATGCCAAGCCTAAGAGTTTGTATACCACAATTCTCCCCCTTGGAGACTTGTACTTGCTTTCCCCAGCCATGTCACAACCTCGGAAGACACTTGCCCACTTGTGGGAATGGGCGGAGCTCACAAGTGGTCTTGGCACTTCCACCCCTCCATGACCAATCCTCTCCTTAGGATTGGGCGGAGATCTTGAGTGGGATCTCTAGGCACGCACCGCTTTCTCAGGGCCTTCCCACAAAGTAGGTTTCAGACAATCAAGCACATCATATATTCTATCACAAGAAGTTATTCATTAAATATTCTTATTAACATATAGGCAATATGCATACATATGTAAACGATGAGTTGCAGAAGAATAGCAGTCTGGGGTGATGAACTGGACAGATGCTCCTTCGTCTACTGGTCTGTATGTTTCTTCTCCTTGATTGATGATTTGTTCTTAACACTTAGAGGATATCGTTAGTGTAGATCAAACAAATAATAATCTATTATACCGCGATTAAAGCATCATACCACTTTCTCAGGCTCTTCCCACAAAGTAGGTTTCAAACAATCAAGCACATCATATATTCTATCACAAGAAATTATTCATCAAATATTCTTATTAACATATAGGTAATATGCATACATAAGTAAACAATTAGTTGCTGAAGAATAGCAGTCTGGGGTGATGAACCGGACAGATGCTCCTTCGTCTCCTGGTCTATATGTTTCTTCTCCTTAATTGATGATCTGTTCTTAACACTTAGAGGATATTATTAGTGTAGATCAAACAAATAATAATCTATTATACTTAGCTTAAAGCATCATAATTACTTATAAGGTTCAATAATTGCTGAAAGCATCATTATTGCATAATCGTGCACTATCTATCTATATACTTATATTTTATCATATATACATATATATACTTAGCTTACTTCCCTTGTTATTGACTTATCCTTTGCCTTCATATATTTCTCCTCGAGCCATCTTCTTATTCATCATATTCTTTCCTCCAAATCTAAGATATCCTATTAATGTTTCTGATGCTATATGAATGCTGATCTCCTTCTTATGTCTATATTATATATATATATATATATATATCCCAATCTCTGTTTACATGACTTGCTGTTCCTTTTTCCCCACTCTGATTTCTCACGATAATCTTTGTTTTGTGTTCCAAAATATCCTCTTAGCCCACCACAAATTCTGATCTTGAACTGCAGTAGATGTCTTCTCTGTTCAGAATATATTATTATCTCTTTCCATCAATCATGTCATATTAAGTGATCTGCTGTTCACAGACATAGTCAGATTTCTTATTCTTTTTCCTTATATCCTATGATGCCCCTCTCCTTTGATTTGTTTCTTCCTTATGTATCCTCCCATGAGGAAGAGTAACACCCTTTCTCTCATGTTATTGTCTTTACAAGGGATGTACCCCTTCATGACGAATCGCTACCTTTAATTTAGTTACCTTAATTGCTGTCTTTGTTTACTGGTAACTTTCTACTTCTTTACAATTAATTGATGGCTCTCACATGATTATCTCCTCACTTAAAATTCTGTATCTTACTACTACCCTTCTGGCTGATACTATTATTGGAGCAGAAGTGATGAATATTTAATTATTCAGATTGGACGACTAATATAGAGTGTTGGTCAATCACCCTCTTTGCCCCAATCTGGGTGACTTGTATCTTGGCACGGCAGGTTGTCGGGCCATTGTTGAACATTACCTTTGCCAGCACTTTTCCCTGTCAGCATTGACTAGAGATATATTGTGCTGTTCTTATCATATTCGTGTTTGAATTCTTTGGCACTTCACGGCAGTATATATCCAGCGCTACTTTAAATATAATTTGGGCGATCAGTTTTATATTTTACAATCTGCCTTATATATATTACACTAATGTATATATTTAATATTATATTATAATAATTATAATAATATTAAATACATTTAACATTTATAATTCTATTATATTGCTATTTATTTTATTGATATATATTTTTTATTTGCATTCCAATGCTTGCAATTCCGGGACACGACACATAACTACTTGCAACTTGGTCGGAAATTGACTATTTCTGCCTTAAACATAATTTTAAGTTTAACACACATAAACAACAATTGGATGATGATGTTTAACATATCACAATTGAGTTTCAAATTGGGTACAACAAAAAGATCAGAATTTTAATAGAATGAAATATTTTTCTTTTTATTAATGTGTCATGTCCCTTTCTCAAAATAAGATAATAATAATAATAATAATAATAAAGTAAAATATATAAAATATAATATAATTATACGATATAAAATTAAATTTTAATGTAATGAAAAGTCAAGGGGCATGTGAAGAATCATGACCATTGAAGTAAAAAGGATATATAAGAGACACCAAACAAGAAGGGGAAATCATATGAAGAATGCATCTTTTATTATCTGATAATTGCTCCTTTGGAGCATGGAACAACAGTTCATTTAACTTGAGGATAAAACCCCTTGTTGGCGTAATAACTAACACCTCTGGTGTGTAAGTTAAAAAGGACAGCTATGCACACTGCGTAATGAGTGCTCTTCAAATTAGGAGGGGAAGCTCCCTCTTTTGCTGATATGCGTGAAAAAGTAAAGTAATCTAAATCCTATCTTTTTTATCTCAGCTGGAAGAGGCACAAGGTTAAGAAAACCTAGAACGTTGTAGCTAAGGATTTTCTGGTTTCGTAGATCATTAACTACAACTAAACTAACTACTTTATATCTATCCAGTTTTCTCAAGTAAACAGAGCATGAGGAAATGGAGCGGGGATGTGATTACACGATAAACTTCAGGTAAGATTCACAACGTGAAGGCAAGGTGGCACAACTATTTGCTTGGCCGGGAAGAAGTTTATTAGGACAAACAGATATACGATAAACTAAGCACATATTCACAACGTGAAGGCAAGGTGGCACAACTATTTGCTCGGCGGAATAAGTTTATTGACACACACATCACACGATAAGCTTTAGGTATAGGTTCTAAAATTGAAGGGAAGGTGGCACAACGATTTTCTCAATCTGAATAGGCTTATTAAACACATAACACAAGGTAAGCAACTAGGACAGTGTATTGCATACAACAACGATCAAACCAGCAACCCCATTTAACTAAGATGAGCATTCACCATAATAATTGCATGAAACCCGAGTGGCATAACAATTCATCATCATAACAAATACTCGTGAACAGATACAAAAAGACAATATTACAGGCAAGGTGGGCACAACATATATTTCTCTCTCGTGCAAAAGTTAATTACAAATGAGCTGAAAGCTCTTATTTATAGACATCAAAGGTGTAGGCAACCCTAAAATCACCTTGAGTCAACTACAGTCTTGCGGTGCATGCAAGATCTTATTGCTAAACCCTAATGATGGAAACTATACAGTTAACTGGCAAGCTACCATCAGTTAACCAAAACATCTAATCTAAGTGGACAATGTGCAAGCATGCACATCCTTATTGAAAGCAAGTTAACTGGAATACTACCATCAGTTAACGTAAAATCCTAGAAAAGAAACTCCAAGTGAATGTAGATACTTCCAAGATAGACATGCGTGAGATGTGAAACGAGTTAACTTGGAAAGAAGCGTCAAGTTAACTGTCGTGCATGAAGTCTATCCCGAAAGGCTGGAACTAAAGTCTACTGGCCCTGATCTCGAGCAATCAACCCATCCACGAAGTCATTGATTGCGTCACCTTCTGGGGAATTGAAGCTCCGACGAAGTATCCCATGCCTATGCAGCATGTCTTCTCCCCCAGTGATCTGACACTGAAACTCTCCTTTACTCCTGGTTGCCTCATCAAACAATGTTGACATGACTGTAAGCTGATTCATCTTACAGCCAATGGTCTCACCACTAAAAATACCGTGAATGAGTGCTTGGAGCTTTGACTGAATGTCAGCAAGCTCAACATAGTCACCACCCACACGCTGATACTAACATGGTAGTTGAGACACAAAGTTTCTTACATAACAGAGTGCACTAGTAACATGCTATCTGCTCTCAGCCAACTTTGATGCTATCGCTTCTTCTATCTTAGCCTTGAAGATCAACTGTGTTCTCCAAGTGTAGACATCCTCTTTATCTTGTGCATCTGTGATTGATTCAAATGACAACCCCAGGTTAGCAATCGGGATCTCATGCTTGGGTCTACTAATAGCCAAGTCACGCTCCTCATTGTGAAGTTGTAGACGGAGCTCACGTGCACTATATCGCAACAGGTATAACTTTGAAAGTATAAGGCGGCCTCTAGTAACAAACTCCTCCTCCCACTCATCTAACTGCTTGCCATATGCAACCAAGTGATCAAGCTGACCCTGTTCTGCTGGCGGTTCTAACATCGGTGGGGGTGCGATGACAGCATTCCCTATTCTGTGTACAAGGCTAGAAATATACTGGCAAAGCCGCTGTATTTCAGCCTTGAGAGCTGATTTATCTTCTCCATCCTTCACCATTCTATCCCTTGCACTATCTGTAGCAACCTGTAGGAGATCAATCTCCGTCTGGCGAGTACTTCTACCGAAGTTCACTGTGATAACTTCGAAGTCTTGAGCTTCTGTCTCATTCAGACTCTTATCTTTTGGAGGTGTGGCAGTCTCAACGACGATCTCCTTACCTGCATTCCTCTCAATGTGGACCTGTTTTTTGATCCTTTTGTCAGGCACATCTGTAATATGATCGAAATCTGAATGATCAAGTACATAAGATGGTTGTCTCCTCTTTCTTCCTAGCTAACTCTCAAGCCAAGACGAATCTCGACTAATCCCATTGGAATGATCTGTAGTAGTCATGGGAGGATCCGACGAAAGTGAATGTGTAGAGGTGTTACTGCGAGATGGAGAGTCCAAGTCCAAATCGATGTGAATTGGAACTGGAGGCTGCTCTAGTGTCGATGACGGCATATGTGGCTGAACCTCAGGCTATGGTAAACTCTGAACAACTTCTCTAACAGGCTCTACATGTGAAATAGCAACAGTTGCCTTTCCCTTTGAGTTAGTAGGCACCAGATTCTTCTTAGGAGGGTTACTCCTCTTCTTTTGCTTGGGTTTTGGCGAGGAAGGTAGTACAACTCCCACTGGTGGCGGCTCTGCTCTAGGCATAGTTACCCTCCTGGGCCTTTTGCTTTTTAGATAAAGTATACTGTTTTGGATGACTCTGCTCGACCTTTCCTTCACTGATGAGAACTCTTTGGCATATCAATCAACTGTCGGCAGTGGTTGTCCATCAACTTGTTCTTTGTAAAATTGAGGAAGGGCATCTCCCTCATCCTCTGAAAAACCTTCCACCTCTTCTGCCAAGAAGATAGATATTTGCGGAAGAGAGAACCTGCTGTAGCTGTGTCTGCGTACCTCGAAGTCATCCTCACAGTTCACCCAGTAGTCCTCCATTGTAGGTTTGTGATAAGAGCGACTACCAAGGCGTGCTGCGTAATGACCCCAAGGATCATATGTGCGTGTGTCAACCAGGTACTTGAGTTTGCAATTCTCTAACTCCTGTCTTGCAACCTTAGCATCAACTGCTGTCTTACACCAATATATCCCGAACTGCAAAGGAAAGTTGGCAGCTTGTTTACGCTTGTGGCGCAAACGTTGATGAACCTCATACAGCTGCTTCAGGAACTCCATGAATACTGTCTTATCTGAAGGATAATGTGGTAGCATAGCTGGATTTCCTGTGTATCCATAGACATAGATGTAGGTGTATGTAGGGAACTGAATGTACCAGTTTGCCCAATCTTCCATTGCCGCTCTAGCAACTGCTGAAATACGAATGTGCAACTCCCGATTCAAGTTTCTTACTGTATAAGTCAAGAAAGCCTCCTACACACGTTTGACATGTCTTTCAGCCTTCGTGAACTCAAGCTGATCATAGTAACGATAGACTTTCTGTGCATTGAGTATGCCCATCGTGTTCAACCCTCTGAACTGACCTTGATAGGCGATCAAGTACGCGAGGTAGGAACACATATGAAATTGGTGCGCAACCAGGAAACTGGTGATTTGCTCGTGAATAGCAGCGCTGATGAAGGATGCCCAGTCATAATGTTCTTGCCCAGAGATGATTCGACCAATGATATAGTACATCAATGGGTGAAATTTGTTTGCCTCTGCATGACTTGAGACACGATTAAGTAGTGTAATCAGAATCGCATACTCATCTCTGTATTCACCACGACCTACATTGTTCGGCAACTTAGTCTTTTTCTGTTTCAACCACCTCTCTGTCGTCTTGCTTTGACACTTATCCAATTCAACATTGAATGCTTGCTCACTCTGACTCATAGAAATGACCAGACCATCTGGATGTTGAGGAATACCTAGGCTTCTCTCAATATCCAAGGGTTTGAGACTGCAAATAACATGCCCATCTACTGACTGTATCTCTCGTGTAGCAGAATTGTAATGCTTAATACAAGACATTACAAATTCTACGCAATGAATTGAGAAAGGTATGGAAGCAGCCTCAATTAACCCGGACTGTTGAATGTTCTAGATTATCGAATCTCTTATCTTGAGTGGATCTAAAATTGCTTCTGGAAGCACCTTATGTAGATTCGTGTCAACTGTCCCGATGAAGTCATGAGTCAAAACCGACTTGGTCTTGAATTCGAGTTGAGTGAACTGCATTCTGAAAAACTCGCCTGTTGATTGTGAACATGGCTATATTCTGACAACTTTTATGGAAAGCTAAAAATAGCCTGCTGAGGCTAAAAATAGCTTGTCAGAGATAAATTTTCACGGAAAATTATGAGATATGGGTTTTGCTCAGAAAATGATTCTAAGACAACCCAAAACGTCAGAAATGTAAAAATTTGACTTCTACTCAGCCATGCAAAGGAATTTTAGTTAAGAAAATTAGAGCCTCAAGAACTGATGCTCTAGAACAAATTTTCTTGAAAATTCTAGCACATGGGTTTGTCTGAGGAAATCGTTTTGAATCAATCCAGCTGTTTTGTTTTGCCAAAATTTGCCAATTCTTCGAACATGTGAGAGAATCTTAGACGAGAAAATGGAAGAATTCTAGAAGAGAAGAAAGATGTTTTTTATTATTTATTATTATTTTTATCTTCTTCTTTCAAAAATCGCCACTTTGCCTTGAATCTGGACCTGTACCTGCAAAAGAATGTTTCTGCTGCCTTTGAACCTAATTGTTTGATGAAAATTTGCCAATCTCTTGAAGAAATTCGAATTCTCTAAGCTGGATGAATGAGAAATGGCGCCATACTTGCAATAAATAGACAAAGTCGTTCCATAAAAGCAAGACTGCAAGCTCTGAAAACCCTAACTATGAAGGAAAGAATTCGATTGGTCCTCCACCAGCTGAACTGCCACTAACTTTGAGTCCTGTGAATAAAAATAATATTTAATTTGTAACATGCAAATTTATGAATATACATTAAAAGAGGCGCCAATATTTAATTCCTTGAAGAAAATCGCCTTTTAATGTATATGCATGCAAAAATTAAATATTAAAATATAATTTTAAATATTTAGCCAAAAATAGTATCTAGATGTGCTCGACAAACTTCACTGATTCCGGAAAGTCTAATTTGACCTTCTAGGCGTCCATTTGCAAGAATTATTAGATTTTTGACTATCTCCTATTTTATAGCTGATTGCAAAGTTACACCTGGCCACATTCAACTCTGATTTCCGGGTGACTGAGTGACCCTGTGACTGATTTGAGATATCCACTGCGAAATCTGCATAGCGAGGACGAAATGTCTACTGGGAACTGCAACTACTAAAACCAACATCTGACACCTCAAACAATTAGGTGCCTTTGATTAAATTGATGCAAGGTGAAATATGCTCTCTCAATTTTTTTTGATTTTCAATAACAAATACAATGTAACCAAGCACCCGTTAAGGTTAGCTTAACCCAAAATGTTGCATGAATGAACTCTAACCAAGAATGTGCCCTAAAACCACTTAAGGAGGAGGGGCGGGCATATGGTCAGAGGATCTCTAGGATCTACTGAATTCAAAGATTACAAAGATTACAATTGAAGGAGAGAGACTAAAATCGACACCAAGAATGTGCACTCAAGATCCTTTGACATGCGAGGTGCTAACATATGGTGGAGTGCTAATTGCTGAATTGAATGAAGATAGGCGGATAACCAGCCATGAGAGAATTTTCCACACTACCACCAAACAATGGGGGGGAAAGATTACAAATAAAACATTTCGTCTGCTGCGGCAGGCATCCACTCAATAGTGGGAATTCTCCACTTAACTGTGGGTGATGAATGAAAAACCAAAGTAAATTCCTCCACATTGGCGGTAAACCGTCCAGGGGTTAAGATGTTGCATTAAATTCACAAGTAAATGCAGTAAACACTACGATTGGATTAGTACTACTAAATCATAGCCTTACAAAAGGAGAAATCTGCAATTTACAAGTGTTACAATGACATTTTCAATGCAAAATAAAGGAGGATGAGTCTTCAAGTTTTAAACCTCTCATATACTGGAATAGGAGCCACAAAATTGAACTTATTGAAAACTGATAATTAAAACAACAAACTGAAACTGTAAATCAGCAACCAGATTATCAATGAAATGCTTATATCTTTAGCAATATACCTCCGAATTGCGTGAAATGGAAAGCAATGCACCTCTTGAGGATAGGCGCCCATGCCATGATGAAGAAACAACAATGAAAAACATCCATTATTTAATTGGCACAATTCTCAATGCACTCTAAAAGGTACGGCCCTTGGAAGGGACGATTTTTCAACAATAAATCATACACTTGGAAATAAAATCTGCAACTTGTTGAGAATGGTCGCCAAGACCTTAGAAAAGATATTATTAAATGCCCAGAACAATATTAAAATCATTCAATGAGCTGTGAGCAAAATCGACTTTCAGCTGTGTGAAAATCAGCAACTGGAAATCTGGAAAAACAGACCAAAATTCATCTTTTGAAGCTCTATTTGCTAGTCTGATTTGAGAAGCAGCATGAAATCAATTAGGTGTTATCTTGCAAACACGAAATTGAGAATGGTACTAGGAGGTCAGCATTCTTCGAAGTGCAAAATGAGTAGTCATTTTGACAACATAAGTTTGGCATAAACATGAGATAACAAATGCTAGAGAAAAGCCTCAATTTTAAAGAAAAAGGGATGACTCTTCAAGTTCCTCAGATGGGATGCCAAAAGCCTTGACATATTTTAATTTCAAAAAAGAATTAAACTCCTCCAAAAGGGCGTCCACTTTATGGCAAATAAGATATTAATAAAAGTTATCAACTTTCTTCATGAAGGCGTCCCCCTTCAAGTCCCACTTTTAAACACAACTTAACACCACACCTTAGGCCAAGGGGTCAACTTAAAATTAGAACAATTTGCCTTAAAAAGAAGAATTTCATTAAAATAATGCTTTTGAAAGGCCAAAGCTCAACTCAAAACAACTACTCCAATAGGACATGATGAGCTAAAGACTGACAACTGCCAATTGCCAAAAATAGTTTTTACTATAAATAGTAAACACTAAGGAATACCACAAAACCTCCAAGCAGGGAACCCCTTGATTCACCTCAACGAGCTTACGGGACTCCGGAATAGGCTGATGAGCAACGGATAGGATCACTGATGGAAAGGGGACATTACACAAGGTCACCAGACTTAACCATTTCTCCGTTTTGCCATTTGACGCTTCAAACTGTCGCTGACGGTGAACGATGAACCTTGCTGATTGAATGATAGGTTCATTACGTGACTGAAAGTACTCTGCATCCAACGACTGTATGTAAGGTAACTGAAAGTTGCATAAGGAACCCCAAAAAGATGGGCGCCCCTGGCCTATGAAGGCGCAAACACTATTTTGACAAAAGTGTAACTTTCATCCAAACACCATACTTTGATCCCTGACACCGGGAGCTGGAGTGCTCCGATTCGTGCACCGTCTGTCTCTCTACATAGTTGAATCAACTTACAAGAGATGTCTCTGGAGGTGACGAAGCAAGAAAACTGCTTCTAAGACCTCAAGAGAAGGGCGCCTTTTTCAAGGAGATTGATACTTCCCACACTTAGCCATTTTTCGGTTGCTTTCACTTTTCAGCATCACCACACTGACCTCGCACGTACGAGCATTTGCCAAATCCTGGAGGCTAGCGGCTAGACTCGTTGAATAGCTAGAGTAATTGCGCACAAGTCTCGTGAAGATTGTGAATGCAAATAACCCCATCTGACAGGCCTAAAGGCTGGGCTCCCCTAGCCTACAGATGTACAGCTGTGTATTGCCACGTTTCTCCATCCTCTAATTTACGTGCTCGATAGAACCTTCGTCTCGCAAACTGATGCGTTGTGAAGCTGGAATGAACTGGAAAAGATCTCAGGAAGACCTCATCTCCAAACTCATCCATCTGGAGGGCCATATTCAAGGGCGCCCTTGAGCTACAGGGGCGCTCAAACCATGAACACTTCAATTTCTATGACATGCATCCTGCTTGTAGTCTCAGCTTCTGACCTTGATAGTTAGAGTTTTGCACTATGTACACTTCCGCTTGATAGCTCGTCGGAAAGCTAGACTGACTCTGAAGAGACTAAATCCATTAGCAAACACATGCAACAAGATCTGAGCCTCCAAAAAGAAGGGCGCCCTTGAGCTACAGGGGCGCAGATCTACTCTCTGCTTAATGATTTTCATCCATTTTCATCACTTCGTGCTCTGTGAACACAACATCAACTGCTGAGGTTGACCATGTAGAGATGTTACCATTGCTGACATGTGTACATGACTGTATCTCACTATTTTCACATGTACGAACGCGTAAAGTTGATTTGCACGTTGATTGCGCAAGCGTCTCCCACGTTACATAGTGAAAAGTTTCCAGACTTAGAATATTTTCGCACTTTTTGCCAGTTTGAAAATCCCCTCCGTCAAGAAGCATCTTTTTCAGCATCTTTCATCATAGAATGTTTTGTTTTGAGTTTCAGGCTTAGATTTTGATACCTGGTACTGGCCAACTGCCATTGACGACCTCAAAGGTCCTAACTTTTCTCCTGAAAATTTGAAAACTACCCACCAGGCTTAAACTGACTTTTAACTGAAATCGACTTCACCACTGTGATCATGATGTGAAATAATCCAATCCAAATTAATTTCAGACAATTCTGACAATTTCCTATTTTGAGGGTTTTGACCTAAAAACAGGGTTCGGAAACCCTAATTTTCAAATTTTTCAAATTTTGCTAGTATATTCCTTACATCACAGTGACCAAAAACCCATACTTGATTTGCCCCAAAACTGAGTTTTGACCCCATTTTTACAAGGTTTAGATCATTTTAAGCAAAATGCCTTAATGAAGCAAAAAAATTTGGTTTGGGTACAACACTCCTCATGGCAGAAATTGAAGGACGGAAACCCACAATTTCTCAGGAGTGATTTCACATAGAAATCACCATTGTGCAGATATGATTTTGGTTTGGTGTGAGATTTATCTAATTATTTTGAGAAGAATGAGAGATTGGTTTATGTAATTGAGTAATGGATTTTCTTCTAGCATTTGTTTCCTTTGGAAAGCATAAGCCATTCCAATCTGCCTTGTCCGTATTATTTGAAATGTGCAACTCATTGTTTATTGGCTGTGTAACCTCTTATCACCTTGCTGGCTGCACAGTTTCAGAATTCCAAGTTGACTGCTCAGCTGCAATGATCAATCCTTCTTAAGTCTGATTGCTACCAGAAAGGGAGGTTTTCTACTGAAATAAAGGGATGTAACAGTCTGTTTGGAGATTGCAATTTATGAGGACTCATTGATGCAGGCTGAATGATTTATTTGAGATTTATGTTTATTGTTGCAGTCTTCTTATGATGTTACAGTTTAAAAACTTCATCTTACATTCCCCTACAATCTGCCATACACTATCATAAGGACAAGTTCTATATTTTTCCGATATACATCATAAGCTTTAAATCCAAATTATATAATCAAAATTTTAATTTTTTGATAAATTAATATTTATAATTAACTATGCAATTATTATTGTGAGTTAGGGTTATTTATCTGAGGCCTAAGTTGGCTCAAGTGAGCAAAGCACGTGCTTGAATGGTTGTTGCCAAGTTTTTGCTTTTGAGGAAATGGAGAAGTGGCAAACTTGTTATAATGCATGCTGGAATAGACTTAACCATGTTTTGGAACTATGTTGCTGGTTCATCCAGGATTGGGGTCTAGGTCAATCCAGTTGTGGAATTGCATAGGGGGCAGAAATTTCATTGCAAGTTTGTCCTAGATTAAACCAAAATGAATTCAGCAGAATTTCAACAAACCAACTTAGTTTTGGCCTTTTAAAGTTATTTTTTGCTTTTGTTAATCATTTTTGGCACTTGACTTTGACTATGATTGACAAAAATAGGATCGATCAAGAGCACTAGATGAGATACTTTGCTAGCAAATGTATTCTCTCTCATTAATTCAATGTGCTTCTGCCACACCTAGATAAGCTTCGGTTAGATATTTAGTTTTTAGATTTTAACTTCTGGAACATTAAAGTTCGTACAGTTGTTTGTAGGTTTTTAGGTTTTAATTTTAAATTAAAAATATGTATTAAATTTATCACTTTATAAAGTTATAAACTATAATTAATTATATTGAGGTAATATTTGAATTTTCATATTTTATTTTGAAATATCTTGAAATTAATTTAGTTTTAATATTTTAAAATTTATTAACTTTATATATTTTAAATGCATTTAAATTTTAATATTCTTCAATTTATTAATTATTTATGGTGGTTTTGTTTATTGTAAGTTAAATGATTCGTAATTGAATCAAAGAAGATCTTGATGAGGGAATCCTTGATAGAAAGAGGGAGAGCTTAACAAGTGATGGAATCAAGGTTGAAATTAATCAAAACAGGTTTGTTGGCCGACACTCCTACACCTGAAATAAAGATGAACCATTCATAATCCTTCTATAACCTCATTTGCTGCACCTTCAGTGGTTCCTCCTCATTATCGGTATATCCATGATCCTCTTCTTCTAGAACTGTAAACATCGATCCAACACCAGAATCAATTCAGCAGGCGGAATTGTGAGTCGTGTTGTTGAGCAATAACTTATTGGTGAATGCTGAGTTTTGACTGTTTGCTGCAGACGAACTCTTTGACTGTTTATTGCCCTAATTCTTTTCCTTGTTTGCTGTTCATTGTTGCTACAACTGTCAACACACTAAATGCATAATATGCTGGTTATTTAGTGTTTGGGGACAGTCATTTAGGGTTTCATCTGCCACAAGTTAAAAACATTACCTTAAAAAAATTACCTGACATTGGAATCAATCTAGAATCAGTATGAAATTGCCACATCAACCCTAGAATCACTTGGGTGTGCTGTGCACCATTCCCACACAATTCTAACTGCCCAAGGTCAAAACCGAACCTTGCTTGATTCCACAGGCAATTCAGATCCATACCCTATTCTTGTATGACTCATACCTAGAAACACTATATTTTCCAGTTGATTCAGTAACACAGATTTTTATATGTTTTTTGTATGGATGAACCCAAAATAGACCCAACCTCAAAATGTATTTTGCAAAACCCACAAACTTGAAACAGAACCGGCGACTTAATTTTGGAAAATCAAAAAGGGTGGCTGATGTGTCTTAGGAGTGCACCCAAGTGGGTTGAACAATCCAAGAACTCACTAAAAGTATTTATTATTATTGTTTACTAAACATGGAAGTGTGAGTAACATTGCCTATAAATGTTCCTCTTAGGAATGTGCGTGGTTTTGTTTTACATGTCTAGTTAATGCATTTTTCCAGTATTTTTCTAATTTCATTATAGTTTGAGTTGATATTCAGAGTACTTGATATTGTTTGAATGAAAGCAAAGTTATATTTATGAAATACTAAATTATGCAAGTGGGATTTCAGGGTCAAGCTCAAAAAAAACGTCGCTTTATGATATATGTACATGCAAAGGGCATGATAGTTGATGATGAGTATGTAATCATTGGCTCTGCAAATATCAATGAACGCTCTTTGGATGGTTCGAGAGACACAGAAATTGCTATGGGTTCCTACCAACCTCACCATACATGGGCTCAACTACAACGTCACCCACATGGGCAGGTTTGGCACTAGATCCCTTTGAACACTCGGGGTTTTATTTTTTTGACTATACAAAATTTTGTCTTAAGACAATTGTTTCAAGATGGAATTGGTTTTAATTATCGAAGATTGATAAGATTCTAAATATCTTTCTAAGACTATGTCACCATATGCCAAACATTGGCAGTTCATTTCTAGTGGAAAATGTCATCAATGTTTCAAGTTTCAACAATATGTAGACTTTAAGTTATATGGGGTCATAAGTGTTCCTTTTGAAGTTAAGGCCTCATGTGGTCATGTTCCCTTAAGCATGTCTTGGGTGTTGTTTTGCATATACTCATAAGTAGCATCATAGTTAAATTAATCATGAAAAAGACTCAGCTGGACATGCGATTTTTCACATGAGAAAATCACAAATTAAAGAAAATCTCATGACTCGATCTTTGAAATAGATTATTCTCCCCAGTCTTGATGAATAAACACAAGTGGAGTCCTATATCTGTAATACGGGGATATGTGTCTAGTTGATATTTATAGAGTTTGCCACCTTTATTGTTTTAGTTAGTTTTTGTAAAATTGCCAATCGGTCAGATTAATCAGCAGTTTTGGGGCCAATTTTTTTCCTAAAACATGGTTGAAAAACTACTCATTCACAAAATCACCAACTTTGCAGGCAAGTGCTATTTGAGAAAAAGGCAATTGAAGTTGCTTAAATTAAATGAATTTTAAGCATTAAGTTTTGCCGTCTTTCCTATTTTTTTCTGATGGTCCAGTACACATAGTCGACCCCTGGGGATGTGTCTCTGCAGCCCCACATCTTTTGCAATAAACACAAACCTCCTCCCAGAGTATTACCCCAATTCTCTTTGATTCAAAAATCATAATAAAAAATACCTCGGATAGAAATCTGACTCCATTTTTTTACAAATCCATCCTTTTACTGTATCTTTAGATGGCCATCACTGTGAATTGACCTGTTATTACTTTAGCATAAAGGCGATTAAGTTCTTATGTTATAACCCTATTTTCTATGAAGAATTTGGGTCTAATCTCTGTCGCTTGAATATGCCATAGTTCCCTATTTTATTTTTCTTTCTTGGTACCAATTCTTCCTCTTTGAATCTGTCATTCAAATCTTTGCTTGACCTCTCACTGAAATTCCTCTGCTTTCTCTGCTCTACTGGCTCCATTTCTCACCTTTGAGGTCTTTGTTATTGATGAGTTCTCACATTTTATCTTTTAATGTTGATGCAAAAACAAACAAGTGAGCAATAGTGTTTCCATATATTTATATCTTACCAACTACATCCATTTCCCAACTTCTGATGGTCTATGCATTATCACATTACAATTTTGGGGCTTTGAAGTAGTTGGCAGACCTATATTGCATGGATTTTTTACCCTGTCAATCTCAGACAAATCTCCATGGGTTCTCCTCACATATAAACCCCCTAATTATTTAATTGGATGTATATTCTATATTAATTGATACTTCAATCTATCCACTGGTTTTTATTAAGCAATCTTGGTTTAGTAGTCTATAAAAGTCATTCTATGTTGTGAGCAAGAACAAAATTTGTATGCTGCCATATTTAGTTTATGTATGAGCCGATTCTGTTTCTGATGTAATAAATGCAATTACAATTGTCCATGGCCACAGTACTCATAATAGGGAGTACAATCCATCACTGAAAACATCCTTATGAAAGATGGGTGGGGTGAACTCTGCCACCATACACGGCCATAGTGATTATAAAGTACAGGTTAAAGAAGACATTGAATAATATTTCTAGTTTCGTATGGGTAATGAATTCTTTATTACTTGAAAAAGATATTTTCTCTTAGTTTTTCAGTTTTATCTCTTGTCATCTTTGTGGCATTTCATTGACTGTTTTTCAGTGTTCTAAAGTACTTCTGTACAAAAGTGTAAAGAACTACTTTTAGCCCATTTTTGATGTTCAAAATTTCTTGCTCGTATAGCCATTGCCATATGCAGTTATAGGGATTGATATTTATTCCTATCTAATAAAGATTACATTATAAGATAAGATCATTTATCTTTGTAAGAAGAGATAGAGATAGGTGATAAGTGCATCAATCATTTTTTTTGCATTCAGCTACAAATAACTGTTTCTGTACTTGCAGATTTATGGATACAGGAAGTCACTTTGGGCAGAACATTTGGGGATTCTTGACTCTTCCTTTGATCATCCAGAAAGCCTGAACTGTGTCCAAAAGGTCAATGAAATAGCTGAAACACACTGGCGTCAATTCACAGCAGAAGAAGTGATAGAAATGAAAGGTCATCTTTTGAAATATCCAGTTGCAGTTGATGCAGATGGTCAAGTTGGACCACTACCTGGGTATGAGAATTTCCCCGATGTTGGTGGCAAAATTGTGGGGGCACCTGGCAATCTTCCTGATACTCTCACCACTTGACGTAACAATACTAGTTAATGCTGTTTGTATTTGATCTCTGATAGAAGTGTTTATGTGGTGACAATGTTTTGGACCTGGCACTAGAAAAGGGCTTATATGCTGAACTTTTGTATAATGCCTTGGGTTTGAGAGAAGCTTCCTTAAAAGTTCCAGTAGTGCATGTTTTGAGGCAAAACTTGTATCATATGCATTGAAAATTATTATAAATTGGATTTTCAAGTAAAAATAAAGCTGATGTTTGGTTGCTTTACTATTTATAACACCAAAATGCTCGAGACGAGGCATAGTTTGATCAGGTGATGTAATAAATGGATTTGCTGATATTCTTTTAACATTTATCATATGAACTGTAACATAAAACCGAAAACTAAGCAAACTTTGCAATCATTTCAATTATGTTTTTTTTTTGGTTGTTGTTGAATGGGATAAGCTTAAATGGTGAAACCATGCTGAAGGTTACTCTGTAAGGGGAACTTACAAATCTGAAATCAATAAAGAATCATAATTGTGTTTCAACATTTACACGAGAGTTTTGGAAATACAAATATTAATATAAATTTGGTTTCTGAAAGAGAGTTAAACATTATATTAGTCTGAACTTTGAAATGTTGTCTCTATTTCACTATGCTCCTCTTCACTCACATGGATGCGTTTGCAGGGCCCGTTCTGCCCTTTCTTGTTCTTTTCGCACCCCATGCTCAGGACAATCTGTGGGGGTATTGTCTTGTTGCTGTCAAATGTACATGGTGTTGTTTCCTAGTTTTCTCTTGCTCACGGTGTAACCTCTCCCATGAAATGCTTGGAATCTCACTTATTCACTCCTATTTTGGCTTATGTGGCCACTGTGCTACCTTGGTTGCACCTGCTAATAGTAGTGTTTCTTATGCTATTTTGCCCTTATTGGTCATCGAATCAGTCATCCCCATGCTTCTTGTTGGTGGTTCTTTGGTTGGGCCTTCTACTCTTGTTATTCCTAGTGTCAACTCTTGTTTGGCTGACGTTGGGGGTGTTGTGGCTTCCATTTCCACTCAGCCTTACCTTGGGGATAGAGTTGTTGTGGCCTCTATTCCAAAGTCTTATCAAGTTTTCGGGTTGTGAAAGTTGTTTCTTCTTGTGCTGGTGGCCAATGTTCTTATGGTAATATTGTGGTGGTGATTTGTGGCCAGGATGTGATTGAAAACATATGTTTTTATGGTAACATTGTGGTGGTGATTTGTGGCTAGGATGTGATTATAAAAATATGTTTTTATCAGCAAAGTCTTGGTTTGTAAATTCTACATATTTTTGCCTTCACTTCTTGATCTTCATAAATGGATCTTGAATCTTTGAGGCCTATTGTTGTGGGTAAGATTGAGCTTTTTGTCATGTCCCTCTCTTGATTTGCCCTAGAATTTTCCTATTGATCACAAATTGCAACAAATTAGGGTTAGGGTTTCGTCTTACCAAATAAATATCTCTTTAATGATGCAATCATGGGTTTGAATCCTATAATATATATATATATATATATATATATATATATATATATATGCTTACTTATTAGAATTAGGCAATTAGACATCTATAGATCATCATTAATGCAAGCATGCTAGGATTTGGGAGAAGGGACATGATGGTTTCGCTCAAAGCCATTTCTACATTAAGTCTAAGAGGGTGTGTACCACAATCCTCTTGGCGGCTTGCATCTACTTTCCCATCAATGTCTCAACCCTCTAAAGACACTTGCCATCTTGTGGAGTTGGGCAGAGGCCATAAGTGGGCTACTTGGCTCTTTGCGTAAGTGCGCTCTAGTCTTAGGAGCCATTACATTCAACTCTAAAACGACTTACTTAGCCTTGTTTACCTCTTTTGCTTACACCGCAAGCCCTTCCTACAAGGTGGGTTTCAATCAATCAAGCACATCTCCTATTTTATCATAAGAAATTATACATTAAATATTCTTTATTATCTATAAGCAATATGTATACATGTGCAAAACAATGCTTGGTAGAATATACCCTTGAATATATATATATATATATATATATATATATATAACAATGGTTGTACTCCCTTCTTGGAGATGGTACAACTTCTTTTAATATGGGAATGGTTAACATTAAAATGGACCTAATGTCGCTTTGATTTAGTGTTGTAATGTATTTTCTACATTCACATTGGATTTAGGGCCTTTTTAAGCTAAATTTAATTTAATGTTGTAAAGTGTTTATTTGTACATTCACATTAAGTTTAGAACCCTTGTCAACTAAATGAACCTAATTATGCCTTATTTAGGGTGTTGTAAAGTGTTGTACCACACTTTCACACTAATCTAGGGTTTTCATTACTAATTGGGCATATCTATGCTTTAATTGGTTCTATTTTGCATCCACAAGCCTTATTAAATGCATTTTTTCGAAGATAATCTTGACATAAACCAACATCCAATCATAATTCAGGTGTTTTTAGGTTGTGGCCCAAATTTAGTGATCTGGGACTCACACGCCACCTTGGGCGTATGAGTCCCACCTAGGTTTCTGGGCCTCGATCTGGATTTTACATTATTCTAAGCATTTTTAAAAATGTTTCCCTTGATCTAATGTCGACTTGTAGTGTTGTAATTTCGAGAAATTTGGCATAAATAAGTATAAATACAAGGTTATTTCACTCATTTTCACCTAATATTTTCAAGAGAGCATTCCTAATAGCAATTTTATGATTGCAAGAGTTTACAAGACTGAACACAAGAGCATTCAATAGCGTTCCTAAAGCAGTCAAGGGTAGATTTCTTCATCAATTGTTGCAGCAATTCAAGATCCATCATCAAGTCAAAATCATTAAGCATCAAGCATGTTGTTGAGCTAGTGTTGTGATATAGCATTGAAAATTTATTTGCAAGCATAGTTTCATATCCATATTCAAGGCCAAGATCTACATCCTTCATGGTCACTTCATGTTATATTGCAGACGTCAAGACATCATTCAAGGTATCAATGTTCATGTTTCATGCTTCATGTCTTATGTTTCATATTCTTATTTTATTATTTCATCATTTGGTTTAATTAACTAAACAAGGTTTGACCTAGACAAACCCCTATTTCCTAACAATTAATAAGTTTTTTTTCTCTCTACATGTGCGATTGCAGATCTAGGTATCTTGGAGTTTGAAGATCCTTTTGAAGATTAGGTTACAAGGTTGGAGAAAGTCATCAAGTTGTCACAAGGTTGATATCTTCACAAAAAGTCACCTACATGTTGCAAATCAGGGTTTCAAACCCGGAAACAAAATGTGGAAGGAAGAGTAGAGATTGGAGACTTAATTCAGATCTTAACCCTCTGAAAAAGCTGAGTAGGATTGGTACACCACTTGTGGCGTGTGAGTCCCAGTTACATGGCTTTTTCCAAATTTCAGTTGTTTCAGATCATACACTGTCAGATTCCATCTTTGGCACAAAAACCCTAGTGTGGGACTAAATCGCTCAGACTGGCGTATGAGTCCCAATGGGCATCAAACAAGTTTTCAGGATTTTTGAGCTTGTTTTGATCTCATCCTTTTTTCAGGTGCACCTTTGTTCATTCTTAGTTTATTATTCTGCATTTCAATTTCATTTCCTAGGTCATTTGGTTAGGTTTTGCATAGTACTTTGCATCTTGCAGTCATTTCTTGTCTTTCCAAGCTCTAGCTTGGTGGTGAACCCCTCTTTGATCATTAATCATACCCTAGGAAACCCTATTGCAAGGTCTCTTTCCCTTACTTCATCCTTGGATTGAGATCTCTAGGGGTCCGTTTGAATGTGATAGCGAAATAGGAGGATCCCATATCCTCTTGTGTTCCATCTCCCAAAAAGGTGGAACCCTATTTCCTACATTACATTTTGGTGAACCTGCATCTAAAACACCTTAATTCTGATTTGGAGTGCATCATAGTCCTAAATTTAGCTTGCATTAACTTTGCATTAGATTTTGCATTAGTTAATTGGCATCTAGGGTTTCTAAATCTTGCATTGGTGAAAGTGCATGTAGGTTGCATTTTTACATCTTGCATCATTGAATTTCACTTGAAAATTGCATTTGCAGTTAGCCTAGACATCACTCGAACTAGAAACCATAACATTCACACACAATTTGCTGAAAACAACGCAAAAACCCTAATTTGGGACTCGTACGCCCCTCTGGGCGATTTAGTCCTAGTGCAGGTTGTTTTGCCTAGTTTTTGGGTATTCTATGGTGAGTGTTATTCACTGCTTAGACCCTTGAAAATCCCTAGCTAGGACTCATACACCCCTCTGGGCGAATTAGTCCTAGATCAACTCCAAAACAACCTTTTACAACATTGAAAACCTTGTTTCTGCACTTCTATTTGTTGTCATTAATTATCTGTTTCAGTTGGTTGAGTTTCTATTACATGCATTTCACTAGTTCTAGCTTAATTTGGTTCTCGAATGGCATTGCTTAATTTCAAAATTACATTTGCAACCTTTCATTTTCAAATTGTTTCATAGTGTCATCAACAAATTACCTTGTTTCGAATCTAAAAATTGTATTTACACATTTCACCTTAAGTCATTGCATTGTGCTTTACTTGAAGCATTGTATACTTTAGATAGTTTTTTTTATATTTTTATGATAGCATGTTTCCTTTTAGGATATGTGATTTTGATATGGTTAAAAAAGAATTGCATAAGTACAACATCCCCTCTTATGAGTTCAATTTAGAGTACAACAATGAGGTCATTAAGAAACATGTTAGTCATCCTTCTACTATTTTTCATAGTTATGAGAACATCTTAGAGAACGAGAATCAAACCATTGGCACAATCCTTAATATTACATTGCCTATCTCAAATCCTATTGTCTCTCCCTTTGGTGAGGATGATATGATACAAGAAGATACAAGTATAGACAATCATGAAAACCATAATTGTTCTTCTCTTGATATCTCTCCTACTAGTGACAAAGGTATCTTGGTGAAAGAAGACAATCATTGAGAATCATGAAAGTCTTGATTGTATCTCTCCTCCTCCCTCTTAGGAAGATATTATGACACAAGAAGATGAGATCATAGACACATTTCTAAGCACCACCTTACCTAGTCTCCATTCATCCCTTGCTTGTGAGAATGTTTTTGTGAAAGAGGATGAAATCATAATAGCCATGAAAACTAAACTTGTCCTTCTCCTAATATCCTTCGTCGATACGAAGAAGATAATTTGGTGTTAGAAGATGCACTTATTGAGAGTCATGAGAATCTTGTTCCTCCCTTCCCTAATGCTCCTACCATTTGGAAAGATCTATTTGGCAGGCATGAAAATCAAAGTTGTCCTTCTCTTGATGCCTCCTTTACTTGTGATGAAGCTACTTTATAAAATCTAACCATGAAATGTAATGAACATCTTACAAGCTCTCCTACCACGGTATATAGTATGGCACAAGAGAATGAGACCTTAGAGAAAAAGGATGAAGTCATGGGCAATCAGGATGAGCCTTCTCTTAATATCCCCACTATTGATAAAGAAGATGTTTTGACCATTGATAACCCCCTTACTCATGATGAAGTCACTTTAGAAGAACCAATCTTTGAATTTCATGAACATCTAGTTTGTAGTTCTCCTAAAAACTCTCCTCCTAGGGAGGATATCATGGTGCAAGAAAATGATAACATTGACGATAGTGATATAGTTTCCTTAGATGACGATGATGAAGTAACATTAGACTCTCCTTCACTAAGGGATGCTAATATTATTCAACCTCAACTCATCCTTTACCCACCTTCAGACAAAGCTCCAACTCAAAACAAACCTGAACTTATCCTTTACCCACCTAAGAATTAATGTTTTGCAGCAGCTAAGTTATAATATTGTTGCTCATACATATAACACTAGAAATAATCTGCAACCAAGACAAACACCTTCAACATCCCTCCCATTGCCTAACCTTATCTTGCTTGGTCCTCCTAGTTTACAAAGTGAAAAGGAGTACAATCATTTTGAACAACTAAAGAATATTCCTGCTAAGATATCATTATGGCACCTTATTCAAGCCTCTCCTCACTATCACAACATGATTCAAAGTGCTTTACAACAATTTCCTATCCCTTCTAATTCGCAACCAAATGACATAATGACCATGATTCAAGAAACAAACACTAACATTGTTTTCCACCAAAGAAAACTCTCTCCTTTGGAAGTGCAAAAACAAAATGATGCTTTCATGATAATAGCTTGATACAAAAGAACTGGCATAAAGAGAGCCCTTGTTGACAATGTCTCCACTCTTAATGTGTGTAGTATAGTCCTTTTGGATAGGATTGGCGTGGATAAATAAAAAATTAAACCCGATTTTTTATCTATTCATAGATTTGACAATGTAGGAAAACAACCGCTTGGTGTGATCACTTTGCCTATTATAGCTAGAAAGGCCACATTAGAAACATCGATCCATGTTATGCCTCACAATCTTTCATATAATCTTCTTTTAGGAAGGCCATGGATTCATGCAATGAATGGGGTGCCTTCTACTCTTCATCGTAAAATGAAATATGTCTACAACAATAAAGTGTACATACTCAAAGACGACCTTGAACCAAATAGTTGTTTGAACATCGAGAAAGGTAAGGAAAATCCTTTGAAAGTGTTGACACCAACTACACAAATAGAACCCGTACAACAAAAAGACAAAGAAAATAATATTGAAGAAGTCACGAAGCTATTAGAAGATGATTGGGGTTCCTTAGATTTCACATCATTCATGGGCGAATACAAGATCATAAAAAAAGATTCTGAAAAGGGAAGAAAAAGAGATAATGTCAACACAAAATTCAGAAGACCCTTCGAAAGCATCCACCTCAACCACTTTAGAACAAAAGACAACAAATTACACAATGTTTTTTGACCAAATTGACTATGAACAACCACCAAATCCAAACGAAATGAAAATGCTTTATGGAAAAGGTTATGAACTCATGAAACAACTTGGATATAGTGGAAAAGGATGTGGTGCTAGAGAACAAGGTATTTGTGTCCCTATAGAGCCTCACACACAAGAAAATACTAGTGGTCTTGGTTATTGCACCTCGAAAGGAACAACAAGCCTTCACTTAATATCAACACTATTACAAAAGATTCCTCTAAGCTGATTTTAACATTAGTGCATCTTGAATTGATAGGCTCTAGTGGCCTTGATTGTTACCCTTTGAAAGAAATGAAAGAAACAAAGAAATCCCCGCTTAACATCAATGTCATCACACAAAATACTAATGATTCAAGTTTGTTAGATTTTACATCCTCCTTTCAAGGAGAGAACAAAATCTCACAATCTAAAGAGTCTTGTGTAGGTATGACACCTTGTACTAAGCAAGCGATATCTTTGTCACAAAATAATGAAACAACCTCTACTTTTGATCAAGAGAGCATCTTGATGAGACTCCTCCAAGATCGTCTGATATCTCTCCCTTTAAGAACACAATTTTTTTTTACTACAAGAGTTCATTTTGTGCATATCATAGAGTTCATGGTCATTCTACTAACGAATGTAAGGCTTTGACTAATCAAATTCAACATCTTAAGGATTGTGGTGCTCTTCCTTATGTTGAGGCACCTAGTTCCTCTTTTCATTTCGACACACCCTTGTCTTGCACTAAGTGGGGACAAGGGGTTTGGTAGCCTTGTCCTCATATGTCACTTGTCGTTGTCTCTTTTGGCTAGTTGACTACCTTTCATGTACATATAAGAGCAAGCTTGGGATGTGGATGACATGCCTTAAGTTGGCTTGCATGTGACATACTTATTCATGATGTAGTTCAATTTAGAAACATATGACTTGGCATAGGGCTTTCTAAATAAGCTCTCATGTCTTCTTCTACTTTAAATCAATTGCTCACAGTAATGGTGTTAGCAACTGCTTTAAAGTGGGGGCATATATCAACACTCATGTTTCACTGTGTGATTTTCTTTATTCTTGTGATGCGTCCTTTTCTTGGTGGTGTCATTGGGTTTGATTTCCTCCGAGAGCGTGATATTTCTTTGATTTTTCCTCTCCCGGAGACATTAGGCACAATGTTCCCGAAGAAGAGACCTTACATAAACTAAGAAAAATCCCTTTGGATGTACCTTACACTATTTCACATTTACAATAACCGTTATATGGCCACCTTGCATAATACACCTTGCATGCCTGTGGAGCCATCTTGTTTGTTCATGAGTTCCAAGCATACGACGTTTTGCTTGCCTTATGAAGCTCAAAGTTCATTGTTGTGTGGAGCCTTATCAAAGTTATCAGGAGGTATAACTTTGGTATGGTTGGATGGGAATCTGATTCGAGGCATGAATTTCCCTAAGCCACTCGTGTGTGTGTTGTGAGCACATACCGGCTGTGTGTGGATGTGTCTCACCCATTTGGATTACTCACCCAACAGACAACCTAAAGTTTCATTGCCTCAGAGTGAGCGCACATTTTTGGACAAACATCTTAAATCTAATCCACATTGTGTTGGACAAATGATCAAGGCTTGATCAACCTCTTTTTGTTTTTCTTTCTTTTAGTCATTGACATTGCATGTTTGTGTATCTTCATGCTACATATCATACACCTTGTGTGTGTCCTTGTGTGCTTATGTCAGTTTGACGTAGGATCTTGGATCTTGGGGGCTTGACCACCTCCTTTGAGGCTTTTTATGCTAGACCATCCACATCGGTACATGGGGACCCCTCTTGAATGTCTACTTTAGTGCGAGTTTGAAGCAAGTTCATCTTATCACTAAAGTGGGGGCTAGATGTAACAATGAAAATTGTACTTCCTTCTTGGAGATGCTACAATTTTTCTTAATATGGGAATGGTTAAGATTAAAATGGACCTAATGTTTCCTTGATCTAGTGTTGTAATGTATTTTATACAAATTCAAATTGGATTTAGGGCCCCTTTAAGCTAAATAGACCTAATTTTGCTTTAATTTATTGTTGTAAAGTGTATTTATTTGTACCTTCACATTAAGTTTAGAACCCTTTTAAACTAAATGAACTTAATTATGCCTTATTTAGTGTGTTGTAAAGTGTTGTACCACACTTTCACACTAATCTAGGGTTTTCATTACTAATTGGGCTTATCTATGCCTTAATTGTTCCTATCTTGCATCCACAAGCCTTATTAAATGCATTTTTCTGAGGATAATCTTGACATAAACCAACATCCAATCATAATTCAAGTGTTTTTAGGTTGTGTGGCCCAAATTTAGTGATTTGGGACTCATACACCACCTTGGGCGTATGAGTCCCACCTAGGTTTTTGAGCTCCGATCTTGATTTTACATCATTCTAAGAATTTTTGAAAATGTTTCCCATAATTAATGCCTAATGGGACTCACACGCCACTTTTGGCATATGAGTCTCATGCGGACCAAAATCAAATTTAATTAAAATTCTTGGCAGGATGTTATTCTCCTAGATCTGATGTTGGCTTGTAGTGTTGTAATTTCAAGAAATTTGGCATAAATAAGTATAAATACAAGTTTATTTCACTCATTTTTCACCTAAGATTTTCATGAGAGCATTCCTAATAGCAAGTTTATGATTACAAGAGTTTACAAGACTTCACAAGATCATTCCTAAAGCATTCAAGGGTATATTTCTTCATCAATTGTTGCAACAATTCAAGATCCATCATCAAGTCAAGATCATTAAGCATCAATCATGTTGTTGAGCTAGTGTTGTGATGTAGCATTGAAGATCCATTTGAAAGCATAGTTTCATATCCATATTCAAGGTCAAGATCTACATCCTTCATGGACATTTCATGTTAGATTACAAATTTACAAGACCATTCAAGGTATCAATGTTCATGTTTCATGTTCCATATTCTTATTTTATTATCTCTTCATTTGGTTTAATAACCTAAATGGGATTTAACCTAGGCAAACCCCTATTTCCTAACAATCAATAAGTCTCTCTCTCTCTCTCTCTCTATACATGTTTGATTGCAAATATAGGTATCTTGGAGCTTGAAGATCCTTTGAAGATTGGGTTACAAGGTTGGAGAAAGTCATCAAGTTGTCACAGGGTTGACATCTTCACAAAAAGTCACCTATAGGTTGCAAATCAAGGTTTCAGACTCGGAAATAAAGTGTGGAAGAAAGAGAAAAGATTGGAGACCTGATTCAGATCTTAACCCTCTAAAAATGTTGAGTGGGATTGATACACCACTTATGGCATATGATTCCAAGTATATGGATTTTTCTAGATTTCATTTGTTTCAAATAATAAACTATCAGATTTCAACTTTGGCACAAAACCCTAGTCTAGGACTAAATCGCCCAGACTGGCGTACGAGTCCTAGTGGACATCAAACAACAAGTTTTCATGGTTTTTGAGCTTGGTTTGATCTCATCCTTCTTCCAGGTGTACCTCTTTTCATTCTTAGCTTATTATTCTGCATTTGAGTTTCATTTCCTAGGTCATTTAGTTAGGTTTTGCATAGTACTTTGCATCTTGCAGTCATTTCCTGTCTTTCCTAGCTCTAGCTTGGTGGTGAACCCCTCTTTGATCATTAATCATACCCTAGGACATCTTATTGCAAGGTCTCTTTCCCCTATTTCATCCTTGGATTGAGATCTCTAGGGGTCCCTTTGAATGCGATGTTAGCAAAATAGGAGAATCCCATATCCTCTTGTGTTCCATCTCCCAAAAAGGTGGAACCCTATTTCCTAGATTACTATATATATATATATCCTATAATAGTAATCTGCTATGATGTTCAACTGGACAAGTTTCCCTTGTGATAGTTGGTCTGTATGTTCCTTTTCTTCAATTGATTTTTTATCAACATTCAAAAGATATTTCTTAAAAATAAACAAAAAGATTAGTTTCAGTTGAATAATGGCTAATAAAGATTAATAATTGTTGCAAGCATCATTATTGTATAATCGTATACAATTTATATATTTATATTTTATATGAATATATATAAATATAAAATAGAGATATACATATATTTATAATTATATATATAGTTATCTAATTATGTATGTTGCTATACTCAGGTAATAGTCATATTTTCGTCCTTATTCAATGTTTATATATTTATGTTTTAAATTTGATTACATTCCATTATGTTAGGTTATCTAAGTGCAGATTGTTATTTATTTTTGAATGATATATCCTTCTTTAATCTACTCGCCTTTGTTATTATTATCTCCATATGATTTCCCCCTTCCCATTCACACTATCTTCCACAATTTATAGAATCTCAAAAGAGATGACTTGGTAGAGTCACAGATCTTTTGTAATGACCAAAAATTCCTCTTTATTGATCGCCCCTTTTCCTTTCTAGATCACACCTCTTAGTAACTAATATTTGTCTTTTGTGTAAGGTGTATTCTTTTCATTTAATTTATATCTCAATGAAGTCGCACCACTTAACATAATGGAGATCATATATCTTGCAGCCTCGTACATCTATTGAGTTTGCTTCACTTGTAATCGTTTCAATTCTCCATCCTTTAAAAATCATTGTAATTCCTCCTTGAAATCAAACTTTCAATGTATATTAATAATAATGGTTTTTATACTTGGCTTAGTGAAGAGTTGGCCACTAGTAATAAATTTAATTTCCATTTCAATGCGGGACCAAAATAATGAGAGTCAGCCAACAATTAGGAATCAAGGGGATTGTTTTGTTGTAATTTTCATTTATCGGTAGGGACATGACAATCCCCCCCTCCCAAATTTGCTTGTCCTCAAGCAACCACAGAATATTAGTTTTGGTGGTGATATGGATTGGAAATTCTAACCCAAGTGATGATGATTATGTTTGTCCCTATGCCTTTGGAGAGTAACTATTAGTATTCTTTGTATCGATTTATTATTGATAGGGTCAATAGAATCCTCTAAAGTATGAAGACAATTTATTGTCTTATGCATTGTTATTTCCCAATATCTCTCAACAACAAAATTGAAATTTTGGAAATTGACAAGATTTATAACTTAAGACAAGTTTTCTCTCATTTCATCACCACAAGGATCCTAGGCAATGGTACAAACGCTTTATTTCCCTTTGTTGAAATCTAAAATCATGATGGATTGCAAAAATAATATGAATATCAAGATCCCAATCCTTTGTGTCAAATCACTTTTGCATTTGTGTAAAGGATCTAGATGTCTGAATGAGGACTTCCCTTAGATAAAGGATGTTTTATTTTATGTAAACATTCAAACAAAGTTTGCAAAAAGTTTGTTTCTAATGAGGGGCTTATAGTATTTTAGTCAAAAAATTGTCATTCACATAAGTAACTAATACTTAAGTGCAAATTTATGGGATTGATCAAGTCAATAAAAAAGATGCACAATAGTTTAATTTTCCTAACAAGCAATAAAATGATTTTACCCTAATATCCAATTCTTATCCCACCTTCCAAATAAATTGGAGGTTATCACTCCTCTTTGACACATCCCTATGTTTGGTACTAAATTTATTTTCATCTTGGAAAAGTATTATTCTTTTCACCTGATTCCTTTAAACAATATCAATTTATTCCAAAGTTTGAAAGGTGAGAATGATATTGGGATTTGTGAGTTATGGGCCCATAATGTAACTTGATTTGCATCAAATTTATATTGATATTATTGATCCTAATCATGGATGTAGAACTCTCCAATCAAGAGGAATGAAATTAGGAGAAGAAGAGTCTTGGTTAAAATAGTCTCAAAAATGTTTTCTATATCACTAGTTCCAAGTTTACTTAGATTGATGTTGTAGGTTATAAGGTCAACCCATGCATTGCTATTGTTTCTATGAGTATGATTGTATGTGTTATGACTTCGCTTGTGAAATATGGTCTTGTTGAAAAAAATGAGAACAATTTTTTTTATTAGAACAATTGTGTCTTCTGTTATGAAGCTTGACGAATATACCTTATGATAGAATTCAATATTTATCTTAAGATCTCCCAAGAATATTGTAGATTCCTAAAGAACTGAGTTGTCTTCATTACATTCTCTAAAATTTTATTTTGGCTTTTAAGAGATTGATCATCCTAGGTCAAGATGATACTTCAATGCACTAGTGATGGCATTGTGTGGATTTCCATTTGAGAATTGGAAGTCACATTGTATCTTTAGATTCAACTAAGTTGAGTAGTTATGATTGATTGTTCCTTAGGAATCTTTTGATATTTTGATATTTTGATTTCTTGTCGAATAGGTGGGTGACGAATGTTTGATCTCTTGATTGATTGCTTATGTCAATGAATTGATTTATCCTTTATATTTGTTTCTTGAAGAAGTCACCACACTTCATTAAGGAGTCAACCTTTTTGGAGGGTCACAAATTTTTTCACATCATCACTATTCTTGAGAACCTAATTTAAATCTCTTGCAAAATTACTTAAGGTTCTATTCTTAATTGGATCCTTCAAATGATGGTATGGATGAAATTCTCTCTCATTTATACAAATTTGAGGGAGTCACACCTTTTCACTTAAATAGTTACAACTCCTCATTATTGAATTTTAGATAAGTTAATTTGGTAGTGCTTCTCAACTCAAGAAACATTTTGTCAAACAATATTTTCATAGTTTTTAAGCATAAAGTAATCATAAACACACAAGGAGTAATATTTGTTGAAGGCATATCTAGCATGAAGCAAACACATGGATATGCTTAGTACATGTAGGATGCATGTGAAAGACAGATAAGATATGAAGCATGCACACAAATACTTGTAAGCCATGAAGTATACGCCTGATTCACGTGGGTCACAAAGTATACCCATGAATACACATAAGTCACAAAGTATGAATACACGTAAGTCACACAATATGAATGCATATAAGTAAAAAATTATTCATATGAATACACACACGTTGCAAAGTATACACTTGAATACACATAAGTCACAAGGTATACACTTGAATCCACGTAAGTCACAAATTATACACTTGAATACATGTAAGACACAAATTATACACTTGAATACACACAAGTCACAAATTATACACTTGAATACACGTAAGGCACAAGGTATACATCAATACATGTAAGTTGCAAAGTATTTGTAAGTCACCAAGTATACACATGAGTACACACAATACATAAAGTAAACATAGGAAGCATGATGCATACACATGAATACATGTAATACACAAAGTATACATAGGAAGCATGAAGCATACACTTGAATACACATAATATATGAGGTGCACACTAGAAAGGTACACACATATAGAAATGCATTATTGTCCTACTTAAGAAGAAGACTGAATAGTTAATTCTAATTGAATGGCAATAAAAGTAGGTATGTCCTAAAGGCTAGTAGGAACATGTTTTGATACCAATTGTAATGTCCCTCTCCTGATTTGCCCTAGAATTTTCCTACTGATCACAAATTGCATAAAATTAGGGTTAAGGGATTGTCTTACCAAATAAATATCTCTTTAATATGCAAACCTGGTAATATTTGGGAGAAGGGACATGAGGGGTCTATTGGAAGCCATTTCTACACCAAGTCTAAGAGGGTGTCTACCACAACCCTCTTATTTGGTGGCTTGTATCTACTTTCCCCATTAATGTCTCAACCCCCTAAAGGAACTTGTCATCTTGTGGAGTTGGGAGGGGGTCGTAAGTGGGTTACTTGGCTCTCTGTGTAAGTGCTCTTTGGTCCTACGAGCCATTACCGTCAACTCTAGAACGACTTACTTAGCCTTGTTTACCCCTTTTTCTTACACCCCAGGCTCTGCCTACAAGGTGGGTTTTAGTCAATCAAGCACATCTCTTATTATATCATAAGAAATTATACATTAAATATTATTCATTATCTATAAGAAATATGTATACATGTGTAAAATAATGATTGGCAGAATATAGCCTAAATATATATACATATATATCTGATAATAATAATCTGTTGTGATGAACTGGATGGGTTTCCCTTGTGATTGTTGGCTTGTATGTTCTTTTTCTTCAATCAATATGTTCTCAATATTCAAAAGATATTTATTAAAGAAAAACAAATAGATTAGTTCCTGTAAAGACGTAAAATTGCACCCCTTGCAATTTCACATACATTTTTGTATCCTCTTTAGTGACCACTCCCTTAGCATTTGTGTAGGCTAATTTTAGCCCCTGCAACAACCTTTTTCCCCTCTTAGGATGCTCAAAACCCCTTTTCAGTAGCTACCCTCGCACGTTAGCTTTGCGTCAAACCTCGTGATTTTCCCATTCTTGTCGTTTTGTAGCATGATGTGTCTAGACACTAGAACACCACACAAACGTGTTTGCACTGTACTAGCATCCTATGATGTTTCAACATTCAAACAATCATTTCTGAGCATGTTTTCCACTTGTCACTTACCTTTGTCGATGGTAACGGCCCGAGACGCCTTGTAATGGATTGAGAAGATTCTTTTCCCTCCTCTTTCTCTCTTTAATTGTTATCTTTCCAATTCATTTGTGCTTCAAGCTTCTCTCTAGCTTCTTGGATTATCTCTTTTCCCTCTTTACTCTCTTGCTTGCATAGATATCTCGCTTGCTACAATAGCTTCAAGCACTCTCAATCTCTCACAACACCCTTGGAAACACTCTTGGCTCTTGCAACTATCCTTGTCTCTCTCTTTGGCTTTTTTAAGCCTTGTAGCTAACATCTCTGGTACCTTGTGCTTTTGAGCATCTTGGGATTTCACACATCCCCTATCAATTACATCTTTATCTTGTGATACAGGTTCTCCTCGTCGAGTGTGGATTTATTTTATCACTCCATATTTGCTTACTTTGTTCACCTTCTCTATCTATTTGGCTATCCGTGGAGGTGGAAACACCAAAATGGGGGTTTGACTGAGGCAAACCCCTATACAACCCAACATTTTCTCTCAATCTTATATATGTAGGTATTGAAGATATTCACATGTTGGAGGCTTCATTACTTAGGTTTTTGTGAGAGGTTTTTATCTCTTATTCTCTCAGTTTATCATTTATACTTTACCTTATTTCATCTCTATTACATTATGTCATTATCCCGCTACCTGTAAGTTGTTAGCAATCTGATTGTTTATAGTCATTTAGTTGTTTTATGTGATATTCTTGCTTTCTGGTCCATACAAGATGTCAACGTGCCTCTGGGACTCCAACGTCTTGTGTTGTCATATGTATTCTATGCTACGTCCTTTGGTTGAGATATCCTCATTGTGTCTAGAAAACCTTTGTGATTTACTCTTTCTGATTCTAGAACTCTCGCTTTGTTCACTAAGGTAGTTTAGGAAAGTTCACCCCTTGGGATTCTCTTGAGAATAAAGAGACTCATGAGTAGCGAATCCCCATTCTCTACATTTTGGTGAACCCGATGTGAAGCACATTATTTTCAAAAAACTAGGAATTTATTTACCCCAACTTGGTGGGATCATAACTTTTGACTCAATACTCGAAATTCAGAACTGTTTACACCATTGGAAAGGTCTCCAAGAAGACTAATTCAATCACTAAAATATAGTGCCTTCATCAGCCAAATTTTAGGGTACTGATGCAAGTTTTGACCCCAAATTCTACTCTGAAGACCTCCGTAAATGCAAATTACTAGAACCTAGAAAATATCAAAAAAATCTGAAAAATCTAGATTTTTTTGGTTTTTCTCAGTTCTGTCACCCCTAGACTGCTCTAGATCAACTGACTTATTTATGCATTATTTATCACATTTAACTTCCTATATCCAAAATTAATTTAATATACTCTTTTATGAGTTTAGTATCTAATTATATTCAAAATGTTAATGATGTTCCATTTCTTGCATGTGATAGTGACTTGGCTTTTCCCATGTCACTTTATATCTTTCCCATCTCACTTTATATCTTTGATCCTTCTCATGAGATTCCTCTTGCTTTGAAGGATATCTTGTTGCAAGAAGATGAAATCATTGATACCTTCCTTAACATCACTCTACCTTCTCTTCATTCCAATGCACTCTGTTCTAGAGATGATGCATTAGTGAATGATGAATCTCTTCTCTATTCCAATACACTCTCCTCTAGAGATGATGCATTAGTGAATGATGAATATCCTTACACATTTGATCCTCCCTAAATCGATGTTGAGAATATTTCTTTGAATAATTATTCCACTAGTTGTGATGATTTTGTAAATGTAATCTATGTCTCTGCTACCCCTGAAAGGCCTAAGAGACTGGTTATTTATCTAAATCCAGTTAATCCTTCTCCTAAAAGGATTTTTTCTATTAATGGTGTTCCATTTGATAGTGATTCCCCTAATCTTTTCAAGGCTCCCTCTTACAGAGCGATTGTTAGAAACCAAGATCACCTGCATGCAATCACCTGTCACATGCAAAAGACATGCAAAACCAAAGAAGATGTTTTGTAAACCTCAAAGTAAAAATGCATTATTGAGAATCAATTATTACAAAGAGATCAATCCTTATGAAGGAGATCAAGAAACCCTAAATGAAACCCTAGTGTGCACACTTAATAATTAATTAATTATTAATGTGCCTAAGTTTAGCTTAAGCAACTAAAGGAATAAGTGACTTAATTAATTAACCAGTATGATATAATTAATTAAGTGGAATAACTTCTTACTCTAACACCCCCCCTTAAGATGAACTTAGGAAGAAGCTAAAACACTAGAAGAAGATGCATGCAAGCAAGGATGGGTCCCGAAAACTAGGCCTGATCAGGTACCCATTTACAAATGCAAGAAAGAGGTAGAGGAGAAAAACCCAGTGGGACAAAACCCCCTACAATGAGATGACATGCTACAAAGAAGCACTGGAAGAACTCTGTAGAGTAACACTGGAACCAAAATCTGGCAAGCAAGGAAAGATACTTCTATCTACTACTGAAACCGGATGAGAGTCACTGATTGACTCAAGGAATCATGAAAAAAGCAACAACAAACCCGATGCCTCGGAACACTCGAAAACTCCAAATGGGAACAACCCTGGAATCTATGAAGCAACAGTCGATTATTGAATGATGTGATACTGAAATGAAGTGCAAAGATGCAAGGTGCACTCTCCCAACTACCAAAATATCCAAGTAATCTCCAAAACACCCATCGGGCCAAATATGGATTAACAATAAATATGGGACAAATACAGAAAAAAATGCATGGATAGAAACATAAAACTCTTCAATACCTTTCCAACGCCGCAAGGATAACGAAAATCGGACATCATGGCAAAAAGTTATGAGCTTGAAAGCATAAAATATACATCTGAATTCAAACAGTAATAAATGCATTAAAACATAAAAATACTATAAAATAAACTACACCATAGGATAGTACTCAGAACTAGCTTTTCGACGATATCTCGTTTTCCCGATTTCAATACAGTATGCCCAAGTTATGCCAAAAACAAAAAACTGCTCTTTTAGGGAAAATTAGGGCTAGGAGGGGGCAAATAGGCCGTACGGCCGCTGATGTAATGCTAACGTCATCAGTACACAAGCTTAAATTTGACGGCCATCTAGCCATCGCTGCAAAAAATTGGCCCCCTACAAAAGAAAATTTCTGCCCCTGGTCACCCATGTGACCGGGGCGGGGGCTGGAGTGGGTCGGGGGTCGGGCGCGGAGCTCCCGGTCCCCCATAGAACCCTGGCAGATGGCGCTTGGGCCCGCAGGGGCTGAAGGAGGTGGGCAATGGGTTTGAGGGGTGCCACTAGTGGCTATTGGGTGGCGAAGACGGTTAGCTCTGGAAGCGTCGCACATTCTCCAAAAAACTGCGTTTTCATTTTTTTTTCTTCAAAAAACGAGCCTTGTAACGCATGCCGGGGAGGCCGTACAACCTCCTTGGCAATTTTTTTTTGCCTCAGGAACCAACTGCTCCAAAATGGATGATTTGATAGGCGTTCCTAGGGTTTTTGGGTGCTGTGAACACGATGGCGACATCCATTTAAGCCCAAAGTGTCCCGAAAAATCGGCTACCCCCAGATCTTGCAAAAAGATGTCTGTGGAAACCCTTGCACTTGAAACTCAGTGAGAGGCCATATCTTTAGATCACGAACAAGCAACAATAGGTCTGGAGCTCTGATACCATGTTAGAAACTAAGATCACCTGCATGCAATCACCTGTCACATGCAAAAGACATGCAGAACCAAAAAAGATGTCCTGTAAACCTCAAAGTAAAAATGCATTATTGAGAATGAATTATTACAAAGAGATCAATCCTTATGAAGGAGATCAAGAAACCCTAAAAGGGAAACCCTAAATGAAACCCTAGTGTGCACACTTAATAATTAATCAATTATTAATGTGCCTAAGTTTAGCTTAAGCAACTAAAGGAATAAGTGACTTAATTAATTAACTAGTATGATATAATTAATTAAGTGGAATAACTTATTACTCTAACAGCGATAGCCCATACTTATAATACTAGAAGGAATAAACAAAATTTTGATAAACCTACTTCTTTACCACCTTCTCAACCAAACCTTCCTCAAGCACCTTGTGATTATGATCTTGTTGAGAAACTCAATGTTACTCCTGCTAAGATCTCACTGTGGGAATTGCTTCAGTCTACTCCGATTTATCAAGGTATGCTTCAAGAAGCCTTGCAAAATATCCTATTGCCTTCTTCTGCCAGACCAATAGATGTTAATGCATTGATAGCTCATATTTGTGTGGATCCGCTGAATATCATGTTCTATCCACAAGAACTTCTGCCCCTAGATGTGCAAAAACAAGCAGATACTTTAATGATTATAGTTAACATTAATAATATCGGCATTAGATGTACTCTCATTGACATTGGTTTGGTGCTCAATGTGTGTAGCATTGATCTATATCCTAAGATTAATATTGATTCATCTTCTCTTAATGCTTCTTCTGTTGACATTCGTGGGTTCGATAATATCAGTTGACAAGCCCTAGGCACGCAAGTCTTGCCTTTGAGATTGGGACCCATTACCATACCCACCATTGTATATGTTATGTTAGAAAATTTACCGTATAACCTTCGTCTCAGTAGACCGTGGATTCATGCTATGGGTGTAGTCCTGTTTACCTTGCATAAATCTATTAAGTTCATTTGCAATAATCGAGTAGTCATTATCAAGGCTGACCTTGAGACTATGCACTTATGTGAGATGGCATCTATTGGTCAAATTTCGGTTGTGCCTACTCTTATTCCTTCAGTATCTTCCAATGTGTTGATGTTTACTCTGGTAGTACCTACTATAATGGATACTCTTGATGCAGATTTCCCGCAAGAAGATCCTTCTAAAACAATAAATCTTAAATTTGTGCCTTCTACGTCTTCTCAGAAGAATGCATGTCTTAATGATGATTAGGGTTCCCTAGACTTTACAGAATCCTTCATTGGCCGATATAAAGTCCACCCAATCCCTTAGTCCTTTTGGTAACATCATCAAAACCTGCTATCAAAGATGATCATTCTTCAGCATCGTGGGGTAATATGAATGAAAATTGTAATGTTATTAATGTTGATCCTCCTCCTTCTGAGGAAGATGATCACACTTCTATTAAAGAGGTTAATGTTGGTAGTTCTATCAAGAAGGACGATGACAATCCCATAAAAGAGTGACCCCCATTGCTAGAATAATGCTCTCTATGAAGATTCTCCTCCTTAACAAGATTTGCAAACAAGTTATGACCCTGGCTTCAAGCTTGTCTCTAAACATGGTTATGGGTGTAAAGGATGTGGGCATAATGAACAAGGAATTCAGCTCCCTATAGAATGTGTGCCTCAAAAGTGTAATTTGGGGCTTGTTTTCTTGAATGAAAAATATAAATAGAAACCATGGTTGAATTTTGACATGATGTATGCTCAACCTCATCCACCATTATCTGCTATTTTCATGTCTTGTTCTTATGAGCAGTCAAAATTTTCTCCACAAGAGAAAGGGTTGCTTCCTGCTCCTCATTCTTTATCTAAGAAAGAGTGTATTTTTTTGCGTCTTCTTAAAGCCTGCTTAGTTACTCTTCCTCCACCTAAACATAAGAAATTCCATAAACATGATAAAGAAAAACATTCTTTCTATGCATACGATTGAGTGCCTGGCCATTGCACTAGTGAATGTAGGGTCTTGAAGGATTAGATACAAAAAAATCATGATTCTGGTGTCATCACTTTTCTGTTTATTAATGAACCTATATCTTCTTTGCATGCCAAGTGATATCGAGGTCTAACTCTATCCTATATGTTCTAAGTATCTTGTATGGTTCTCCTCCCCTGTATGTTGGGGGTAGCGATACCTTATTCTAGAGATGTGTTTCTTTGTTAAGGACTCCATCTCTTATCTCATGCCTTTCGATTAAATTGTCCCTTGAGTGAAACCATTTTGTTTTGAAGGGTTCCCAAGGGACCTCTTTGAAATCTTTCAAATTATTGACTATTTGTGTGACTGTCTATTTACCTCCATGGTTTTTTCAAACCTGACATGTTCTATCTACAGATTGGCATGTTGCTTTTTAGGTGCAACTATGAAGCTACTTTCAAGACTCTACGAAGTCTCTCACATTGTGATTTATTTAGGAGAGAGTCTCTAGTGTGCCTTCTTTTCAAGTATGAAGACCTGTGAAGTGCTTTCATCCTATAAGATTTGTTCACCCTTGGTTTGCAGGCCTCTGGTACAGTTTGTTCAACTATGTAGGAGAGAGTACCTATAGAGTCTTTTGTTCACCTTCCATAGGTCTACGAATCTATGACACATTTAACTCTCCTTGGGTTCGAGGATCTGTGGAGCCACCTCTCTTGGAATTTTCATTCCTTTCTAGCTTCTCCATCTCTCTCTTAAATTCTCTTTCTTCTCAATTGTCTATACCGTATCAAAGATCTGCATCTTTTTTATCTCAAATATATGCTCTTTCTCTCTTCAATATTGGTTGCTTCCCTAAATTTTGGGTGCATTCTTGTCTTGAAGTGATCAATCCTTACATTCTTCTCTTCGTTTTAGAATTCTTCTATGTATTATTTATAATTTGGGGATGTCGCATAGTACTAAGACAACCTTTTACATCAAGGTATCTTTCACTTTGTTGAATCAAATCCTTTACTTTGTTGTGTTCTTGTGTGTATGTGATTTTATATGTTCTAACCCCATGGCATAATGGCTTTTTCATGTTCTAACATTGTTGTCTTGTGTAAGTATTTCTTGTCTAATGTTTTTGTTTTGTAGGTATTCAACTTGGGGGCAAGCTTCCTTGGTTCAAAGAGTTGTCTGCTTCATCTAAAATATCCTTTTGGCATCATGATATTATTTATGTTTACTAGATTTCCTTTAGCATGCATATTAGTGTAGATTCATATTCCTGCTAAAGAAGGGGCAAAATGTAATGGTGTAAAATTGCACCCCTTACAATTTCACATACATTTTTGTATCCTCTTTAGTGACCACTCCCTTAGAATTTGTGTATGCTCATTTTAGCCCCTACATCAACCTTTTTCCTCTCTTAGGATGCTCAAAACCCCTTTTCAGCAGCTACACTCATGCGTCAGATTTGTGTCAAACCTCGTGCTTTTCCCATTCTTGTCATTTTGTAGTGTGATGTGTTTGGACACTAACACATTGTCTCAGATGTCTGCACACCGTGCTAGTGTCCAATGATTTTTCAACATTCAAACAACTATTTTTGAGCATGTTTTCCACTTATCACTTACCTTTTTCAGTGGTAATGGTTTGGGATGCTTTGTAACAGCTCAAGAAGCTTTTTTCCCCTCCTCTTCTTTGTTTAAATGTTATCTTTCCAATTCATTTGTGCTTTTGGATTCTCTCTAGCTTCTTGGATTCTCTCTTTTCCCTCTTTACTCTCTTGCTTGCATAGATATCTCACTTGTTACAATAGATTCAAGCACTATCAAGCTCTCACAACACCCTTTCCAACACTCTTGGCTCTTGCAACTATCCTTGTCTCTCTCTCTTTGGCTTTCTTAAGCCTTGCAACTAACATCTCCCTTACCTTGTGCTTGTGAGAATCTTAGTATTTGACACATCCCCTATCAATTACGTCTTTATCTTGTGATAAGGGTTCTCCTCCTTGAGCGGGGATTTCTTTTATCACTCCAAATTTACTTTCTTTGTTCACTTTCTCTATCTATTTGGCTATTTTGGGAGGTGGGAACACCAAAACGGGGTTTTTACTGAGGCAAACCCCTATACTGCCCCAACATTTTCTCTAAATATTATATATGTAGGTATTGAATATATTCATGTGCTAGAGGCTTCATTAATTGGGTTTATGTGAGAAGTTTCTATCTCTTATTCTCTTACTTTATCATTTATACTTTACCTTATTTCAATTCTATTACATTTTGTCATTTTCCCGCATTCTGTAAGTTCTTAGAAATTTGATTGTTAGTTGTCATTTAGCTATTTTCTATGATATTCTCACTTTCTGGTCCATATAAGATACCAACACACCTTTGGGACTCTAGCACACCACACTCTCATCTATATTCCACGATGATGTCCTTTGGCTGAGAGCCCGTTTGTCTGTCTAGAAAACCTTTGTGATTTACTCTTTCTAATTCTAGAACTCTTGCTTTGTTCCCTGAGGTAGTTTAGGGAACTTCGCCCCTTGGTATTCTCTTGAGAATAAAGAGATTCATGAGTAAAGAACCCCCCTTCTCTATAGTTCCAATTGCATAATGACTAATAAGGATTAATAATTGTTGCAAACTTCATTATTGTATAATCGTATACAATTTATATATTTATATTTTATATTTTATATATAAATATATAATAGAGATATACATATATTTATAATTATATATTCTTGCAATAATATACTTATCTGGTTATGCCCACTGCTATAATCAGGTAATAATCCTATTTCTCTCCTTATTCACCGTTTATATATTCGTGTTTTAAATATGATTACATTCCATTCTATTACCTTATTTGAGTGTAGATTATTATTTATTTTTGAATGCTATATCCTTCTTCCTACTGCTATACTTAGGTAATACTCCTATTTTTGTCCTTATTCACCTTTTATATATTTGTGTTTTAAATATGATTACATTCCATTCTATTACCTTATTTGAGTGTAGATTATTATTTATTTTTGAATGCTATATCCTTCTTTAATCTTCTTGTCTCTATTCTTGTTATCTCCATATGATACCCCCTTCCCATTCACGCTATCTTCCACAATTTATAGCATCTCTAAAATGAAAGAAAATAGGTTCACCAATGGAAATGAAGTTATGATGGACCTATCTTCCTTCTATTTCATTAGGAAATGAGATCCACACAAAGAATTGGCTTACAACCCTTAGGTGAGTCAAGTTAAGTTGTGAATCTTTAGATTTCCTTATGACTGAAGGATGGGGGTGAATGTCAAACAAAAATTTGGAGAGAAAAACTAAAAATAGTAAAATAACACCAAAATGCAATCTAACACTTGAAACAATAATTTTAAACTCAATAATTACATAACCTACAATCAAATTATAGATCAAAGAAGGGAAGATATGAGTGTACCTTTCAACAAAAGTCAGTTTTAAAGGATGATTGGGACTCATTTGCCCAGGGGTGAATGGGTCCACTGTCAGGGATTTTCTGCAACTTTTAGGAGCCTTTGATACAAATCTGAATATTCCAATTTATCCAAGTGGTAGTGCCAGAATGTCAGAAATAAATTTCGTAGATGAGTTTCCGCGAGATGACAACTTTTATGACAAATTTTGCAACTTTGTCAATTTCTTCAAGTTTTCTCTTCAAGATATCTTCAAGTTTTTTTCCACCTAGATCTTCCAACACAACATGAAAGGGAAAAATTATTTATTTTTGGTGAGTGGGGGTTTGCCTTGGTCAAACCCCGTTTTGGTAATTAAACCTTGAAATGAATAAAAGCATGAAAGAGGGAATGAAGAATGAACAAAGCAATGTTACCACTCAACAAACCCTTGAATAAACCTTGGAATGTAGATCTCCAACTTGTATGAAATATCTTCAATGGATGTGGATCTTGATACTTTGAATCTTGCTTGAAATAGTGCTTTGAATGCTTGACTGGATCATGAAACCTACATCACCGTATTAGATCCAAAAACATGCACGAAGAAGAATTTGACATGAAAATTGGATCTTGAATGCTACAATAAAAATTTGATAAATCTTCTCTTGAATGCCTTTGAAAGTGCTCTTGAAATCTTGTAAAATTTCTCCAAAAATGCTAGCTTGAAAAATCTCTAGGTGAAACTTAGAAAATAACCTTATATTTATGGATATGTATCTTCAATTTCTTGAAATTCAAATATCATAAGCCAACATTGAATCACATATTTGAATATGTTAAAATACCACCAAAAACATAATTTAGATTTAGGTCTTAAGGTCTAGGGAGGACCCATTCTCCCAAGGGCGAATGGGTCCGAGGTCCATAAACCTAGGACACACATTGCTTAATGAGAAGTGTTGTGTTGAGGCATTAATTAATGTCGGGTTTCCTCTTCAGAAAATGTAATTAAATAGGCTTGGTAAATTAATTAAAGGGCCAGTTAAGGAAAAAATAAACTCAATTAATTAAGGGATCCCTAAATAAGTGTGAAAGTGTAAATAAATACATTTTACAACACTAAATTAAGGCATAATTAAGTCCAATTTAACTAGGAGGGCCCAAACAAGTGAGAAAGTGTAAAGGGATACATTTTTGATCACTACAATCTCAAAAGATATGACTTGGTAGAGACACAACTCTTAGTAATGACCAAAAATTCCTCTTTACTAATCGCCCCAATTTTTCTTTGTAAATTGTACCTCTTACTAACTAATATTTGTCTTTTGTGTAAGGTGTATTCTTTTCATTTAGTTTATATCTCAATGAAGTCACACCACTTAACATAATGTAGATCGTATATATTGCATCCCCGTACATCTACTGAGGTCACTTCACTTGTAATCACTTCAGTTAGATCCATCCTTTAAAAATTTATCATAATTCCTCCTTGAAATCAAACTTCCAAAGTATATTAATAATAATGGTTTTTATAATCAGCTTAGTGAAGAGTTGGCCACTAGTAATAAATTTAATTTCCATTTCAACTTGGCACCAGAATAATGAGAGTTTTCTAGAAATTAGGAAACAAAGGGATTGCTTTGTTGTAATTTCATTTATTGGTAGGGAAATGACACTTTTCCCTTGTGTTAGAGGTTGTTGAACATAGTGTTGTCATTTATGTCAAAAGTGGTATGCCTATTGCAAACTGTCATTAATGTCAAATATATGTAAAAGTAGTATACTAGTTGTAGAATGTTGTAAAATGTTAATGTTATCATTATTGAAGTTTTGGTACATATAGAATTTGTGGTTCTTGTATGCCTATTACTTTTGTGGAAGTCTGGAAGTGTTTGCAGTAGTGTTCAATTGTTTGTTGCTCAAAAAAAAATATGCATTATATTGAGTTGCCACTATGTTTTGGTATCATATTCTACTGATGTTAATAGTTATGGTTTATGGTTTGGATGTTAAGTAAGACTACTTATGAAGTATCTTAATCTACAATTTTAGTGGATTTAAATTATAGAGAAATAAATTAGAAGTGACAAAGTAAAGTTTGTGTTTGTTGGGTAACTGTGTATAATGTCTGAGTGTCTGCATTAGAGAAGGGAAGAATGCACCAACTAGAGGAAGCGTGTGAAGGTAAAATATGAAAATTTAAGATCATGGAAGGAATCACATGATATCATCTTACATTGGTGGTAACACATTTTATTTAGGACTGAGCTGACTACACATTTCATATCATTCTTGAATTGAGGTTTATCCAAGTGGTTGACATGACTAATTATAGATGGTGTTAAAGGGTTCTAGGGTGACATGAAATGTTATAAAAATGATGGAATGTATATATATTGTGGATCATTTTATGAAAGGTGTGAGAATTGGGATGAATGAGGAGTGTGTGTAAATATTGTGGGAACTGAAGAGATAAGTCAAGTGTGTTGAGAAAAATTGAGATATCATCATAGGATATGTTCATCTGTTGATGCAAAAAAGGTTGAGTGAAATCAGATCTATATTTATTTAGTAATGTGAGGTTTAAGCCTTTTAATCTGGGTTGGTGCTTGATGACTGTGTTGAAGCTCAATCTGAGGGGATTTGTAATGCTAATTTTCTCCAAGCATAAAATTGGATAATTTTAATATATATTTGGTAGTGGATTTATTAGCATTATTAATTAAGTTTAAATATTAATGTATAAATTATTTGTATAAGTTAGATACAAATGCAATAAAATGCAAATTAATCAATGCTATCTAGTTTAAGACTTAAGCACATAAAAACATCACCAGTAATACACAAATTGGAATTCAAAAATATAAATATGATTAAAAGAGAATACATAACTTCATTAAAGAATTAAATTAAATCAATTCCATCTAATTTATAATTAAAATATCTTGGAATTGAGTTTAGTACTTGTCTGAATCATAGGTCTTGGAAATGTTACTCTCACCCCAAGAAGATATTAGTGGTATTGGTTCTTTCTATGGAACAATCTAGGAGGAAACAAAGCATACTATGATGCTCTACACAAGTACACTGGTTCAATGAAACAATGCTCAATACAAGTGCAAATACCCAAGTCTTGGATAAGACAATTTTAAGTGTAATATGTACCTTAGGTTGGACACACTCTGTGTGCCCACTTCTCAAATTCCTATAGCTAACCAAACAAATTTTTTCTTCCCTAAATGTTCTCCATGCATTTCCAAGTCTCACATAAATTCTTTATATAAGCCTTAAGGGGTGGTTTCCAAACTATCACACCCTTTCCCAAAAGTTTCATTTTAATAATTATTTAAAAAATTATTATTTCTCCCCCTTTTAAAATAGTTTATATATATATTCTTTATTAATCTCTCTTTTAACCCAAGGATCATAATATCCTTTATTTTTCTATCTTCCTTTTAATTCTAAAAGGTTATTTCATAACTTTCTCTTCTCTTGGGGAAAAAGTAACATAACATTTCTCCTCTTGTAAATTATTTGTTCTTAGCAGCATGAGATACATCTGCATCACAACCGAGAAAACACAATCAATAATTGAAGAAAATGATATTGAATATATCTATTCTTCATAATGTTTATATATATATATATATATATATATATATATATATATATATATATATATAACATCTACATCCTTTTCTTCTTCTAGTTCATAGATCTCTCTCCTTTTCAATTGTATTTTAAATAAACAAGTACTTACAACAGAATCATTTTTCTAATGAAAAGCACTATTCACACATACATATTAGAAATTTACAATTGAAGAAACTAAAACTATAGATATTTTTAATCACATATATTTCAACTTTATCAATTTTCTCTCATGCAACTTATTTTATTTAATATATAAGTTTTAATAATGTACATCTAACTTCAACATTAAATTTATAAAATTATTATCATGTTTTACCTAGTGAATGACATACATGTCACATACTATGTAGTCACTCATCATTGAACTATATAATCCATATACTCAATATATTCTAAGGTGATAATCATGCATTCCAGAATACATGAGTATCCTCTTTTCCTATACACCAAGTATAATTGAATTTTAAACAAGTATAAAGTTACCTTAAAAGAGTTCATATCTTTTTTATACAATACTTTATAAGGCACATGTACAAAGTTATTGGGTTGATCATGTCCAATAACAAAGTACAATAGAATAAAACATGGTAGTATTTTTGTCCATCTTAACATGAATATAACAATAATAAATTATTAACATGCATAGATTACTGTTGAACCATAGAAAAGAATGGGGTGGATGACTCTCTCTAGGACTTCTAGTGTTTTAGACCTAAAAGGAAAGAGACCCACCTTTTTCTTCTAAGGCATGGTTCACTCAAGAACAACCCTTGAGATTTAAATGCAAAGGAGATTGAAATATAACAAAGGGAATGTTCTAGGGGGATTGAATGATAAGAAATGAGGGGTTCAACACCAAGTGTAAACTTGGAAAAGAAAATGTTTGAAAACACAATGTGATATGCAAAATGACTTAGAAATGCAGACAAACTGCAATAAAAAGCTATAAAACTAGAAATGTGCACCTAGGAAATTGGAGAAGGTAGAAAGGAGATCTGGAATATTGAAAAATCCACTGTTAAAGTAAACTCAAACTCATATGAAAGGCTCTAAGTGAATTAGTCCAATTTTGGGTAAACTATACCGAAACAGGTTTCAGATAAATGGGTACTCAGATCTGCAAAAATCCCTAACAGACAGGTACAACGGGACTCATTCGCCAATAGTGGCAAATCAATCCACTTCTAAATTTTTGGAAATTCAAAGTTGGATCTTGTAGCTCTCAGTCTAGTTTTCTATTCCTGATTCAAACCCGGGTCCAAAATTGCAAGATTCAACTTGTAGGTCTTCTCCAAGATCATCCAAGGCTTGTTCATAAATTTGACTTGCTTTGACAACTTGATGAAAACTTTCCCAATCTTTCTTCTTGATAAATCTGCAACCTAGATTTGCAAATCACATGAAAAGAGAGGGGAAAATGGTTGTGGGGTTAGAGAATATGGGTTTTCCTTAGTCAAACCCCTTGTTGGTAATTAAACCTTGAAATAAAAGCAAAAGAAAATGTTGCAACTCACCAAAACCTAGCAATAAAGTGTTGCAATTATTCTTGAAATGGCTGTGATGGATGTGGTTCTTGATTCTTCCTTGAAGGAGATAGATCTTGAATGCAAAGCTTGCTTGGATCATGAAATCTACATCACCATTGTGAGCACAATAACAAACATGAAGAATATGATATTTGACATGATGATTGATGCCTGAAGAATTCTCTTGAATGCTTGATAATCTGCCCTTGAAAACCTTGAATTCTCTTGATCAAAGGGTATGTGCAGGATCATGATGGGCCAAAAAGTGGCAATATGATGGGTATGTGGCTGGCGACTTTTATTTTTACCCAAAATTGATAAAACAAAAAGTGTTTTTAAAGGAGATTCTCTGATTTCCACCAATATTAATTATGCTTTACTTTGAATTTAATAAATTATTATTATTCATTTTCTATTGAATTACGACTAAAGTCCCAATTTTTAGGTTGATTGAAAAACATCTATAGCTTTCAAACAATATCATATTTTTTGAATCCAAAATATGTGTCACATTATATGCTTCACATAATATAAGATTAAAAAAGAAAAAAATGAATTTCATGAATTTTTGACCAAGTTAAGGTGGTCAGACATATGAGTCTTTATATTTTTCAAAAGTTGTCATAAAAAAATTATAATTAATTATTTACTTGGAAAAAAATTACAAAAAAATATGCATCACATCGGGACATGAGTCCTCTAGTTATATCTAAAATATTATCATTTTAATGTCATTAGGGTGGTCAGACAGACACCTACTTCTTATTTTTTCCTTGAAATTTAAGTACTACTGTATTGAAATTTCAAATTTTCACCAAATAGATTTTATTTTTTTGTAAATAAACATGGTAATTTAGAAACTACATTAAATTTTCTACAAATTCTATTCTTACATATTTTTGAAATAATATAGATATCTTATTCAAATTTTTATGTCAAATTTCCTAACTTTGATTTTTCTGAATTTTTTGCCACTTAAGGGCCTATTTTTTCCATGATGATCCTGCACATACCCCAAATGCTCTTGTGAATTCAATTTGTTATAAATATGAGTACTTGAATGCTTGGGGCGTTAGGATTAAAATGAGAGAAATAACCTTGTATTTATACTTAATTATGTAAGAATTTCTGAAATTACAACACTACAAGCTGACCTTGGATCTTGGAGAATAAAATCCAACCAAAGATTTAAATCAAATTTGTTTTTTGAGTTAAAGGGGACTCATTCGACACCTTAGGTGAATAGGTCCCACCTAAGGGGACTCATTCACCTAGAATGGCGAATGAGTCCCACCTTAGGAATATGAGGTGGGTTTTCGAGATTTTGATGTTTTAAATGCCTTTTATCGGGATTATCCTAAAAAATACACATAAATAGGGCTTGTGGATGCAAAAATAGGCCAATTAAAGCATAAGAGAGCCCAATTATTAATGAAAGGCCTAGGGGAATGTGAAAGTGTTTTACAACACTTTACAACACACCAAATAAGGCAAGGTTAAGAGAAATTATGATTGAAAGAATGTTAATTATGCTTAGAAATCCTAGAAAAGTGTGAAAGTGTGTTACAACACTTTACAACACCTTTACAAGGCATCGTTAAAATACATTAGTTCACAAGGTCCCAAGACCTAATGTGAATGTGTTATCCACATTACAACACTAAATCAATGCCACACTAAGCCAAAATCTGCAAGGAGCTAAATAAGCATGAAAAAAGCCTAAGGACCCTTTTTTCGACATTACATTTAGCACCCACTTTAGTGAGAGGATGAACCTACTTCAAACTCACACTAAAGTAAATAAAAACACATCAAGGGGGGTTCCACTGTACCAATTCTAGAAAGATGAGATAACAATGATCAAGAGGGATGATCAAGGCCCCAAGATTGAGATCTCATGGAAAAACAATGTAAACACAAAGGAACACACATGAAAATGATATAAAGAAAAATGAAAAGGACAATCATATACTACCAAAGACAAAAAAGAAATAAAGGAGAAATCCAGAACAAGCTTTGATTGTTTGTCTATTGCGATGTGGATGAGATCTAGGCTATTTTTCTAAGAAAAAATCATTGTTGAAAATTGAGGTGTTTTCTTAGCTTAATACTTTGTAAAACTTTAATATTGTTGATCTAAATATGATTTTCCTTTGTTACAGATTCTTTGTGGGTGATTATCTGATTAATCGATTTTACTATTTGTAGAATGTAGACAAAAGTTGATAGAAGAAGTAGACAAGATATTAGAAAGATTACACAAGCATATGCCATGGAGAAAACCCTTTTGGGTAAAAAATCCATCAAGAATTAATCTATGATTGAATCTTTGAAGTAGATTACAATAGCTACAATTCTTTCTTGAGAATTCCTCTTTTGCCTTCACCAAAACTTCTTCACAACTTGCAATAAAACCGATAATTAAATCTCTTCAACTTGCTTGAAATAAATAGGCTTTTAATCAACTTTTTAAACTCCAAATGAGTTACAATTACAATGCTCAAACCCTATCCCTAAAAGTTACACCTATCTCTTGAAAGTAGAGTTATACCATGAAGAACAATGTCAAATCCTCAACTTCATCCATTTGGGCGTCCCAAATTGAAGTCATAACTCAACCTTTATTTTGTAAATATCTCAAGGCTTCATCCTCAAAGTTGGCACCCAAAAGAGGGCTCACTTAACTAAGCCTTCTAAAATATCTCAACACGAAAAGGAGCTAATTCCAAGAAGCCAACTTGGGCACCCAAGGTGGGTCCAAGTCATTTCTTGTTAACTGAAAAATTTCTCAACACCATTCATGCAAAACAATGTGCATGCATGATCCTCCATCTATTAACTAAAAGTAGTCCTTGTTATTTGTCATGCAACTCAAGTTATTAGCCATGCATTCCAAGTTAACTGAAGTCAACTAGCATTCAACTAAAACTAACTGAACTGAACTTAACTGAACTAAATTGAATTGAACTAAACTGAACTGAACTAAATTGAATTGAATTGAATTGAACTAAATCAAACCTCGTACACATCACCCCCTATTTTATAGGGCCTCAACATGCATAAATCAAAATCCCTATTTTGTAGGAACCTAGGATGCATTCTTGAAGTGTACTCAATTCACCAACTAGTTAACTGAACCAAGGTAGATCCCACCTCCCATGTGTCCGCCCATGTGCTCCTATTTTGTAGGAGCTAACTCCAAGGCATCCGTACATGCTCCTAACACTTAGAATTAATTAAAAATGTCAATTAACATGATTATTTCATCAAATATTGTTCTCTTCCTAATCCTAGTGTTGTTGAACACATTCCAAGGATTTAGGAGATACATGAAATAAATAATGTTTAGGATTAAAATTAAATGGCATCTTATTTCCAACACTCGTGACTGTCCATCAGGTGAGAAGTCCTAAAAGGTGAGAAAAATACACTCATGGCTGGTATGTACTCACATACACAAGTGTCTATGGGGAAAGTCATGCTGCTAATTTGGCTTCCTACTCAACCATACCAAAGTTATACCTCCTAATAAATTTAATAAGGTGCCACACAAAAATGACTTGGTTTTTGAGCTTCATGAGACATGAAAAACTTTGTATGCTTGGAGCTCATGAAAAAATAGGATGGCTCCATAAGAATGCAAGTTGTGTTATTCAAGGTGGTGATATAAAAACAAATGCAACATAGGAACTATTCAAGGGATCCATTCTTAGTTCATGTGAGGTATTTAACTTAGGGAATATTGTGTCTAATGTCTTCAAGAGAGGACCAATCAAAGAATAGAAGATTTTCAACTCAGTGGATGCAGTGTGTCATATCAATCCACTAAGAGGAATGTAATATGCTAATAGAGATCACTTGTAAGAGGTAGGTAAGGTTTCAGGTTTGGGTTGGTCTTGATTGTTTTTGTCTTGTTTAGGTTCAAGCATGGTTTTTTCAAGGATGGTAGGCTTAGATGTGGATGAAGAAATGTTTCAAAGAGATAGCTCTGTTATCTTCTTTGCCTTGACCTTTTGATAGGACAAGAAAAATAAGTCTTCTCTTCGCTTGATAGGTTCCATGGGCTTGGACCAAAAGGCATCTAGGGAAAATTTTCCTTTAGATGACAAGGGGTTAAAGCCACTATGGTGGATAGTGAATATCTCATTTTCAAAGAGGATATTTAAGAATTTGTGCACAACCGAGGGGACGAATTTCATGGAGCGAAGCCATGGGTGGCCTAGCTTCACACAAAATTGGTCTGACTGTATGATGATGGAGAATGTTACATATAATGTTTTGGGTCCTATTTGTAATGGTAGGGTGATTGATCCAATCATAGGGCATGCAAAACCATTGTGTGTCTTGATCTATGCTTTTGGTTTGTCATAGTCATCTTGATAGAGCTCATGCAAGAGTAAGAATTCCTCGGTGATCATATTCTCTCCACAGGAAGGATCTATTAATATCCCATTAATGGGCTTATCATAGATATGACCAACTATGTAAAGAGGACCATCGGGCAAGTGTTTAAGTATATCCTTAGAAGAGAAACCAATATCAAGAGGACTCTTAGTTCGAACCTTATGAGGGTTTATGTCTATCACCCCTATCATTTCATCTATAGGATTGAGATTGATAGCATTAGTTGGAATGGAATGAGCGAGTTCATCATCTGTATCAACATTCATCATATCATTCTTAGGTGTGTCATTAGCTTTGATAAATAAAATATTATGTTTTGGCATGGGATTTGTGAAAATTTCCAAGTTTTGGTTTGAAGGGGAAACACACTTATTGCCTTGATCACTAGTACCAGTAATGGATAGATGGACAAAAGCAATGAGGTCTTGCACAAGATGTTTAAGACGCTTGCAATGTTTCGTGTCATGTCAATTTTGTTGATGATAGTGGAAATCAGTATTTGATTTAAATCTTGGAGGTAAAGGATTATTAGGGTCAAGTATCCTGATGGGAGGTAGGGTAATAATTTGTTGGTTTAGAAGTTGGGACATGGTATTATGAAGGGTGTCAGGTAGGGGAGTGAATTATCTCTTTATATATTTATAGCTAAAGGGCACTATGGCTTTGGCAATAACAACTTGGTTATGGACATTTTGAGTTGGTTGTTGAGGAGGATTGAATTGAAGGAACCCTTTATTTTGTTTTCTAAAGGGTTGGGGATTATTTGGGTGCACAGGCTTAGATCTCTCAATTCAGATAGAAGTGAACTTTGCATCTCGACTATAAACTAAATTTTGGTAATCATGGAGGGCAGCCCACAAGTGCATGAAGCATGGGAATTTAATCATGATCAACTTGTATTGGATTTTTTTTTGCAAGTTTTATATAAACATATTTTGAAGGTGTGGGTCGGGGATATCAACATCGACTTGGGAATAAAGCGATTCATATCGGGAGATAAAGTTTTTTATCTTTTCACCCTCTTTTTGCTTACATCTCATCAAGTCGACCAATGTCATCTTAGGAGTCATCTACACTTGGAAATGGTTTATAAATTCCTCAAAAATTTCATCAAATGAACAAATCGAGTTATTCGGTAAAGAAGAGAACCAATCTAAGGCAGTGTCTTTTAAGGTCCTAGGAAAGAGCTTTGCCAATAGTTTATCATCATAGAAAAAGTCACTACATAGGGTAGTATAGGCATTAATGTGGTTATAAGGATCTCCCTTCCCTCCATATTTCTTAAATCTAGGCACGTCTACACCTTGTGGCATCAGTGTTTGTAGTATCTCCAAGGATAATGGACTACTTTTGACATAATATGTAGGTGGGCCATTTTGATTTTGGTTGATGGTGGAAATTTGTTTTTTAAGAGATGACATGGTTTGGAATAGTTGATGTATGAGAGGGTCATTGTTTGTGTTTTGAGATGGAAATTAAAGTGGTGATGGAGTGTATGTGTTTGTGGGATAAGTGAATGGAATTATTATTATAGGTTATAAGGTATTAGGAGCTATAACATGTGATGCCACATAGGAACTAGGGATGCTAGCTGGAATACCTAGGGAATGAATCGCATTACTAACTAGTTGCATTGTTGTGATTTGAGGAGTGGTGTATGTAGGGATTGAGGGTATTGTTGTTGGAAGAATAATTTGAGTACTTCCTTGGATTGAAGGATTGTTTGTGGGAAAAGGACAACTAGTGGTTCAGAAAAGATGCTTTCCAAATATTTGGGCTATTTTTTTCACAAGGTCAAGGCCATCTTTAGTTTCAAGCATATGGTGAATGTTTTCAATTGTAGGAATTGCTGTGGTTGAAATTTTTTCAAGAATAATTTGATGTTGTAAGTTCACTAGGTCCTCATGAATGTGGATTAGGATTTCTTGCGGAATGTTGTCATTCTTTGGTTCAAATTGCATGCTACTTGAAGGCAAAGAGTTACTAAGGGTGTTATCCATGCCTAGTGTACTAGTGTCAATACTAGGAGTGGAAGCTCTAGATAAGCCAAGATCCACAATGATTGTGCAATTGCAGGATGACATGAGTCTCGAACTTGGACTCACTATGGTATTAGCAATAGGAGACCAAACACTCATACAAAAGCTACTAAATGTGGGGTGAATGCAAATGCAATGTAAAATAATGAGAATGAAATGATTATAACTGAAGAAATAAACAAAAAATCAGAAAATGAACTATAAATGACAAAAAATGTAATGCAAATATGCAAAAGGACTGATTTTTCCAAGGTGGCGAATGAGTCCAGCTACTGATTTTTTAGAATATGTTTTAGAATTTTGGAATTGAATTTTATGATTTTTATGTTTTTTGATGCAAATGCAGGATTTTACTGATTTTCAATGAAACTATGTGCAATAATGCAAGCTAAATGAGCTTTTTACTAATGCAAAAATTGAAACCCTAGAATGCAAATTAACCAATGCAAAACCTAATGCAATGCTAATGTAAGGTAAATATAGGATGTAAATGTAGTCCAAATTAGAATTATGATGCTCTAAATGAAGATTCACCAAAATAAACCATAGAAAAAAAATGGGGTGGATGACTCTCTCTAGGACTTCTAGGGTTTTAGACCTAAAAGGAAAGAGATCCAAATTTTTCTTCTAAGGAACAGTTCACTCAAGAACAACCCTTGAGATTTTAATGCAAAGGAGATTGAAATATGACAAAGTAAATGTTCTAGGGGGATTGAATAATAAGAAATGAGGGGTTCACCACCAAGTGTAAACTTGGAAATGAAAATGTTTGGAAACACAATATGATATGTAAAATGACTTAGAAATGCAGACAAACTGCAATAAAAAGCTATAAAACTTGAAATGTGCACCTAGGAAATCGGATAAGGCAGAAAAGAGATCTGGAATCCTGAAAAATCCACTATTAAAGCCATCTAGGACTCACATGCCAAGCTAGGTGAATCAATCTAGTTTTGGGTAAATTGTACTAGAACAGGTTTTAGACAAATGGGTACTTAGATCTACAAAAATATTTGACAAATAGGTACAATGAGACTCATTTTCCAATAGTGGTGAATCAGTCCACTTCTATATTTCTAGAAATTCAAAGCTGGAACCTATAGCTCTCAGTCTGCTTTTCTATTCCTGATTCAGATTTGGGTCCAAAACTGCAAGATTCAACCTATAGGTCTTCTCCAAGCTCCTCCAAGGCTTGTTCACAACTTTAACAACTTTGATTTTCTTTGAAAACTTGATGATAACTTTTACAATCTTGATCCTTGATAAATATACAACCTAAACCTAATAATCACATGCAAAGAGAGGGAAAAATGGTTGTGGGGTTAGAGAATAGGGGTTTGCCTTGGTCAAACCCCTTGTTGGTAATTAAACCTTGAAATGAAATAAAACATAAAGGAGAATGGTGAATAAACAAAAGACAATGTTGCAACTCATCAAACCCTTGCAATAAAGTTTTGCAATTATGCTTGAAATGGCTACAATGGATGTGGTTCTTGATTCTTTCTTGAAGGAGATATATCTTGAATGCAAAGCTTTCTTGGATCATGAAATATACATCATAATTGTGAGCACAATAAAAAACATGAAGAATAAGATCTTTGACATGATGATTGATTCTTGAAGAATGCTCTTGAATGCTCGATAATCTGCACTTGAAAGCCTTGAATGCTCTTGTTGAAATTCTCTTGTGAACTCAATTTTCTATTAGGATGAGTACTTGAGTGCTTGGGGTGTTATGATTAAAATGAGAGAAAGAACCTTGTATTTATACTCAATTATGCAATAATTCTTGAAATTACAACACTATAAGATGACCTTGGATCTTGGAGAATAAAATTCGACCAAAGATTTAAATCCAATTTGATTTTTGAGTTAAAGGGGACTCATTCGGCACCTTGGGTGAATGGGTCCCACCTAAGGGGAATCATTCACCCAAAATGTTGAATGAGTCCCACCTTAGGAATATGAGGTGGGTTTTCAGGATTTTGATGTTTTAAATGCCTTTTGTCAGGATTATCCTAAAAAATACACATAAATAGGGCTTGTGGATGCAAAAAGGGGTGAGTTAAAGAATAAGAGAGCCCAATTATTAATGACAGGCCTAGAGAAATGTGAAAGTGTGTTACAAAACTTTATAACACACCAAATAAGGAAAGGTTAAGAGAAATTGTGATTGACAAAATGTTAATTATGCTTAGAAATCCTATAAAAGTGTGAAAGTGTGTTACAACACTTTACAACACCTTTACAAGGCATCATTAAAATACATTAGTTCACAAGGGACCAAGACCTAATTTGAATGTGTTATCCACATTACAACACTAAATCAAAGCCACACTAAGCCAAAATCCACAAGAAGGAGCTAAACAAGTGCGAAAATGCCTAAGGACCCTTTTTTTGATGTTACATTTAACCCCTACTTTATTGAGAGGATGAACCTACTTCAAACTCACACTAAAGTAGAAAAACACACATCAATTGGGGTTCCACTGTACCAATGCTAGAAAGATGAGACAACAACAATCAAGAGGGATGATCAAGCCCCCAGGATCAAGATACCATCAAAAACCAACGTAAACACAAAGGAACACACATGAAAATGATATAAAGAACAACGAAAAGGCCAATCATACACTGAAAAAGATGAAAAATAAATAAAGGAAAAATTCAGAACAAGATTTGACCATTTGTCCATCACGATGTGGATTACATCTAGGTTGTTTGTCTAAGAAAAAAATGCATACTCACTCTAAGGCGACGAAACTCAAGGTTGTCTGTCGGGTGAGAAGTACTAAAAGGTGAGAAACATACACTCATGGTTGGTATGTACTCACACACATACACAAGTAGCTATGGGGAAATTCATGCCGCTAATTAGGCTTCTCACTCAACCATACCAAATTTAGACCTCCTGATAACTTTAATAAGGTGCCACATATAATGACCTAGTTTTTGAGCTTCATGAGACAAGAAAAACTTTGTATGCTTGGAGCTCATGAAAAAATATGATGTATCCACAGGTATGCAAGCTGTATTATGCAAGGTGGCCATATAAAAACAAATGAAATATAGGAAATGTTGAAAGGAGTCTTGCTTAGTTCATGCGAGGTTTTTAACTTAGGGAACATTGTATCTAATGTCTTCAAGAGAGGACCAATCAAAGAATAGAAGATTCACAACTTAGGGGATGCAGTGTGTCACATCAAGCCACTAAGAGGAATGCAATATGCTAAGAGAGATCATGCTCATAAAGGAAATTACACCCAATGTCATCCGAAAAGTGAAAAACACATTGTATGAAGTAAGAAGGTTGCACTAAGAACCATGAAAAGGAAAAAAATGCAAAATAAATAATGTCAATGTATTACCCCACTTTAAAGAAATTGCTAAACACCATGCTGTGAGCAATAAATTTAAAGTAGTAAATGAAAAATGCAATCAAGAAGAATTACATGAGAGCCAACTTGGAAATCCCTATGCCAAGTCATATGTTTCCGAGTAAGGCTACATCATGTGAGAGAAAAAGAAAAGAGAGGGATCGCCCCCAAAAGAAAACACCAAACACATAAGGGATCTATGGATTTGGGGTTAGTATGTTCTTTTCCACAATGTTTTGTAAGGAGCTCGAAACTATCATCATCCCCCAAATACACATAGAACTAGAAGAATGACATAAAGAGAGAGAAAACAAAGAAAAAATTGGTCAACATGGAAGAGACATAGGGTGTCTCGATGCCTTGTGTCATCCACAAAAGGAAAACACAAGCAAAGATAAAGATGAAATGAAAAGGAAAAATAAAAAGAAATCATTTTGGGTCAACATGAAGGATACATGAATGTCTCGATGCCTTACATCATCCCCAAAAGGAAAACACAAGAAAAAGGATAAAGATGAAAGTGAAAGCAATGCAAAACATAGAGAATAATGAAGGTATAAAAGAGAAAAATGAAAAGGAAATAATGCAAAAGACTAGTAAGGAAAATGTGAGTCAACCTATGAGCTAGTCATTTTCCTCCAATTCATGTTCTATGTATATCAAAGGAAGGAAACTAGACATAGGGACAAGAGAAAGTTCTAAACTAGGAGAAGCACCAGGTTCAACACTCTTTATAGAATATTTATCATTTAAGCTTGTGGAAGAGGAAAACAATGTGTTCGATTCATTATGCACCTCTTCATCAATTTTGGCATCCTCCTCATTATCATCTAAGTTGATCACAATAGGAGGTCAAACGATAAAATCCATAGAAGAGTTCAACTCTTGTTGTGGATGATGCATGGAAATTTCTTGCTGCGATAGAGGTGGAAGATCATCATGCATTGCTTCAATCAAGTTTTGATCTTGATTTTCTTTGTTTAATTCATCATGGAACTTGTGACCAAGGGAACAACAATTACATCTACGCTCCCTAGCACCTCTATTTCTTTTATTTTTTTCAAGATGCATAGGAGTGGGTTGATCAACCATTGGTTTCTTTTCTTCCCTAGGAGGAGGAACAAAAGGAACCACGAGAGGTTGTTCAACTTCTTTCTCTTTAACTTTGTAAACTTGTTTTATTCTTGGAGGTGTGGTAAGGTTGGTTTCATTGCTTCTTGGTCACTTGTAAGAGGTAGGTAAGGTTTTAGGTTTGGGTTGGTCTTGATTGTTTTAGTCTTTGTTTAGGTTCAAGCATGGTTTCATCAAGGATGGTAGGCTCAGAGGTGGATGGGGACATGTTTTGAAGAGATAGATTTGTTATCTTCTTTTCCTTGAACTTTTGAAAAGACAAGAAAAATAAGTCTTCTCTTGGCTTGATAGGTTACATGGGCTTGGGCCAAAAGGCATCTAGGGAAATTTTGCTTTAGATCACAAGGGGTTAAAGCCACTATGGTGGACAACGAATATCTTATTGTCAAAGAGGATCTTTAAGTATTTGTGCACAACAAAAGGGATGGCTTTCATGGAGCGAAGCCATGGGTGGCCTAGCTTCACATGAAATCGGTCCGACTGTAGGATGATGGAGAATATAACATCAAATGTTTTTGGTCCTATTTGTAATGTTAGGGTGATTGATCCAATTATAGGGTAATGAAAACCCTTGTGTGTCTTGATCCATGCTTTTGGTTTGTCATATTCATCTTGATAGAGCTCATGCAAGAGTAAGAATTCCTCGGTCATCATTAACTCTCCACAGGCAAGATCTATTAATATCCGATTAGTGGGGTTATCATAGATATGGCCGACTATTTAAAGAGGACCATTAGGCAAGTGGTTAAGTATATCCTTAGAAGAGAAAGAAATATCAAGAGGACTCTTAGTTTGGCCCTTACGAGGGATGATTTCTATCACCCTTATCACTTCATCTATATGATTTACATTGATAGCATTAGTTGTAATAAAATCAATGTGTTCATCATCTATATAAACATTCATCACATCATTCTTAGGCATGTCACTAGATTTGAAAAATGAAATATTATGTTTTGGAATGGGATTTGTGAAAATTTCAAGTTTTTATTTGGAGGGGCAACAAACTTATTGCCTTGACCACTAGTAATCACAATAGATAGACAACCAAAATCAATGAGGTCTTGCACAAGATGTTTAAGATGCTTGCAATGTTTTGTGTCATGTCCATTTTTTTGATGATAGTGGCAATAAGCATTTTATTTAAAGGTTAGAGGTAAAGGCTTATTAGGGTCAAGTTTCCTTATGGGAGGTAGGGTAATCATTTATTGGTTTAGAAGTTGGGACATGGTATTATGAAGGGTGTCAAGTAGGGGAGTGGATTTTATCTTTGGATCTCCATAGCTAAAGGGCATTGTGGCTGACAACAAAAACTTGGTTAATATGGAAATTTTGAGTTGGTTGTTGAGGAGGGTTGAATTGAAGGAACCATTTTTTTTGTTTTCTAAAGGGTTGGGAATTATTTGGGTTTACAGGCTTAGATCTCTCAATTCGGCTAGAAGTGGACTTTGTATCTCGACTACAAACCAAATTTTGGTAATCACAGAGGGTAGTGCACAAGTGCATGAAGGATGGGTATTTCATCATGGTCAACTTGTCTTGGATTTTGTTTTGCAGGTTTTCTATAAACATATTTTGAAGGTGTGGGTCGAGGATCTCAACATCGACTTGGGAATAAAGTGATTGATATCAGGTGATAAATTCAATTATCTTTTCATCCTCATTTTGCTTACATCTCATCAAGTCATCCAAGGTCATATTAGGAGTCATCTACACTTGGAAATGGTTTATAAATGCCTCAACAAGTTCATCAAATGAACAAATCAAGTTATTCGATAAAGAATAGAACCACTCTAAGGCAGTGTCTTTTAAGGTCCTAGGAAAGAGCTTTTCCAATAGTTTATCATCAAGGACAAAGTCACTACATAGAGTAGTATAGGAATTAATGTGGTTAGAAGGATCTCCCTTCCCTCCATATTTCTCTAATCTAGGCACCTCTACACCTTGTTGCATCGCTATTTGTAGTATCTCCAAGGATAATGGACTGCTTTTGACATAATATGTAGGTGGGCCATTTTGATTTTGGTTGATGGTTGAAACTTGTTTTTAAAGAGATGACATGGTTTGGAAAAGTTGATGTATGAGAGGGTCATTGCTTGTGTTTTGAGATGGAAATGAAAGTGGTGATGGAGTGTATGTTTTTGTGGGACAATTGAATGAAATTATTATAGGTGGTAAGGTAGTAGGAGCTATAACATGTGATGCCACATACGAACTAGGGATGCTAGCTGGAATACCCAAGGAAGGAATCACATTACTAACTGGTTGCATTGTTGTTACTTGAGGATGGGTGTTTGTAGGGATTGAGGGTATTGTTGTTGGAGGAGGAATTTGAGTGCCTCCTTGGCATGAAGCATTGTTTGTGGGCAAAGGAAAAATAGTGGTTGAGGGAAGATGCTTGCCAAAGATTTGCACTATATTTTTCTCAAGGTCAAGGCCATCTTCAGTTTCAAGCATATGGTGAATGTTTTCAATTGTAGGAATTGCAGTGGTTGAAATTTTTTCAAGGCTAATTTGATGTTGTAAGTTCAGTAGGTCCTCATGAATGTGGATTAGGTTTTCTTGTGGAATGCTATTATTCTCTAGTTCAAATTTCATGCTACTTGAAGGAAAAGAGTTACTAAGGGTGTTATCCATGCCTAGTGTACTAGTGTCAATAGTAGGAGTGGAAGCTCTAGATAACGCAAGATGCACAACGATTGTGCTATGGTGGGATGACATGAGTCTTGAGATTTTGTCTCACTATGGTATTAGCAATAGGACACCAAACACTCATGCAAAATTTTCTAAATGTGTGGTGAGTGCAAATGAAATGTAAACTAATAAGAATGAAATTATTATAACTGAAGTAGCAAACAAAAAATCAAAAAATGAACTGTAAATGATAGAAAATGTAATGCAAAATATGCAAAAGGATTGATTCACCCAAGGTGGTGAATGAGTCCAGCTAATAATTTTTTAGAATTTTTTAAGAATTTTTTTAGAATTTTTGAATTCAATTTTATGATTTTTATGTTTTCTAATGCAAATATAAGATGCAAATGTAGAATTTTACTGATTTTCAATGAAACTAATTGAAATAATACAAGTTGAATGAGCTTTTTACTAATGCAAAAATTGAAACCCTATAATGCAAATTAACCAATGAAAAACCTAATGCAATGCTAATGTAAGGTAAATCTAGGATGTAAATGCACTCCAAATCAGAATTATGACACTCTAAATGTACGTTCACCAAAATGAACCATAGAAAAAAAATGGGGTGGATGACTCTCTCTACAACTTCTAGGGTTTTAGACCTAAAAGGAAAGAGATCCAACTTTATCTTCTAAGGCATGATTCACTCAAGAACAA